>OZ018391.1:68287364-68867085 GCA_963969525.1 Ontholestes murinus
ATTGAGAATTAGATTAATCCCTCTCTTTGACATTTATCCATCATCGTGGAAATATGTTATATCTTCATCGGACTTGGAATTTAATGATGAATCTTCGAACCTATTACCGCTAATACCTCTAATTATAATTGCTCTTTTGTTTCTATCTCATCTTTATTTCATCTTTCATTCATATTTTGCGTATATAATTTAAAAATCTGAAAACAGGAGAAAGCACAAGCTTTATCCTAAAGGTACCGAACGAACTCTGCCATTTCCCACTGTAAGCTTAAAGTTACAAATCTGTATCATAAAAACACAATAACAAATCAAAATGCATATGCAAACAAATAGGTTGATATAGAAAGCTATAGCTATTTTAAGTTTGGTAATCAGTTAAATAAGAACAAATAATATCAATTTGATCAGATGGTTTTGTTTGTTTTAACTGCAGACAATTTGCACCACATTCATTTCATTATTTCAGATTGAAGAGACTTTTCTTTTTTTAAGAGGAGAGGAAATCCTGCATAGACACCCTTATAGTAGGGTTTTGATGAGCCAACTGTCATAAATTTTAATATTGGTTGTCTTAGCAATATTATAGAATTAAGATATATACCCCATCTCATGAAAAAGCTATAATTAATTACATTTGGTAAAATAGTTTACAAAAGAACTAAAGGTAGAAATAAAAATAAAAAGTGCATACAAAATAAATAATCATCTAAACCAAAAGATGGTACTGGCAGAAGTAGAATCGTGGGAAATGAAGCAACAAATCATGAAAGCTAAGAGTAATATAAGGCATACTAAACTTAACTCTGGAGGAAAAAACAGGTCAAGAGAAATCAGAAGCATAGAGAAGGAAGAAAAAGAGAAAGGAAATGAAGTAAGAATGGGCTAAAGAAAAATACAAATTAATTGAATAGAGTACAGATGGAACAAAGGGAAAAAAGGAGTGGAGGTAGTCGAAGTCACAAAAAAGGGACGAAAAAACTAAGCCAAAAATCAGAGCAAATGACAACCACAGATAACAAACCGGGCATGAATATGGATAATGTCAATAAAGATAAGGAGAAACAACAATGGAAACTAGGGACATGGAATATAAGAAGCATACAAGGAAAAAAATTGGAACTAGAGGAAGAATTTGAACAAACCAAAGTAGATGTGTTGGGAATTACAGAAACAAAGAAGAAAGGGAAAGGAATTATAAGGACGGAAAATGGGCATGTGCTGATATATAGTGGTATAGAAGAGAACGAGAGAGCAGCAACCGGAGTAGCATGCATCATACACAAGAACTTAGAGAAAGAAATAGAGGAGTGGAAGGCATGGTCAGGGAGAACGCTTACAGTAGGGCTAAAAGATGTTGACATATTTTGGGACGAACTAACAACAGCAACAGAAAGAGCAAAACGAGAATTATACGTAGTAGGAGACTTTAATGGCAGAGTAGGTAAACAAGACAAAATGTAAAACAAAGTAATATGAGTATATGGTGAAAACACGAGAAATAACAATGGCAAAAGACTATTAAATTTTTGTATAACCCAGAACATGATCATTACAAATACATTTTTTGAACACAGAGAGATACACAAATTCACAAGAGAGGTGAAGAGCAGAAAACAAAGATCAATTATAGATTATATATTAGTGGAAGAGAACAACAGAAATGCAGTAATAGACACTAAAGTGAGAAGAGGGCCAGAAATTGGAAGTGACCACTACCTGGTAGAGACAAAGATGAAAACTACAAAGAAAAATAGAGAATCACACAAATACCTGGAAGAAAACAGACCATTTGAATACATAAAAGCATATAAACTAATTAAACAAATTAGAAATCAACGAGGAAAAATACAGAAATGGAAATATAGAAGAAATTTGGAATATATTTAAGAATGATATACTAGACACTCCAAAAACAGTATGTGGGTGGACCAAAAAAAAGTAAAAATATAAAACAAACTGCCTGGTGGACAGAGGAAATTAAAACAGAAATAAAAGTAAAGAAAACGGTATTGCAAAACTACCTTACGCAGAAAACAGAGAACAGCTACAAAGTATATAAAGAAAAAAGAAAACACGTAAAGGAACTAATAATAAAGGAAAAGAGAAAAACATGGAAAGCATTTGGAGAGAAAATTGAAAAAGATAGTAAAGGAAATCAAAAACTTTTTTATAAAGTACTTAAATCTTGTAAATACAATGCAAACCAGGTAAGAAACAAAGAAGGAAAAATACTAATAGAGGAAAAGGAAATAATGGCGAGGTAGAAAGAATATTTTGAGGAATTACTGGTGACCAATGAAAAAACAACAGTTGGGGAACAACAGATAGTAATTGAAGAGGAAGAAGACGAAACGAACGAGAAAATTAAAATAGAAGAATTACAGGAGGTAATAAGAAATATGAAGAATGGAAAAGCACCCGGAGCTGACAAAATTACTACAAAAATGTTGAAAAAAATGGTAGTATAGGGAACGGAGATACTACTAGACATATATAACAATATGGCAAGAGCGAAAAATACCAAAAGAGTGGAAGACAGCACTTATAGTGCCTATATATAAGAAAGGAGACAAAAAACTATAGGGGAATAACACTATTGAATACAGCTATGAAAATATTTGACACCAAATTGACACCAAACTGAGAAAAATCATAGAACCAACACTTCATGAGGCTCAAAGTGGTTTCAGAAAGGGGAGAAGCATCCAAGACCACATCTTCACTCTGCAACAAATAACAAGACAAATTTCAACAACAGAAGAAAAATGTGTACCTCGGATTCATCGATATGGAAAAGGCGTTTGACTGGGTGAAAAGAGAAGTAATATGGCAAATATTAAGAAAAAGAGGACTTAAAAACAAATTAATTAACATAATAAAAGAAATATACAATACAAACAACCAACATTCAGAAGCTTTTACAACAAACGAAGGATTAAGACAAGGAGGAGGATTGAGCCCAACATTGTTCATCATATACATAGACGAAATATTAAAGAAGTGCAAGACTAAGAAACTACTAATCGGATATAGAAACATGCAAAGAATAGAAATCTCAGAAGGGGCATTCGCAGACGATATAGTCATAATAGTTGGTGAGGAGAGAGAACTTCAAGAAAGCCTAAATATATGGAATAAGACACTGAAGGAATATGGAATGAAGATAAATAAAACAAAGACAAAGGTAATGATGATAGGAGAACAAATAGATATGAATATAAAGATAGAGGACACATGCATAGAACAAGTAGATACTTTTAGATATTTAGGAGTAGAAAAAACAAGAAATGGAAAACAGGAAACAGAATAGAAAAAACTATTAAACTGTACTACGCAATGAATAAGACGTTTATTAACAAGAAGAAAATATCCCGCAAAACAAAAATAAAAGTAAACAAGGCAATATTTAGACCGGTATTAACATTCAGAGGTGAAACCTGGACACTGACAAGAGGAGAAAAGAGCAAAATACAGGCGATAGAGATGAAATACCTGCGGAGAGTTAGAGGAGTCACAAAGGTGGACAAAATGAGAAACACAGAAATTAGAAAGAACTTGGAAATAGAACCGCTGGACGAAGACGAAATGAAATACCTGCGGAGAGTTAGAGGAGTCACAAAGGTGGACAAAATGAGAAACACAGAAATTAGAAAGAACTTGGAAATAGAACCGCTGGACGAAGAAAGAAGACAGCTTAGAATGGGAAGCATAAAGCCTGTGAAACAAATATGGCAAGCAAGAGTAGGAAAAAGAAAAACCAAAGGAAGACCACGACAAACCTGGGATAAGGCCATAGAAGAGGTTCTGGAAAAATAAGGGAAAACATGGGCAGAAGCTTAAAGACTCACAAGAAACCAAAAAGCATAGGCAAAATTTGTACATATGAATAATTAGACACAATTTACCCCTATACCATCATATGGTAGATGGGGATTTTAGATTATATATATATATATATATATATAATATAGTTTATCGGTATTATTATTATCATCAAAATATGGCTTAAAATTGCCCATAGAGAGTTAACATCGCTAGAAGATAAAATGTTTTCTTTGCAAACAATATTAAATTAATTGTTTCTCACTTTTATACATGAACCAAATGAACTGTTAGTGTAACGTTAACATTCATAAGGATAGTGACATCTCCACAATAGAAAATTTTTGCGAATATAAGTTCATTTCTAGGTTAATTAATTATCAAATCGAAGTAAGTTTCTATAATCAACAGCCTTGGCTCGTTTCGAAATGTGTATGAACGTACACAATAAAATTCAAGTTTTCATGGGTGAGCTCATACACTTCCTTGATGAAGAGGTTGTTCTACATAAATATGAGAGAATTGTTATATGTTTTATTACAATTTCCAGATACAGACTATATTGTTGCGAGTGTAAATTTGAACAATGCAAGGATGCAGAAAAAAATACTTAAAGGAAGAGAAAAGTTTTATGTAATCAAATATAAATACCTTGTTATAAATTGTTGGAATATTTTTCAAAACTACCTCAAAATTATGAATACGTTTAACATGAATATTTAATTTATTTTTGGACATAAAGACATTTAAAGAAAATGTATATAAATTAGATTCAGAAAGACCTTGCCTATAATTACAGCTCATAAGATTTTTGATACCCCTATTTAACCCCTTCCCGCACAATTATTTTTGAACGAAATGTACCCGTGCTCGAGATATCTCAGGCGTATGCGGGAAGTGGTTAAAAATGTAATTTATTTTTGTGCAAAATTTAATCATTGAATTACATGAAGAATAAATAATAACAAACTTACAATGAAAGACTGGTTGGTTAATTTTTCACTAACCCGGGGTGAAACATTTTTGGATTATCATGATTGATTAAAACACTTTTGATTCACCTTATATTTATTGGATGTGCATTTTGAATATCATGTACTTGTTATCAATAACTTGAAAAAGCAAAAACTAGCAATGATGGTAATGTTAGTATTTTAATAAAAAATTATGCGAAAATAGGTAGTAAATGTAAAAATTTGATAAGAATGTTTGTTCAATAACCCAGAGAAATTATCATAATATTATGTATGCAAATTAATAATTTGTACAACCGTACATAATTGAATTTAATCAACAAATTTACTTGAAACATAATTATAAACCCACACGATTGATTAAAGAAAGAATTCTTTTACGAAATCTATATAAGTATTAAAAATTACTCACGCATACTTTTAATCTTTTAATTAAATAAGTGATAAGTAACAATTACTTACAGTAAACCGAGCCCGTTCCTCCATAACCTCATACCCAACAATGGGTATCTGTATGTTGTTGAGGTCATAATCACCGTTGCAAGACACGAAGTTCTCGTTCTCCTCGCTAATGCGAGGTGTCAGCGTGGCCGTGGACATATCACTGGACGTGGAGTTCACAAACTGGTGGTAACCACTGCGGAATGCAAATTAGCATTTTGATAAAACCGACCTTGAATACTGATCAGCACCAATTTAACCCCACCTAGAAGTCTCCGATACGTACTCCTCCGAGTCGGTTGTGACGGCCTCCTCGCACTCATCTATCTCACCACCGTTGACCAGCAGCTCGGGCTTCTCGTTCAAGTCGATGTCCGTCAGACGGATGCAGATATCGCTCTCTGTGCTGGCCATAATCACCACACCGGACTGCAATTAGCCTTATGCAATTCTGAACTGGTTTTCTATTTACAAATAAACACTAACCTACCGCGATTACTAGTTAACTGGTCGTGCCATATTAAGAACGCCAGTTAAGTTGGCTTAATAGCAGGAAGCGACATTGGCCACACGATTGTTCGGCTTTGTTTGCGTTTGAGTGCGTCCGCGTTACGGTCGCTTTTTGCTCGTCACTGTTAAGTAATTCCGAATATAGGTTATAACCCGTAAACTTTGAGCAACAGCATTTGCTTCTGGTGTGTGTTTATTGTATGCGTCTCCGACTACTCGATGTCGTCGAGTTTCGAGTGGAAAGTGGTAGGATTATTAAACCAGCAGTCATAAGGTTTACAGTTAATTAAATTAGTAGACTGGGGCAAGTAACAATTTTTCACTCTGTTAACTCACGAGCACACACTTGTATTATTCAGTAAATGAATTAAGGGGAGAATTTATGTGTGCCCAATGGACATTCGTTTTGATTACAATTGGCTTTCACCACTGTTTGAATAATTAATTGTTGCAAATTGATGTACTTACAGTTTAATTAATGTTTCTAATAAGACATCCAATACAATAAATGAATGATGTGTATAGAAATGTAATTACCTTTAACCTATATTATTTATTATTATTATTATTACTCACTCATAAAAGTATTGGTTTTGTGTCACGTGTTAACGATTATAACTATTGTACAAAACATGAAATCAAAAAACAAAAGAGCATAGCCAACTGTTCGGAAATTTTGCATGAATAATTAATTTATTCATTGTGCAATTATAAATTAAATATTTACATCAGGTTTCTAATATCCATATTAATATTAACTGCATATGGAAAGATCTGAGTTTATTACTCCTACCCGTCAAGACGTCTTTAAATTTGCAACATTCAAGCAACTTTCCATGAAGAATATAATGTATTATCCTACCATTTAGATTCAATTCATGGAACTTTTGATGATGGAAAAGATCTCTTCAAAAAGTAAGTATAAATAGTCAAATGATCTTTATGGTTTGTTTCAAACATGTAATAAAATATAATGATGTTTAATCAACAGATTATTCATTCACCTTTTTGAATTTATAAATAACAGAAGTTCTTACGAGCAGTTTCTTACATGTATTTGCTATTTTCTAATATAATAATAATTGATAATGGCTTGCTAAAGTCAAAACTATAGCCAATTGTAACTTTAATAATCAATAACCGTAGAAATCTTTTTCATTTATCCCTTTTAGTACAACTTTGCTTTAGTATACTTTCACATTAGTTTAAACTGATGGTGTAACCTAATTATATGAAGATGGATCAGTTACCTTACAAAAACAGGTCAAGAAATAATCTAAATATAAATTCACCACTAATTAAATATTTATAATATGAAATTAAAATCAATTCATACTATAAATGTTTTTCATTTATATTTTAGTAAAGAAACAGTTGTAACCATCCTTATGATTCATTTTAATTTAGAAAGATGTTCAATTCTCTATAGGAGTTATAAATATTAAGCCCATAACATACCAAAGAAATAAAAATTTACAATTTAAACTTACGTTTAAGTTCTATTTTCCATTTCTTAAATAAAAACAGATTACTATGTATTTGTAAGTTAGATGAATTTGAGTAACTAAATAATAAAGCACAGTTATATTTCTTACTTCACTATATGTACATTTTAAACAATATGTGTTCATTATCTACAATTAACTGATTGCTTTTACAAATTGGTCTGTTTTTGTAAATATAGAACTGATGTACTGTGAAGTAAGGAGTAATATGTATGTGTTTAATTGTTTATGATTACACTTCATTTTTAAAAATGGTTTTAAGTATAAATAAATAATCATTTAATAAAAACATCGTGTAAAATTTATTGTAAAATGAAAAACATTTTTTACACATCACTCTGCTGCTTTCTTCGGACTCTTCACCGCTTCGAGGTGCTTGGTGAACTGCTTCTCCACGACCGTTTCGAGCTTCTTTATCGTTCCATTTTTCACGCATTCCCTGATTTTCTCGAAAAATTTCATGAAATGATGATTGTTATGTCTAAAATCAAAATAAGTATATAAAAATATACAAAAAGCACTAAATATCTGAAATCAAATATAAAAAGGAAATTAAAACTTGTACATTACCAATTCTTCGCAGTAACTCGACTAACTATGAATATTATTCTTCTGGATTGTTAATTTTATTGGTAGATAAATTTACCTAATACCTTAATTAAATATATTTTTAAGTAAATTTCACTAATTATTGATACATTATGTGGTGCCATCTATTGCATTACAACGCCCTCTCTGAAATAACTTTCTTACTAAACGTGCTCCTCTCAGCGTTACATGCAAACAAAACATTTTCTAAATCCCAGAGTTTTCTTTGTGAAGAGTTTTGGTGGAAATAAAAGCCTGTTTGATGATGGAATACTGCTGAATTCTTAACAAAACTCGAGCTAGGAATTTAACACCAATAACAACGCCCTCTATAAAACATCTTATTCCACTAAACGTACTTCTCACAGTGTTCCATGAATATATTTTCAAAATCTAAGACTTTTGTTAATAAAGGTTGTTATTAAAACTGAGAGTCTGTTTAATAATGAATAAACAAATGAAAATTGAAAAAAAACTGAAAAGTTGTGTCAACAATTTTGTGCACATTTGCTTTGTTAATTTTTGTCAATTATCATTTTTTAAATCAACGCAATAAAAAAAAACAAGTGTTATACAAACAAAGTAAAACTGTTTCATTGATAAATATTGATTATTTTAAATTGTTTTATGTTTTTATATAACTTTGATAGATGGCGTTTTGAGTGGAATGCCAAAGTAGCCAACATATTTTTAGATGTAAACTCCTTTATCAACTCTTATACTTTGGTGTTCTCCACTCATCACTCTCAGGAACTCTAATTTTTGTTGAATATGACAAACAGTTGACAATTTGCAAAATATTATTTAAAATTTAAAAATACAAGTAAATTTTGTTTAGATCACACACTTTAAATTTAAATAAATTTAAAAGTGATGACTATAATTTCAAAAAAATTGAGTCTTGACAATTAGTTATTACTTCAATGTTTAAACAATGACTTTTAAACTTGTAAAGTTTGTTTAATATACATTCAATTTTACCAAAAACAATTAATAGGCAGTTGAAAAGTTTTTAATAAAATAATTTTGCTTATAAATGGAATAAAAAAAATAAACTAAGAAATAAACAATTGAAAACCAACAAAAAACTTAAAACCCATATTTATTATTTCTTTTAATGAAAGAAATTGAGAAGAAACAATTGAAAACAATTAAAAGGTTGAAAACTTTCATTAAAGAAACATTTAGAAATTTAGTTAAAAAACAGTTAATATATTACATAAAAGAAAACAAAACAAAAATATGAAGTTAAATTTATAAAAACAAGTTTGGAATTATAGCAAAAAAACACTATTTTTAAATTCTTAAAAATACGTTTAAAATTTGCTTTAAAAAGTTGTAATTTTTGCAAAAAATAAACAATTGAAATTTTGTATACAATTTGAACTAAACAATTGACACCTTTAACGAAGATATTGAAAACAGTCAAAGACTTGAAAAACATTTTAAAATTTGCATAAATCAGTTTAGATTAGAAATTTTACAAAAATAAGTTAAAAAAATTCTCTGCAAATATGACTTTAAAACATTTGTTTAATTTAAATTTGCTTAAAAACAAATGAGAACTATTAAAATTAAAAACAAAGAAAATTTAAAAAAATGTAGAAGTAGAATTTCACAAAAAAAAATCATAAAGAAAAGTAAAAACAGTTTTAGGACTAACTGAAAACTTTTAAAACCAGTTGAAAACTATTATTAATAAACAAAACAAAAGATTAATCAGAAGAAAAAAAAAACACATAAAAAATTAATGAATTTAAAATCTGATTTAAATAATTTTATCAAAAACACTTTTTTTAAGAAAATTATATTTTTAAGTTGAAATTTTACCTAAAAAATTTTTTCTTGTTTAAAATCACTTGAAAAAAAATGTTAAAACCAATCAAAAACTTTTAAAAACACTTGAAATCGTAATTGGAGATACCCTTTTTAAAATTTGCTTAAAAGTAGTTGAAATTTTACAAAAAAAAACAGTTAATAATTGCTATGAAAAAATAGCCAGAAAACAGAAACAAAAAACAGATTTTCGTAAAAATTCAAATTTTGTTGTTTTGAAAGTTGGAATTACAACAAAAAAACAATTGAAATTTCGTAAGAAAAAACAGTTGAAGTCTATCTGATTTTATATTCAAAGAACATAATTAAAAAAAACTTAAAAATCAATTTGAAAGAAATAATTGGAATTTTAGAAAAGAGAAGCAATTTAATAATTGATTTAATAAAAACAGTTGAAAGTGTGCAGGGTGAAGTACTCTGCAATTATAACTTTAAAAATAAAATTTAATTTATATTTGCTTTAAAACTTTACTAAAAGAAATAAAAAAAATCTGAAAAAACAGTCAACAATTGCCTAAAAACAACAATTACAGCAGTTTTTTAAATGAATTCAAAACTTGTTAAACCAGTTGAAAACTGTCAAATAAGAAACATTTTAAAGTATATTTAAAACAGTAGAAATTTTACCAAAACGAAAAATAATTGATAAATTATCACAAAACAAAACAAAATTAGATTCTGATTTGAGGAATCAAAATTTTGACATAAACTGTTAAACAAATATTTATTTTTTCATAATTTTATAACAAGGTGAAAATTCACGAAATGTTTTCGTATTTTTAAATTATTATTTTTCTTTTTTTTCTTCGCCAATATTACATATCATAATAAAGATTATTATGTTCTTTTAGGTGAAATATTTTATTTTTAAAATATGTAAAGCCAATGACAGAAACACTGTCGTTAGTGAAACATTTAAAAAAATTTACGAAAAAAAAAAACAATAAATATATGTTAAAAAATTTAAATAAATTAAAAACTTTTGCAAACCAGTTGGAAACTGTCTTAGAAACATTTTAAAATTGACTTAAAACTAGTTGAAAAAACAAAAAAAAACAATTGAAATTGCTAATATATATCAGCATAAAACCATATTAAAAGAGAAGTTTAAAATTTAATTTCAGCAATTGAACACTTTCTAGAGAATATATTTTTTTCTAAAAAAGAAACAAGTTGAGAAAAGAAGTCATAAAGAAATACAATTTTGAAATTCCCTGAAAGGAATTGAAAATTTTGGAAAAAACAATTAAAATTTGTTGTTGAAAAACAGTTGAAAAAAACTATTTAAGTATATTGAATAAAACACGATAACTTTGTTTGTATAACTTGAAAACTTTTTATTGTGACTAGTTTCGACAAATTTAGCTTGTCATTATCAATCACTATGTTTAAAATAACAGTGGAATATTAAAAAAAAACAATTCTTTGACAACCGAAACTTAGTATTAGGCCTAAGCTTCTAACGTATTTTTAAATTAAAATGTATTAATAAAATAGTTTAAATTTTACCAGAAACAGTTAAAAACCAATTTAAAAGTTTCTTTAATTTTTTAAAGAAATATTGTATTGTATTGTATTTAACTTTATCTAACATGCGTTACATAAATAAACATATTATTATTATTACAAGTAAACCAGAGTTTTTAAAGAAACAAATGAAAAGTAAGAAAAACTCACACGCTGATGGTGACGCATTCGGTTGCAGCCAAACTAGCGTTAGCAAGAATGCAGCAACGTTAGTTCGGGTCAGTAGTTGGATGGGTGACCGGTACCATTTACCGTTGGGATACAATTAATGCAACAAGCTCATTTACACACACACACACAATGCACAAATTACACGGCGGAAGGACCACGTGGTCGATAGTCAAACACCACTACTACATACTACTACTAAGAAAAACCCGGTCTAATCTTTCTTTAAAATAGGCAAAAATAAATACTTTTGCTTTAAAGGATAAACAATTGTTTAAAAAGGCTGCTGAAAACAATATTAAAATTATAAAACTAATCGAAAACAATTGATAAAAAATCAGTTTAATACAATGTAGAATACTGTCAAAAACATATGAAAACTGTCATTAGAGAAATATTTTAAAATTTGGCTTCAAAACCATTGATTTTTCTACCAAAAAAAAAAAACAATTTAGTCTACATAAGAAAACACATCTTTAAAAAAACGAAAATTAATTGAGAAAACAGTTAAAGAATAGTGGAATGTTTCTCAAAGAAACAATACTTTATTAACGAACTGTAGAAATGAGAATTATTCCTAAGTTAAAAAAATAATTTTATATTTAAATATGCTAAAAAAGTCGTGTAAATTTTACCAAAAACCATTAAAAATCAGTGAAGTTTTATTCAAAAATGTTTGAAATATTACAAAGAAATGTGTTTTTCTAGAAAAAAAAAAATGAAAACTAAGGAAAAGTCTATTCTTTTGTAATGGTAAAAAATCAATATTTTTTCTTTAATGAATTAACTGATCAAATCAATATGAATGGTAACTGAACACAGCTGAAAATAATGTAAAAACTAATTCTTTTTTTAAACATTTGAACACTGTTATTTTAGAAATGTTTTAAAATTTGGCTTCAAACGTTTGATGTTTTATTCCAAATAGAAAGAATAGAAATTTGTAAGGAATACAATTGACATCCTTAGAATAGATATTTTAAAAACTTTTTAAAAAATTGTTTGAATTTTACAACAAAAAAAATCTCTTAAAAAAACGGTCAAATATTTCTTAAAAACAAAAAAAAAAACAATTGATTAAAAAATGGTTGAAAAATATTCCTGGGGTCAAAATATAACGATTTAACGCAACTTATCTATATCCAAAAATTTACGGTTAAGCCGGAATTTATCTTCAAAGTTCCAAAATTTTTTATTTCTTTTGTTTATAACAATTGAACGCTTCATTCGATTTGAATGAAATTTATTATTAATAACTACCACAATATAATACATCATTTCAGTTATTATGACCATTATTGGTTAACAAGAGGTATTAAAAACAGTAGTACCACCACCTAAAAACTAAAATATATTTTTATTGGTGCATCAAATGAAAACTAAAGAAATACTATTTAAAAAAACACTTAATTTAAAAACTTTTTTGTTAAAATCACACCCAGAAGATATGATTAACAAATAAGAATGCTCTCCCACAAAATAATCATGTTATTTTTACATACATTGTGAAACGTTAAATAACTCTATCAAACGTTCAATTCAAAGTATAAAGCATTTCTAAGAACTCTCAAAAACTATAACTTTACTGTAAAAATATTATATAAAGATATAAAAGTGAATATAATTTGAACACTTATAGTGAAGTATATGAAGTATGTATTTATTTATTATTACTTCTAGATAAATTATTTAATTTAATTATAGTTATATCGAGATTGAATGCCTTTTACAGTGTAAGTGAAATTAAAGATTACTTCAATACATTAACAGCTTCAACTTAATCTACAAAGACTGAATATATATTTTGTTTTATTTTAAGTTTCTAGTTTTATTTATTTAAATTGTAATTTAGCTTATTTTAGTTTTTAGTAAAATTGACCTGTCAAATAATTATCCTCTTTGTAATTTTACTTGACCAATAAAGATTTGATTTTGATTTGATTGGCCCGACGACATCTGTTGTGGAATTGTTGCAATATTTATTTTACTTTACTTTTTATAATCCTTTGATAGCATGAATAAAATAAATCTAATTATATGAACAAATAAACAGAATAATAAAATGTATTAAAATCCTTTAGTTCGTATTTTTAAATTTATTAAATAAACAGAAATTTAATATTAAATCTTTTTGTGTAATTCATGTATTGACATCCCACACAGTGTAAAAATCATTCAATTGATGCTTTAATGTTGTTTTAAGCTATATACTTACATTGTAAGCAATAATGGTCCTAGTAATTCTTGTACGGTTACTAAGTGATGAATATACGCCTTGGTATGCTTCCTACAGGCCAGACAATCACAATCTTCAAGAATGGGTTTAAACTCATCTGCATATCTGAAAAGAAGATAATATTTTATTAGAATAAATTAATAATAAATGATACTGTAACAAATTCAAGTAATGAAAATTGATTAAGCTAATTAATTAAGATGCTTGTTAAACAAACATATGCCTAAATGGAACATTTATTTCATTTGGGAATAGAGTTTTATTAATAATTTTAGTAGTAGTAAGTGAGTGACGTCGTGTATTTATGTGGGTGTATAAATTAATTTGTTACTTTAAAAAATTGTCTCTGCCTCTATAAAACGCTATTAATTGTACAACAATTGGAAAAGGTCTGATTACAGACAATATTAATTTAGAAATAAATTATATTTAAGGTTGTAGAAAATGAACTAATTAAATTATACACTCAAACTAGCGTACTCATAACCTAGGTTAATGCGTAATTTATTAAGGTAGGTCGGGAGTACGATAGGTCATTGAATTGATTGTTGGGGTAGGTTAAGAGTACGCTAGAATGAATTATCATCAAGAGTATTTTATGTTTATTAGGCTATGAGTGTATTAAATTAAGACTCGTTTTATTATAGTTTAAATAATAATTATAACGATTGAAATTAACAAAATGTCAAAATAATTGAATATCTCAATAGAAAACAATTGAAATAACTTGAATTAAAAATTGACAATCGTATTATTTAAAGAAACGCTAAAATTATTAAACATCACTTCAGAAAATATCACTGTTGTAGTTTTATTAAACTTTTCGTACTTTCAGATTATCAATATTAATTTTATTTTTCTTTATTACCCATGTATGTTTTTAAATTTATATTAAGTTGTATATAAATTTTATTTAAAGGTTGTGATACTTTTCACAAATATCTTACATGTAAGCTTACATCACATCAAGTCTTAATAAGACGTTTTTTTTTACATTTTAGTGTTACCCTGACGAAACAAATAAACATTTGCGAAAGCTTAGTTAAATAGTAAATAGATAACTTATTATTCCTTGCCCAATTATTGCTCGTTTCCCCTGCAATGGAGTTTTACTTCAAAATTTCATCTTTAATTTACCTTGGTATAAGTAAAGTTTAAAAAACGATAACGTTTTTGTCATTGGAAATATAAAATCATGTCTAAGCTGAAATGACACAATAATAGCCATGTTAATATTATGCATTTCGGGTGAATAATTTTAGTCCAATGGTGACTCTTAAATAAATATCAAAAAATATTTGCCACATATTGGGTGGCTTTCCAACGATCATACTATACTGTTAAATACTCCCAAATGTTACCTTGTTTGTCGTAAATTAATCTCATATGGATGATCCTCGATGTCATTGTCTACATCAAATGAAAACACCAACGCCGACGACCTCTCCGTCACCAAGTTACAGTATGACGTGTCGAAAACGTCAACGCCCAATTGTACCATTTTTAATATGACGACGGGATTCCAACAACCTTGAACCACCCTGAGTTTATCTTCAGGTATATTATTCTAGAAGAGACAAGAATTATCATCTAGGTTAAAGATAATAGTATAAAGTAAAAGCTTGTTATATATTTTACAGAAAATTGAAATACAGTTTCAAACAAAAACTTCCGGAATTTATACACAAATCATCGCTTGCAAACAAGATTTTATAATTAGAAGGTTAAGTAAACACTTGGTTTTGTTTTACAGTGTTTAAGGCTGCATTCTGACCGGGCCACTTTTAGAAGCGCTGCTAACGGACCACTAACGCGCGTTAGTGGTGCGTTAGTGGTCCGTTAGCAGCGCGTCTAACGCGCGACTAACGCACGTAGAAGCGCTGCAGACTGAAGACAGCTCTTTAATTTTTTTAATGAAATTGTCAGTATTGAAATGGTTTATCGGCGATGCCATTGTATTGTAGTTTAGCGTGATCTATTTTAATTTTTCACTGGTTCGAACATCATCACTTGGATGCAGATAAATAATGGGCGAAAATAAAATACTTCGTTGCACTTACAAATCTATTCACCATTAATAGAAAATGAATATTTGTACTAATTACACGATTGCGTATGACAAAATTAACAGTTAGGAGTTTGTATGAACGTAGAATTTTTTTCTAATATTTTTACTTTCCCTGTATAGTATATATATATATATGTATAGGGGAAGTATTGTTTTCGTGCATGAAAATGTCTGTAGGCGCTGTATCTCAAAAACGAATGATCCCATTGAGATGAAACTTTAAACTTAAGGTTTAATCGTGAAATACTGGAACTGAAAATATTTTGGTGAACATTCAAAAAACTGGAAGTGGATGTTTACTCGAGGCCGTTTTTGTTTTTTTTCTAAATTTTCTTTAATATGAAAAATATTACAAAACTTTTCAAACAAAAGTTAAAGAGAATGAGACATTGGATAAGTTTTATTAAAACATATTTTTCACAAAATACTTATCTTTCGAGAAAAATATTAAAAATTAAAAACTTTGATGTTTTTAGCCAATTTCTAATAAAAGATACGAGTTACATGAAACTTATATTATAACTAATTGCAGAGAATTTAAAAGTGGACAAATTATTAAGAATAGCTTTTTTGCGTAAACCTAATAGTTTTCGAGTAAAATAAAGGAAACGTACTACGATGGCCATATCACAATTTCATTTTATTTTCATCTTCCTACCTAAAAGTGGCCCGTAGAGGCGCGTCTGTAGCGGCCACTAAAAAACGCGCGTGTGTGTGAATGCACCCATTTGATTCTATGCTTTGCCAGCCGACGCGCCACTTTTTGTGGCCGCCACTCGCGGCGGAACGAACTGCTAGAACCGTCTGTGGCCAGCGTTTTTCTGTGGCGTGGCTACGTGTGAATACCACCATTTACTTACAGCCTTTGTCACCTGCAGCGCGTCTCCGACGCGCCACGCAGTGGCCCAATGTGAATGGCTCCTAATTAACCTTCTAATTAACATAAAGTGAGAATTTAATTAATCAGAAGATTTTATAATTTTTTATGAAGGAAATGCTTCTAGTATCAACTAATTGAATAATTATTAATTTAATAACAACCCATATTTAATATATTAAATACTATGTGATCAAAAAATATATATGAGCGGGATTAACACAATACAGTTGGTAAATAAGACAATTTTTTTCTATTGAAGCTTCGGATAAATTTCTTCTCCTAGTTTTAGTTATACAACCATTACGAACTTTATCCTATGATAAAAAAAAAACTGTACTTTGTTATTATCACAAACAGGATTTATTTAGTGACTATAGTTTCAACTTTTACAAGGCCATTATCAAACATTAGCATTTGATAAAGTTCCTGATTCAAGATGTATCACAAAGTTATGGCTTCAAGCATTCAACAAAAAAAAGAAATGATTTATTTCCTGTTTTTAATAAATTAAACAACCTCAAGCCTACTGCCAATCATAAATACCAGTCTTACTGTGTTCTACTAGTCAGGAAATGCTTAGAATAGTTATAAATATAATCAGAAATTGATTTATACCTAAAAAACATTTCGAATTATGAATAAAATAGTAATAAAGTAAACCAGATTATTCATCATGATACAAAATAAATTCCAAACTTACTACAACGAATTCAACGATCGGTTTGGGCTCCTCGAACGGAATAAACTCCACTTCCGGCCCGTTGTTATGCAACCCGTCTATCAAACATCCCTTGACCACCTCCTCGTTCATCACATCGTCTATGCACCTCTTCCTGGCTTTAGGACAATAACCACCCGCGATCGCAGCCATTGCGAAGGAATCCTTTAAGCACTCCGACTTTTTGTGTACCTCCAAGCACTGTTTAAAAAACGTCAGCGTATTCTCGACCGCCTTGGACACCCGTTTGTTGGCGCTTTTCGAATTAGTATCGCCATCCGAGAGGAAGTAGTACATGTCCGGTTTGAAGGAAATTATGGTGTTCATGTATTGTTCGGCGTTTAGGAGCACCTTGCCAGAACGCGTCCATAGGGGAATGTGGTCTTTATGGTGGTGGCCAGGTTGTGTCAGGTCACCGGGGTCTTGTACTGTTACACAGGTTATACAATCACCCATACCTAAAATATCATATGTATTAGGTAGAATTATAAAATATACAAAGTCATTTTAAAACTACAAATAGTAGTTGTAAAGGTTGAAACCAGTAAATAAAACAACCAAGATTATTTAATTAATTTATCTGATTCAAAATGTATCACAAAGTAATCGCCTTAAGCATCAATCTGATTGACGAGTTTATGTTTCAAGATAAAATCTCGGTATATGCACAACTGTGCTTGAGGCTAAGGATTGGCTATCTCAATAAAGGTTTTACCTGAACCACTTCAAACTCCCTTAAGCATCACATAAAATTTATTTTTAATGTTATAATTGATATTTATAGAAATTCAAATTAGAACCTCCAATTAGACAATTGGAATTCCAAGTTGATTACTAAGCAAATAATATATTTTGCATGGAAACAATTCAACATTTGGAAAGTGATGAATGTATATAATATTAAGGTAACACTTTTTAATTTACTCAACATTCAAAGACAATAAAAATGCATGGTATCATTAAAACGACAGCTTTGATGTTGATTTTTTGTTGGACACCCCACAATAAATATTAATTACATTTATTATTATACAGTTTTCTTAAACTTATTTGTATTGTATCAACATACATAAGAAATATTTTAAATATTCATTCAAACCTGAAGTAATCAAATAATGAAAATCATAGAGATTAAATCAATTCTTTAATTAATATTTAATAAAACTGAACAGAAGAAGGAATGAAGTAATAATGTACACACCTACCTACGAACTCAGATATATTTCCAACATATTCCTCCATCACCTCTTGATAATGATACGTACTGACCATGGGTATTTGTATTATTTGCGGAGTTTTGCAAATAATTTTGAACACTTCATGTGTAATATGCGGTAAACTTCCACCCTAAAAAAAGATTAAACTTTTATTTGTTATAGTAACTTATGTTTATATTATAGAAAAAATGTAGGAAACATAAATGATAATTCCAACAAAAATTATTACACACTTCTTACTTATTCACTAACCATAATTAAAGTGATTACCATTTTTCTCATTTATATATTTATTTTTGTAAATTATTCTACAAAGCTGTAAGACCCCTAAGCAATTGCCTATTGGGAGAATTTATCTAGATAAATGGCTCTCTGTAAACACCATTAACAAGTTTTACAATAAGATAAATTAACAATTAGAATCACTTGGTTTTAGTTGTGTAACAATTTAAAAGTTCATAATTTAGGCTTTATAATGTTAAGGATTCTAGTAAAACAATTTTGGAACTATAAACAACCAAATAAATAAACCAACGGAAATATAAACAACCAGTTTTAACTGAAAATTAGATTATTATAATTAAATTCTTTTTCGTAATTTTTTACACTATTATAAATTGTGATTAGAATTCAGCAAATAAATCTGTTAAATTAAATACAAAAAACTAAAGTAAAGAAGCAATTATTTAATTTAACTACAAAGACAATTACATAGTGTTATTTTAAATGTTGTCGTCTATTAAATTTTTAAAATAAGTCATAAATTATAAGTGTACTCATTCAAGAAGTGCTAGTAATGTAAATAAGGATAAATATATTATGCCACCATTATTAAAGCCACAAGCTTTTATAGACATGATGTAAAAGAATTTAATAATAAAATATATTAAAGTCCTTTGCGTGAATATAGCAAATTAACTACTAGTTTCAAAAAACAAATTGTTTTGCAAATCTTCAACACATGTCTGAAAGTTAGTTTAGTTATTATTTTTAAAAGAAATTTCGCTGCTCAAAGTATTTCGGTGTGTATATTGGTTAAACATAATTTTCATTAGAATCAATGAAATATTAATTTTTGTTTCAAATGTTTTACACCATTCAAACATAGATTAAGTTGAAGTTTGATGAAAAATAAAAAATACTTTTACTTAGTTAATATCACAATGTTTATTAAATAGTGACTGTAGTTTCGATCAAATAAAACATAAAATAAACCTTGTGATATTAACTAAGTAAAAGTATTTTTTATTTTTCATCTAATTAAAATGTATCACGAAGTAAGTGCCTACAATCTCAATAAGTTGAAGTTTATTTTACAGATTATTTTTATTCAAACTGTTTTGATAATTATGCTAGTGTAACAAGCAAATTACTTTTCTATAATTCAAATTTATTGTGGTATAAGCCAGTGAAGTAGTCGTTCCAATAAGTAATTTGTTTGGTCAATGTAGTAGATTTACAAAACATTTTTTATTTTAAATTAATCAAATTTATATTTTCATTTTCATTGTTTTTACTTTATAATTTATCTATTACCTTTCAAATAATAAATTCTTTTAATTGGTTAATGAAAGGTCATTTAGTATGTAGTACTTACTCTGGTATATAACATAGCTGCTGGAGTTTCGATGGCATAAGTCGGATGCCTCTCGAACTCTTTCAGGACCCCCAATCGGGGCACGCATTTGGTCAAATTTTCTACGTTGAATTTCATCCTGGTCGTTGAAATATTGTAAAAATTAGTAAACCTTTATCGTTGACAATTTCAACTAAAACTACAAAACACCGGAACGTACAAACATGATTATTTTTAGGTTATGTTTACTAGGGAAACGTGCAATAAAAAACCATAGACATTTAAAAATTAAAAATTTTGTGTTTGCGTTAATTAAGTTGCCTAATTAAAAATCAAAATATTTAATAAAATAATTATTTAATTTATGTGTTATTTTCAATTTTGTTTTTAACGTTACACCACACTGTGGTTTCTTCAGATTTTTGAAAGAAATAAAATCATAATGTAACGAAACAATTGTAATATTTAAGAAGTAATTTAAAAAAATATTGAAAATTGAAAAACATATTAATTATAGTATGAATTTTTATCTACAATATATAAACCGTTGATTAATATATTACAATGAACGATATACACACTATGATACAAAATATATATGTTGTAATTATAATATTTCAATAAACGATATAAATACATAGTATAATTCAAAATATATTTGTTTATTCGTGTGTATTTTATTGCTGGTATATTTCCAAAAACATTTGTATCTATCAAAAAAATTGTGTTGGAAAAAAGGTAAAAATTTAAGTTTGGTAATAATTTAATATTGATAATAATCATTTCTGTTATGAAAACTGAAAAATATTACCAAAAATCAATTTCTGAAGCCTCAATAAACTACTCGCTTGAACTAGCGTACTCTTGACCTAGGTCAATGCGCTGTTTAATTAGGTAGGTCGGGAGTACGAGAGGTCATTGCACTGATTGTTAAGGTAGGTCAAGGGTACGTTAGAATAAATAATCGTCAAGAGTATTACAAGTTTATAAGGCTATATCAAGTGAATACTCGGTTTATTATAGTTTAAATAATAATCATAACGATTAATACGATATAGAAAATAGTAGGAAAGTAGTTAAAATTAACAAAAAACCAAAACGATAACTTAAAAACTCTAAAACAGTAGAATGAAAGAGTTATTATTTTTTATTTATTTAGGTGGTTTATTTTAATTCATAAACTGACTATTAAAGTGTAGTACAATTTTTGTTATTAACGTAGTTTTAATTTAGAGAAATAAAACTAATAATATAATTTAAAATAAATAAATATATGACTACAAATTTAAATTGTATGTATATTTGGTTGCATATCTGATAAGGAAAACAGTTATAGTCTGTTCGTTGGATCTTTCGTCGTACGTCACAAATTATCGCTTTTAGAAACGACGCAAAAACATTCAGTCTGATAAAGTAAACCAAATGCGTTAGAAAATGAACGCACTGTAAAACTTTCGTCGTTTTTTGAAGCGATAGTTTGTGACGTACGACGAAAGATCTAACGAACAGACTATATGTTAGATATTCAGCAATTTGATCAATAATTTTTTCAATTTTAATGACAGAAATTGTATTTATTTTAATAGCTTTATACAAGAACATTATTATTTTTTATGTATTTACATTTTAAAGTTAACACTTTAACTACTTTATACTACTACTACAAGTGCAATTTATTTTAATCCATAAAATGTTATACATTGCTTTTTATTAATGTAACATTAATTTGTAGCAATAAAACTAATAATCTGAATTAAAATCTCAAATCTAAACATTACTACAATATACGTATACTAGGTTGCATATCCGATAAAAATTAATTGATATCTCATTAAGAAATTGTTCATTAAATTTTAGAACAAATTGCTACAGACATTGTAATAATTTACTAAGATTTGTACAAGAACATTACTTATTACTGTTTTAATTTTTAAAACACTTTCAACTTCTTTATTCCATTACAAGTGTGATTTATTTTAATTCATTAAATGTCTATAGAAATAGTACATTGTTTGTTAAGAATATAACATTAATATACAGCAATTAATCTAATAATCGGAATTGAAATCTCAAATTTAAGAAGGAATTACTAAATAGATATTGTACGTATATTTGGTTGCATTTTTGATAAAAATTTATTTTAAACAATATTTTCCCTATATATTCTATATAGGGAAAGTAAAAATCATTTTAGAAGTACTAGGTGCAAATGTTCTATTTTTTCTAATAGCTTACTACAAAAACATTATTGCGAATATCGAAGTACTTTCTCAGTGTTTAATTAAGACAGAAATTTAATGAGGGCAGTTAAAAGTAAATCACTGTATACAATTTATTACTTCACATTAAGTTTATCTTATCTATGTTCCAAATGAATATCATTAGTTATTAATTAATATACTAACAGCAGTAACATTACTGAAAATATAAGCGAAGATTTTTCAATAAGCAAATGTTTTCAAATTATATCATTATTGAAATGTGCTGTGTGTAGGAAAGGTGGTGGTTGTTCTTTAGGTTAACGATCTAACCACAACGATTGCTGGAGTACAAAGGAGGAATTAGTTTTAGTAGTATTAGGCTATCGACCACGTGGTCCTTCCGCCATGTGTTATTTGTGTGTGTGTGTAAATGAGCTTGTTACTCATTTACACACACACACACAAATCAGTTTTATTATTTAACAGACCTCCACTACTTTACACGTATATTCGGTTGCCTGGTTTAATACATTATTAACTACTTATATTTAAATACATTACAATTATTTTAACTCGCTTAAACCAATTAAAATAAGCTTATACAACTATTATGATACACTTTTCTAAATATTTGACACTATAATTGATAAGAAGTGAATATTATTAATAAATCGTTCTTTATTACAATAAAATTAGCTTTTATAATTAAAATTTAAATATTTACGTTATTACATTAACAATATTATTGAATTTTATTCACTATCATCAGTATCACTACGGTCCTTCAAAGGTCCTGGATTTTTTGGCAAACTAACTGGCATACCATACATAGCACCTTCTTCCAACAATTTTCTGTGCTTCTTCAAGATGCCATCAGTTATCCCAGAAATATACTTTGATTTTATTAACGGGGCAGAGGATGGAGGATTCAATCCATCAGTTATGTTGTAATAGACACAGGTAGAGTCAGGAGAACATATCGCCAAACATACACTAAAATATTTTAAAATATAATAATAAAAAAAACAATAAAATTATTATTTCAAATCATCAAAATGTATCACAACATGAAACTATCCAAAATTAACTATTTAAATATAAATTCCTTCATTCATCACAATATTCGTTGTAAAGAGTTTTAATGGTAGATAAAAACGACTTCCTTACTGAATAATAAAGGACTATCATTTATATTTATGTAGGTATTCCATTAGGATGTTGTATTAGAAGATATTAGTTAAAAGATAAAGACAATAACCTTAAATTAACTAAGGAATCAAAAGATCAATTAAAATTTTGTAATGAGATATTAAACATTGATAATCAAGAATTAAAATAACTGGTTTATACCGGGTGACCCATTTTAATAAATCCACTGGAATATCTCGACACATATCCATCCTACAAAAAAATGTTCCAAATAAAAGTTTAATTGTTTCGAAAGGGCCATCTGATCCTATACAAATTTATTCACCCCCACCCTCCAGGGGGCGGGGCAAGAAGTCAACTTTTATATCTTAAATGGGAACACTTATTTTTATTGCAGGTTCGGATTCTACATAAAAAAATATGAAGATTTCATTTGAACTTTTTTTTAGAATTCGTGATAGGTAGCGCTGCAATCGCCGGATTGAATTGAGATGTAGAAGAGGAATTATTCGATGTCAACGAAGGTGAAACATCATCGAGGATCATCGTATGAATCCGCGCGTTATCATCGTTCTGGCGATGGTTCATTTGAACCCTCACATATCAGTTCGCGAGATCCAGAACCAAAGTGGCATCCCGAGAGAGACTGCAAGAAGGTATTTGAAAAACGCAAAGTATCACCCGTACCACGTATCCTTGAATCAGGCATTGAGTGAGCAGGACCATGAACAACGGCGATTGTTTTGTCAGTGGGCAATACAGCAATTGCAAAATGACGAAAACTTCTTCAAGTTCGTGATGTTTTCCGACGAGGCTGCATTCCGGAGTGACGGGTTGTTGAATCGACACAACAGTCACTATTGGTCGCCGGTCAACCCTCGGTGGATGCAGCAAGTGGATCATCAACACCGCTGGTCTGTGAATGTATGGTGCGGCATTGTCAACGGGTACTTGATCGCAACAGTTAGGAATTTTAAACGCCGAATTCAGTTTTGTCAGAGGGAGAACTGTGCGACGTTCGAGCATCTCATTGATTAAATGTCCCCGACATCTGTACATAATAAAAAAATAAAAATTGGTTGATTTGATTTTAGTGAGGCAGTTAGTTTGCATTCCCGCGACAATGTTTCAAACGTGTTGTTTTCATTTTCCAGGAAGTAAACGGTGCGCGGCTTAGCATTCTTTTGTCAAAATTGCTGCTAGAATATCGGTCTTTTTCAAGGCTAAATGATGTTCGAAATAGGGTAGATGTCCCAGTGAATGGCCATCGCATTAGAGTGACAAGGATAGACAATACATTTTAAATGAGTGGCCATTTACTGATACATGATCTTAACCGGCCATTCACTGGTGCATTGACCCTACGCGATAAGATGACGCACTCCATTTCAATGGCAAACAATTGAAAGTGACGATTTTATCGTTTTTTGACTTGATTAATGTTATTTTTGCGATTGCAGCGCCATCTATCACGAATTCGAAAAAAAGTTCAATTGAAATCTTCATATTTTTTTATGTAGAATCCGAATCTGCAATAAAAAATAAGGGTTCCCATTTAAGATATAAAAGTTGACCCCCTGCCCTGCCCCCTGGAGAGTGGGGGTGAAAATATTTGTATAGGATCAGATGGCCCTTTCGAAACCATCAAACTTTTATTTGGAACATTTTTTTGTAGGACGCATATGTGTCGAGGTATTCCAGTGGATTTATTAAAATGGGTCACCCGGTATATTAGATATTAAAATGTTTTGTTTCAATACTCAGGGTTCTATTAATTTAAATAATATTCCCTTTTAGGCATTAGATTTTTATAGTCAACAATAAATGGTTTTTCTCTTATTTAGAGATAATTATTATTATAATTACTAATAAGTATCAAAAAGCTCTATTTTTTACAATGTCAAACATTTTGAAGAAACTTGAATTTTTAGGTTATGTAACTTCATAATTTCTTTCATTGAACCTTATGTAGAATTCTAAGTTGCAAGAATGGCAGCCCATTTAAAATGAGTGGTATGTTAAGTAGGAGTTAGTGCACTTATTTAGATTAAAATAATAATTTGATTGTATGTAATTAGTTTAATACCTACGTTTTATGTTCTTCTTGTGAGAGACATAAATACTTTTGCATAATTTCAAAACTTAAGTCGTCCGTGGCCGCCACAGGGACAAATACTATTTTCTCTGAGGTTTTACTCTTTCTCCCTGTTATATACAAACATTCAATATACTTATTGTAGCCATATTGTAGATCCCAGCATTTCTTAACTGAAACGATTTATACAAAATATTACTTACAATTTAGTTACATACAATTAATATATATTTGTAAGTTATATGAAGTTGATTAAATCAATAATTAAAAGCCAATGTATTCATTACTTCACTGCAATTATTATTATTTATTTACTAATTACAGTATCATTTGTTCAAGTTGGATAACTTACCTTCACATAATTCTAAGTAGACCTGAAGTGCAATCGCGGCTTCTGTACGAGTTTTACAGCCTAGCTGCATAAAATCTGCAAGCTAGATTTTTATTGTAGCCGAACAATCTTCCAAATATATTTTCAACAACTTACCAGCTTATCGCTCATCTCATTTCTTGAAGAAAATGTTTTGTAATCATGGAGATAATGTGAAGGAATGAATTTTGAAATCTACTTGAATATTTTTATGTTGTTTGGATATCTGTAATAAAATTATTATTTAAAATGAAAATAATTAAGTAAAATAAATTGTTAGTTTGAAACATTGACAAATGAGTAAAGTGAAAATGTATTTATTTACAGAAAAAGGGACTTTCTGATTCAATTGTTAACAATCCATAGCTTTAGATGATTAGTTATTTGTGTTAATAATTATTAATCAGAAATTGGGATATAAAATAATTAAATATTACCATTTTAGAATTCTTAGTGTGGCAAGAAGAGTGGTGAAGAGATAGAAGATTTATTCTAGAATAATTTTAAATATTAGTACAAAAATAAATGTTAAGAAGGTTAAAAATGTTAATCAACTGTCGAAAAGAAATGATAATAAACACTCGTAACTGTTATCTGTTTAAACAGATGATAAACATTTTTAAGTCCTCATTTCTGCAAACAAATGCTGAAGTTTCTGCGTTGATTGTTAAAATTATTATAAATTAAATATGTTTTTGCCACTCCAAGAATTATATAACTTAATGTTAAATACGCAATTATTTCAATCCTCAATTTGTGATTAATAATTGATGTAAAAATAAAAATTTAACCTGTGAATTAATGGGTTATTTCAAACTGACAAGAAAAATTTAATGAGATCTACTCATTCACTCATTGACGATGGAGGGTTTCTACTTCGTTATACATAATACATACATAATAACATAATACATAATAACAAATTAAACACACTTTTTACTTTGTTTTGTATAACAGATTTTATTTATTTGGTGACCAATGGTTTCAATACATACCATTTTCAAAGCATAACTTACGGTTTACCAAATAAATAAGATATGTTATACAAAACAAAATAAAAAGTGTGTTTAATTTGAGATCTACTAATTTCCTCCGGCTTTAAACTGCTGCGATCTAGTTAAGTATTTTATAACAATACTATTACTAATAATAGGTGTTTATTTAATTTACTAACGGATGTAATAGGTTAGTTTAAATGAGATAAGATACAAAGACGTCTTTCGGTGTCAGAGTGGTGCATCGACAGTACAAAATATAAGACATCTGAATTATAAAACAAATGATAATAAACAGTAATAACTGTCATTTGTTTAAACAGTTGATAAACATTTTTAAGTCCTCATTTCAGCATTTGTTTTTGCGCTAATTGTAAAAATTATTATAAATTAAATCTGTCCTTGTCACACCAACAATTATATACTTAATGGTAAATATGTAATTATTTCAATCCTCAATTTGTGGTTAATAACAGTTATAATTCAAATAAGGGATATTTGTTGTATCAAAGTTTAACTACACATTCTGATGACAATGACAGTTTTTTTAATTTTTAGGTTATTTCCAAATTGACAATAAACACATACAGTTGTCATTTGTTTTAAACTGTTGGTAGACATATTTGCTTTCATGTTTTTTCAACTGTCATAGTCAATTTTTAGTTTATTTCTAACCGACAAGAAAGATTAAATTAGGCCAATTGGCTTTCTCCAGCTGTACAACAATTTAACTTATCAACAGGTGAACAGGGTTAAATTCAGTTAGGTTGGATACATGAGATAGAGAGATATTAATTGACGACGGTGTTATTTGTTGAATTTATATTCACTTTTAAGACGTTAAAGTAAAAACACTTTTTAAAATATAATCACATATTATGTATGTATTTTGGTGGTTAAAAACATTGTAAGTGTTATATTTAATAATTTAAATCATGAATTGCCACGTAGTAACGTTTGCAACCATCATCATGATTTTAAAATTTACAAAAAACTTTTTATTGCATTATAGGCAAAGAAACCACAGTGTGGCAAAACAATTGCCGAGAGTGTAAAGCAATAAAAAGTACATTAACTGATGAGGCTGTTATATGTTGAAAATTCATATTCACTTGTTTAGTTGTGGAAGTAAAACACTTAAATTTTCAAAACACTTTATTATTGCTTTTTTGAAAACGCAACAATTGTTTCGCCACACTGTGGCTTCTTCAGGCGAAGAAATGGTAACAATAAAAGTTTGTGACAGGTTTATATAGTAATTGCTGTGGGGGGTAAGGGGGTTGGGGTATTATTCTTTATTTGATTTATGTTAAGTAGTGGTGACCGATTGATGTCCGTTTGGTCGTTTAGCAGAAGGCCCGTGTTTTTTCTTTTATTAATTTCTAGATTTTCGAGAAGGTCTAGTTTCTTGATTTTTCTTTCTTGGTGTAAAATTTTGAATTCTTCATTGAAAGAATGTCCTTCGTCCAGCAGGTGGTTATATATATATATATATTGGTACAGATATGTGGACGATATAATAGTGGCATTTACAGGTACAAATAGGCAATTAGAATTATTTCTTAAGGAACTAAACAGTCTACATAAAACCATACAATTCACAATGGAAATAGAAACAAATAATTCAATAAACTTTCTCGATTTAACAATAACAAGAATAAATAATATACACAAATTTGCAATTTTTAGAAAACCAACTCATACAGACACAACTATACATAATAACTCCTTTCACCCAACACCCCATAAAATGGCTGCATATAATAGTATGGTACATAGGTTAATCAACGTCCCGATGAATAAACATAATTATGACAAAGAACTAAATATCATTTACCAAATTGCATATACTAATGGATTTTAATTGACAATATTTTAAATAAAAAGAAAAAGAAACAAACATTAAATTCAATATACCCCGTGATTAAAGAAAAACAAAATAATTTTACTTCTATAACATATTTAGGACCAGCATCACTAAAAATAGTTAACTGTTTAAAAAAGAAAAATATACAAACATCATTTAAAATAAACAACAATTTAGGCAATTTTATAAAAAACAATAAAGATCCTAATATCAAAACAAAACGTAGTGGAGTATATATGTTGACTTGCGGAGACTGCCCCAAAACTTATGTCGGTCAAACAGGACGAGCTTTCATCGACAGAATTAAAGAACATTGCGCCGCATATATCAACAATAAAAGGACATCCACATATGCTAACCACCTGCTGGACGAAGGACATTCTTTCAATGAAGAATTCAAAATTTTACACCAAGAAAGAAAAAGCAAGAAACTAGACCTTCTCGAAAATCTAGAAATTAATAAAAGAAAAAACACGGGCCTTCTGCTAAACGACCAAACGGACATCAATCGGTCACCACTACTTAACATAAATCAAATAAAGAATAATACCCCAACCCCCTTACCCCCCACAGCAATTACTATATAAACCTGTCACAAACTTTTATTGTTACCATTTCTTCGCTTGAAGAAGCCACAGTGTGGCGAAACAATTGTTGCGTTTTCAAAAAAGCAATAATAAAGTGTTTTGAAAATTTAAGTGTTTTACTTCCACAACTAAACAAGTGAATAAAAAGTACTTTTAAAATTTTAAAAAGTGGTTTTACTTAACGTCTTATAATTTGATAATGTTTTCATTTAATATCTACTCGTATTAATAAAACAAAGTATAATTTAATAAATTAATTATAATGTAGATATGATCTTTTAAGTAAAATTATTTGTTGTATGTGATTGTTTCCAAACTGAAAATAAACACTTATCACACGGTTTATTCCTTACAAGTGAAGTAAGGAATAAAACTGTGTTATTTTCATTTACAAAACACTTCACGTAAACTCAAACCAACAATAGTGAAAACTTATCATTTGTTTTAAACAGTTGATAAACTTTTTTTTATTTTTTGTTTCGTTTTGGTAGTGCGTTTCTAGGTTATTTCAAAGTGACAAAATATAATAAATTAATTGTACAACACTGTAATAGTTATGTCCAGTTTTATGTTAGAACTAATTACACAATTCAAAACTCAGGTATTACTATATTTGATGGGAGTGGCTGATTTAAAACTCAGAATTTAATTGAAATAAAACATATTTACCTCATCCAAATTAAAAATCTAAAATTTTAGGTTATGATAATGATTATGGATTTAAAAACAATAGCACACGATTTGTCTTATTATATTACTATTCAATAATAAGTAGAATAAAGACAAATGTAATTATTATTATTAGTTAACCTGAGCTATATGCTTACACTTATATATTTAATGTTTACTTACCAAATTCAAAAGAAACCATATGATTTCAATCAAAACAAACGCAGCAGGAAGAATTCATTATATACTACACTTTTTCACAGATGTATATTAGGTTGCCTACGTTAAATTTACACATGGCTGATATATCAATTGTTTGTGTTTTTATGTGGGTGAAAATGAGCTTGTTACTTCAAAATGTCAACCCCGTTATTTTAAAGTACCATTAAATATATCCAAATGGCTAATGGAATTTGATTCCCATTTAAATGCGGTGCCGGATCAGGTATGCTACACTTTTCTAACTCTATTTAAAAAAAATATAATTTAACTTACATATTGTAATTAAAAAACACGAAAAATTTTCTACAACGTGTAGGTCTTTAATATATTTTATCAAAAACATAATTTATTGATGTTGCATGTTTATTTTTTCTAAAATTAATGTAGAACATATATTGAGCAACACTTTCACTGAACTATCACGGAAATCTGTATTATTTAGTGAATAAATCTATCACATCCTTACGTCTTTATGTAAACGTCAACACTATCTGCAATAATAATCCGTGGCGTTTTGCCGACGCGCGGCCGTTATCGAAATATTTATTCGTGTATAAATAAGGGCGGGCGGGCAATAAATAAATGAGTCAGACAGGGCGGGACAGGTAAATAAACAAGGGCGCGTATCAAAGATTCAATTTAATCGGACGGCCCTCAATAAATAACGCGCGGCCGCGTTTGACACATTTGACATTTAAATTATTTATTTCCACTTGCATTCGCAATTCGGCGTTCCCGGCCAAAAACGGTTTTGCATGTGTAAATATTGCGATCGGTGACTGCACAAAATGCAGACAACGAAATGGTTTTTGTTCCGTCAGTTGGTGCACCTGGCGGATTGTGTTTTGTTTTCTTTATCTGAGGCTTAATTTTTAAGCATTTCACATAAAATGTAAATAAAAGCGATTTTAAAAAAACGAGCAACTTATTATTAATAATGATGCTTACAACTTGTCATGTTATGTAATTGAGTGTTGTCTGAAAAGGGAAGAAAAATTGGCAACCAATTACTTGTAAACTTTGTAAAAGGCATTTTAAATTGTTGAAAACGTTTATATTTCGCAGTGAGCTTGGCATTTGGAATTTTCTAGTTTACATTAACAGGAGATATTTGATAATTGATAATTGCCTACTGACAGTTCATAATTGACAGTTAAAAGGTCAAATTGACAGTTGACTATTCAATTAACTATCATTGTTGTGAATTTATATTTGACAGTATTTTATCTTAAAAGAATTATCAGTAATTTCTCTTTTGGATTTCTACACTTTTTAGAGTTTTTTCTTATAGTAGTAGTAGTGTTTGGCTATCGACCACGTGGTCCTTCCGCCATGTGTCATTTGTGTATTTATGTGTGTAACTGAGCTTGTTATTTTAAAGGATCGCCCCCGTCACTCTAAAGCACCATTAATTGTATCCCAATGGGGAATGGTACCGGTCACCCATCCAACTACTACCCGAACGAATATTGCTCCACGTCAGTTCGGGGCCGTATTTTATCAGAAGTTTCCAGAATTTTATTTCAGTGAATTTTCCAGAAATTTGTTTATATTTAGTACAAGCATAATACATTGATAGTTTACAGTTGATAGTTGTCAACAGATAAGAATTATTGAAGTAGCCACAATGTTTGAATAATTTTTTTTTTCAGGTAGAAGTGGTTAAATAAATCATATGATTATTAGATATTCACGATTCTAAAAGATCTCTTTTTTTTTTAATATTCGTCTTAATTTAGAATGATCTGTTAAAAGGGCAAATGTATGAATAATCCACAAATTAATTGATTGTTTACTATATGAATGACTAAATATTTTAACAGTATTGTTACTTAAAAATTTACCATAAATTTATCGAGCGAATACATCACTTTAAACTGATCCCCGCCGTAATTTATCACACGATCGGTAAAATCGGTAAAATAAAGATCGCACTAATCGGACTAAGTGTTCCGCCATTCTTAAACCCCGGGTGTTTTCTTTATTTCCGCAAGAGCGTCGGTGTAATCAGCGGATTGGGGCGTCGGGATGGGGGGGCCGGCGGGGAGCCCGACTCACAAAACCCCTCGGCCGCCCTCATTCCATTTCTACCCTCATCATCAATTTCACGATTTTAGTTCTTGTTACTTGGGTATTCCGCGAGAGTCTTGACTTAACAAACTTTATAAAACCACGACGTCATGTTTATTCTTGCTAATTTTCTGCATGATACGTGCACCTTCTAACGAACGTTAATTGGGTAATGCGATTGTGGTGTGGATGGTGATTAAAGGTCCAACACTACACTATGCAAATGGAATTGAAATAAAATCTGTACACACATGTATTTTCATTAAGGATGTTAATTTTTCTTAAGTTAAGCCTTCTTTACAAAATATGAAATCAAATTTTTAATCGTTTTTTCATAAAGGTTTTATTACCTAATTGATCAGCTTGTGTGTACGTTGTAAAGGATAAGTGAGCATAGCGATTACAAGTTCAGGAGAGTACATGTAGAGAAATGGCTGGTGTACACGATAGATGTCGCTAGTCGATGATGGTGTATGCGCATACAAGATTGTAATAACAACTGCAATAACAAAAAAAGTTGTAAGTACCATCATCGATTCTTGGGTTTTTCGGGTGCATTTCAATGACTTTAAGATTAACGTTATTGGATATACAAAAATTAAATTTTACTGATTGTGGTTCTAAGCATTTGTTATTTTTTACAATGCATAGATAGGGTGCAAAGACGATCGAATTTTCATCAACTTTCTGAGTTAGTTTGATAGAGGGAGGATAGTTGGAGTTATAGAGGCTGGACTTTCTTTCCGAGATATTAGGAACAGTGTGCACCGAAGTTTAAATACTATAGTAAGAAGTTGTCGAGCATGAGATCAAGAGGGTCGAACACAAAGAGTTAGAAGTACAGGACCACGTCGAAGAACCACAGAGCGTACAGATCGACGTTTGAGACTGTTGGCTTTAAGAAATTGTTTCTCTACCACCAGGTCCATTGCAAACCAGTGGTATGAAGAGCATGGAAGACCGATCGGAATACGAACAGTTTACCGCCGGATTCGCACTTATTTCTTTCCTGCCGCACTTCCTTTAACCGCTGAGCATCGACGAAATCGTTTTGAGTGGTGTAGAGAACGATTGATCGAATCAAAATTCTGTTTAGGGATGCATGATGGCTAGGCCAGAGTTAGAAGGCGACGTAGTGAATGAAGAAATCCATATTTTTTGTCGAAAGGTACGTTCATCAGACTGTTTGGGTTATGGTATGCTTATGGCTCTAAGTCACCTAGAGGTGACAACAAAGATTAGAATCTTTGTTAGAAGCAACATGACCGTACAGCGTTACATCGAAGAAATTTTGGAACCACATCTCCTATCCTATCTTCAGACATTGCCAAATTCAACTTTTCAGCGGGATAATGCTCACACACACATTGCAAGAACCACAATAAACTTCTTTGTGCACGCTGAAATTAATTTGTTGCTCTGGCCACCGAGGTCACCGGATTTATCTCAAATTAAGCATGTGTGGGATATCATTGGCCGAAGACTCCTTAATTTGCAGCATCCCCCTCAAACTCTAGAAGCACTTCGAAATGCGTTAGTAATTGCTTGGACCGAGATACCACAGAAGGACATAAATCACCTAATTAGGTGCCTTAGAGAGTGTATAGCTTACTGTCGTGACACATTATTAATGTTTTTATTCATAAAGTTCGTTGAATCGAAGAGAAATTTTCTTTATTTGCTTACTATGCTGTCCTTTACAATTGTACAAAATATTATGACAATAAAATGATTTATATTGGGTGTTCGGATTTCTATAGGTGCTCAAATTGATTTAAACTTGTTAGGTCTCGGATTCTTCATGGCTCTCTGAATTTTTAAAAATCTCTTGTCTAACACAAGGAAACTTCACTGGACTTAGTATAATATCAATTCTAGAGGATAGATTACAATTACTTCTCATGTTGGCTTGGGATTCTCAGGAGTTTTAAGATGAAATCACTCTTGAAATTTGTATCTATATATAAAAATCATTTTTTTTTACAGTTGTTCGCGGTCACCATTGTAAACCTGCAATAGCGAATCGAATTAGGCTCAATTTTTAGTTATTGCAGGTTTACAATGGAGACAATCTTCAAGATAAAGCATCAGCGTTCCTATGGATCATCTCAACTCGGAGTCCAGAATCAATAGATCTCTCACAAAAAAAAACAACAGAGAAGACTTATGGCCTTAATGGACAGATTACGAAGTATTCAAGCAATATTAAATCATAAGTTTAGTTTATTTACTTTACAAAACTTATTACAGAAATACATCAAATACATACATAAATTAACTAAATCACTTTAAAGTTTAGAGCATAGACATTGAAAGCGGAGTTCAGGACTTCTCATGTTCTCCCATTAGACTTGGCTGCTGGTGTTAATACTCATCAGGCAATCGTGGCCACTGAAGCAATATTTTAGCCATTTTTGACGTATTTAGGTTCAATTTCAGGACATCTTGTTGGTGAGATATAATATCCAGCTGAGCAGTACTTTGCTAAATAAATCTTTAAAAACCCCCAAACTTCTTTCTAAAGGCGGTCACAATTTCTCCAGTTAAATCTTTATCTACACTGCACCAGATAATAATTTGAAGCTATAATACTTGAAAATATATAGTTGGGGGAAATCAACGCGAGACTAGGAAAATTAGAGGGAGGGATAAATGAGGAAGGAGAAGGTATCAAGAGGAAGTCGCAAGATTAGTACGTGAATGGGTAGGAGGTGTTAAACGGATGTACGGAAGGAGATTGGGAAGGGAGATTCGGTTAACTCATGTGGGACTAAATGGATGGTCGGTTATTAACTATATGGTGGCGAGGGGATGCGATAGGAGGGACGTGAGATGGATGGAGGTGGAGGAAGTAGAAGATTCGGATCACTGGCCAATAAGGGTAGAGATACTGACAGGAAACAAGAAGGAAGGGGAAGTATAACAAGAAAAGAAGAGGATTAAGAGCGGGAAACGGCGATAAGGAGGATGAGGAAGCGGTTGATTTGATTTGGGCTTTATGTTTAAGGGGGGGGGACGATATGAATAGCATGCAAGATGGGTGCAAGGAAATGCAAGGAAAGCGTGGGGGGTGGTGAGAGAGAAATGGGGAAGTTGGATGAAAGGAAATGTGAGTATGACGTGTGGGACGCGTGCGTGAGATCTATTTTGTTGGAGTGGAAGTGTGGGTCGTCAGGAAGCAAGAAAGGGTTGAGAGTGAGCAGCGGTGGTTATTGAAATCAACCCCGGGTTACATACTGCTTTAGGAAACGAATAGAGAGAGTGTGTGGTGTAAGGCGATAAAGAGAGTGACTGGGTATGATATGAGAGTAAGTGATCTGGAAGAGGCAAGGGGGGTGAGGTATGGAAGGCAAGGATGGACGCAGGTTAGGGCAGATGGAGGATAGCGAGGAAGGGGATGTATGAAAGATTGGGCTTGTCGGAGGTGATGGTTGGAGAAAGGGGTAAATGTGGTAGGATGGGTACGCGAGAAAGTGAGAGAGGTGGAGAGACAGGAGAGAGAGAATCACATAGGAAATAGTGAATATAATGAGGGGTATGAGAGGTGACAGGTGCATGGGAGTAGACTAAGATATCTGGAGGGAGACAATCTGAGCAGAAAGAAGAAAATAATGGCGAGAGAGGAAGAAAGAGATGGATGGGTGAAAGTTATGGGGAATGTGTGTTATAGGAAGGGAAGGATACGTGGGTGCACTTAGAGGAGGAATGTAAATGTGGGAATGGTGGAAGGATGTAGAAGTGTAGTGGAATGGATGAGAGATGATGGTGCCAGGGTAAGAGTATTGAGAAGGCTGGGGTGGGAAAAGGAGAAGAGAAGAGAAAGGAACGACGAATTACGGGAAGAATGAAGAAAAGAAAAAAAAAGGGTGTATTATAATGTATTGTAAAGGAATGTTATGCTTCAGTTAGTTTATCAATGCCTATAAAGATTTTTTTTTAATACTTGAAAAGATTACGTTGTTCTTCTCAAATTATAAGTTGTAATAATTGACTCTTGTACCAGTTGTAATACAATTATTGAATTTTAAGGGCAAGGTTTTTGATATACACAAATTTCCACTGAAAGATCCATTGTGAATTTCTTTCATCACTTCTAATAGACTAGGAATGAGAATTTGCCTTCCTGTCCTCAGGAACCTTTAAAGATACATTTCAGAAGTCTATTTCCAACGAAAAGAAATATAATTTTAATTTTGGAGAATATTTTGCAATTTCGTTCCTATGTTGGCTTGGAATTTTCAGGAGTTTAAAGATGGAATTATTTAACCATTATGGATTTTCCCTATATTAAAGTCAATTTCTACAATTATACTCCGCATTAAACTCTCTTTCGTCTTTTCGTTGTTATAGTGTTTACCATGTTCTAGACAATGTTTCTAAGATCTAAGATAAAGCATTCGTGCTTCTTTGAATTATCTCAGCTCGGCTAATCAATAGGCTGTGCACAAAAAACAACAGTAAAGGCTAAAGCCTTTTAGCTTTAATGCATAAGTTGTCAAATACTTAAGTAATATTTTTTTACTGACGAAGACGATATTCTTCAGTTGGTGAGTTACACTCCTTGCAGCAGTTTATTGAGCGAATAGCTCTTCCAAACACTCAAAATTATTTCAAAAGACAGGTATTTCTTCAGATATTTTAATTTTCTCCCGCTCAATATGGCTGGAAATAATCTGAAGGTACAGGGTCCGGCAACAAGTATGATGTTTTTGCAACATGTATATCTCAGCGCTGGGTGAAACTAAAGTTTTCGGAATGACTGATTTGTGACCATACGATTTAGTCGTTATTGAATCGTGGACGCCAGAGTAACGCGTATTTATTTATGACACTTACATATAAACTTGGTTTTCAGTGGTTGCTAACAACGCAGATTTGGAACGCAATTCAATGTTGGAAGGCATGTTTGTGTTCCTATGGGAAATACCATCCTCGAGGTAAAAATAAGTGTCGAAACCCTTGAAAATATGGCTCGAGTTAGGGCAACTATGGAAGCAAGTCCACGTCGATTAGCAGTGAAGCATACTTGCGCACATATTAACATTATAAGTCTTTTTTCAGGAGAACCGGGCAACTTGTCACACCTCAAGGGAGTCATTTTTGGGGGAACATTTTCCAGGAGAATCATTTCGCTACATCTAATGTCCCCCTCGATCGCCTGATCTTGCGATTTTTTTTCTGCAGGGTATTTATTAAGAAACCACGAACCCTTGATCAGCTGTCCAATGCTATCATACGAGAAATTCAGGCGGTTCCGGCCAACATGTTGGAAGGATTTAAGAACCACTTCTCAACTCGACTTCAGAAGTCTGTGGAAAAGAACAGATATCACTTTCAGGACATTATTTTTCGTTCACTAATGTTTTTTTTTACCTTTTCTTTGATATGAATAGGAAATAGCAAACCCACACCTATCTACTAAACAAATAAAATTTTGATATAATTGAAAATTCTCCAATTTGTGATTTTTTTAAAAATGTCATACTTCCCTGCCGGACCCTGTACTTGTGAAAGAGGTCGCGTTGTTCTTTACGACCATACCGACTAGTGTAACCATGGCATGCATTTCTTGCATTTAACAGTAGTTTCTTCACGGTCTGCTTCGAAGGATAAGAATTTGCCTTCATTTTTCCTGACCCTATGAACTTTTAAACATACTGTTGTTGTTTAATGTGATGTAATTCCACTGTTTCTAGTATAATTATGACCTTGAAAAATATTTTGCAATTTGTTGTGTTTGATTTCTCAGTTAGTTTTTTGATTGCTCTTGATTATTTCTATATTACAACCAATTTCTACAGTTGTTCATCGTATTTGACTTATTTTTTATTCTGCTTTGTTACACCGTAAATACAATTTTAATTTTGGAGAATATTTCGCAATTTCTTCCCATGTTGTTACATTGATTACAAAATTCTCAGATAAAGCGTCAGCTCTCCTGTCAATCGCCTCAGATCAGAGATCAGAAACAAAGTCAACATTCTGCAACCATTTTTAGCCATACTAGGATTCATTTCTTGGATTCTTGAAAGTGAAAATCTTCAAAAAAACATCGCTACGAGTCGTAGGGTGCGTTTAAAGTTCCGCCCAGGGGGGGAGGGGTGTTATATTTAGGCCGGATGTAACAGGATAAGGGTTTAAATTACCTGTAAAAATTCAGGGATCTGTGTAGTGGTTGACATCGATGTTTTGTTTCTTATATTGCTGGGACCTGTCGTTATATTCTTGATCCTACAATTGTCGACACCTAACCCTGGTCGTCAAGTACCGCAATTTATGAAGTGAAGGGGTGTTTTTTGTGGGCTGGTAGTGTTTGCACGTCGAGGTGCTGCCTGGGGTGATTTTTGTGCGCCCTTGCTATAGTCGATCGTTGATCTGAAATGCATGACAATTTATAAATTTATAATTAACATGTGAGTGGTTAAATATATCAGTAATACAAATTGTTTACAGAATTTAAAATTAAGTAGAAGACCTTGGTTTTAATTCATCGTAACACGGCCTTAGGAAAATGTAATTTTTTTTTTCAAAGAATTCATGCCCCTTACTCCAATCATAACTAACAGCATAGGCAAATATTTGACCATTGTGGTTGAAAGCACATCGAGTTATGGGTTGTTCCATTGGTTCGGACGGCTTCAGTTTCGTGCGGGCGTCTTTGTCCCAGAAGCTGAAAGTGCCGTCAGATCCAACAGCCGCTAGAGTTCCATGTACCGGATGGAATGTTAAATCGTTGACAGCGTAAATATCTTGATATCTATTGGGCGCACCATTTGAACGGTGACATTTGAACGTGAAATTATCTTTGGGACTGATGGGTGACATATTGAATGGCGACACGTCCTTCTACAGAACCTAATGTATATCCTGTTGGAACTTTCTTCTTATCCCTGAATATAGCAACACATCTGTATTGATACTTCAATGGACTCTCTGTTCTATTCTTGGGGCTTTCCTTCTAGTTTATATATTAAGATATTCCTGGCAGCAGTTCCAACTGCAGCCATTGGATAATCAACATCTGCACAGTAACATCGTTCTGGCAATGAAATGCTCATTATAGGATTTGGTGTACGGGTGTTCCAGAATTTCAAGGTTTTATCCCATGAACCTGTCATGAGACATGAATAGTTTGAAGCCTTTATCCAGTGACAGGTCTAAATTGGGGCATCATGGGCCGCGACTTGAACCACTTGATTGCTAACTAAATCCCAAGCTTTAGCTTGTTTATCGCAACCAGCCATGAATACCTTAGTTCCATCATCGCTCCAACAAACATCAAAAACAGGGCCTCTGCATGTTTGCATGGACTTGGGGACTGTTTTCCCAGTATGTTCCACTTCCCAACAACGGACATTATTGTCCCAGCTACCGGCAATAAGGAAGTTTTGCGATAATGTGGCCGGTGAAAATGAGAAGCAACTGACAGAATCATCAGGGGGTGAGGTTACCTCATAGTCTTTCATGGGGTTCGCATTGGTAGGGTTCGTTGTCGACCCGAAACTATTTAAACCGCTCTGATTAAACATGTTGACCTCTCGGGTTCTAGCACAAATGGAGATATTGTGTTTGATAACACTTTTTGTAAATCTACATAAATCTGTGTTGAAGACAAACTATACCAGTAAACAAATAAACGAATTATCAGCGTGGAACAAGCAAAAAAAAAAATGTTTCAATTGTTCTCGTTCTTCTATCAAAGTCACACAATTCAAATTCGTGCCGATTCGTACGTAATGATTTTGATCAATTAGTCGCCGTAGATATTGTTTTTCTGCTGCCCCACGAAAGCCTCGTGTTCCTAATAATCCTCCCTATTTCTATTTGTAGTATTTAGCACTGTCGTAATTCTTCCTGGACAAATTTCTTTTATTGCGAGAAGTGGTATTGGAGTTTCTTCCCAAATTGCCAGTATTAAAATGGTTTGCTCTTCTTAGTTCGGCAATGGAGCAAGAGTCGAACCTTTCGGAACCACATTTTGGCCATTCAAACCTGCTCACTTTGACTTTAATAGCGTTCTGGCGTTCTCATTCTGGAAAGCGTTTTTAAGAAGGTTTGAACATCGTTTCCCTGGTTAAAATCATCCATCACCATATAGTGCCGGCTGTAATTGAGGGCGTTAGAATGTGTTTTACAATTATTGGAGTACATATTATCATTGCTGGTATTACTATCTTCAAACTCACCACTATGATTAACAGTGTGATGATTTAAGTCTCCAACAATCTCACAGATAACTCGATTGACTATAAAATCAAATGATTTTTCATTTCCGAATTAAACTTATCAACCTTAACGAAGAATAACACATACAGCCGCATAAATCCTAGAAGAATAAACAAGAGGGAAATCGCTATGATGGCCCATGCTAGCAGTACGAAGATGGGTGTGCAGATTTTAAGCTATAACGATCGAAATATGCAACCGTTTCCGACATCTATCGGCCACAGATATTCTACTTGTTGTGTGGCAGAAAACTTCATCAGACATTTTGAGGGGATAGTTAGAAAATTATTAGTTATGGCAATGAAAAAAAGTAAATATCCGCTGATGCAGAGAACTTTACCTTTACTCCTTACGGATTACATTGACGACAGCCTATGGCGATAGAATAATGTCAATATTAGTCGAAAAATCGGATGTTATAGCCGCGCACGACCAACAGTGGTCCCCTAAAAAGAAGACACCAGCGGAACTATGATAATACCTCCTTGGCACCCCTTGGCTGTCAATCCTTTAGTCCTTTATTGAAAACATGCATACATCACATTATTATACATATTGGCTACATTATAAACGTACATAATTAATTTAAAATTGATAACATTATATACAAAGTATACATAGGTCAAATTGTCGACTACCCGGCTTGACGTTTCTTGATGTATTCTTCCTTAGCGTCGAGGATGCTCCTTGCCATGGCGTCGTCTCGCGTCTCAGCCGAGGCCAGTATTGCAGGGACCAGGTTCTCGAGGATGGCATCCCGCCACCGCTTCCCAGGTGTCTTGTCAGCTCTACGTCCCATTGTGAGCAGACGAAGAAAGTCTGGTGCGCGTCGTCAGTGGCGTCCTGGAACCACAGGCACCATCCTCGGCCGCCTTGGTAGTGAGGTGGTATGACAATTCACCGTGCCTTTGGTCCATTGGGCTATTTAGGAGATGAGTCGGCGGGTCTACGCTATTTTATTGCCAGCGGTCCATTTCTTCTGCCCACGGACCATAAGCCGTGCTCTTGCCTTCCTTCGGCTGACCCTCCGCGATGGCTTCGAAAGCCTCCTGGCGAGCTGTTACGTCTAGGTCCGGGGGAATAGCTGAAGTCAGTACCTCAACCACCTCTGTAGATTTTGTGCGGTATTCTCATCCCACCAGGTCGCTGTGCCCTCCAGAGACAGTCGGCGTTCTCCCCAGCACGAAGTGACGCTTCTGCCACGTGCGTTTTGTTAAGCGGGTCCTCCTCGATGTGTACCTCTAGGTACTTGAGGGAGCTCTTCACCTCTACATCGTGCCCCAGTAGTCATATTTTCTCGCCCCTCATCATACCTGCGCGCCTCCTCCATCATCCAGGCAGCCGAGGTCTTGTGCGGAGCCAGGTCTAGGCCTTTGGCGTCCAGCCACCTAGAGATCGTGTTCATGGCGTCTTGTGTGGTTGTCCGTAGCTCTCCTTCTTTACATTACCTATAAATTTCTAATCAATAGAAATTTCATCTGTCAACCATTTTATAATTACATTTATATTGATAACACATTATACACAATCAAATGAAATAAATGTAAGTGGATGTTGAAAATGTCTGAAGCAAAAACTTATATGCAAATGTCCTGAATGATATCGAATATTCGAGAATTGTTCTATAATAGGCCATCTAAAAAAATTGTTTTTCTTACAAAGATATAGTAATGTATATGAAAATACTTACAGTCTTCTAATTAAAAATGCTTAGATATGCTTGTGATAATAATTGGTTATCACTTAAATGTGATCCCCTTATTCAACATTCTCTAACGATATATTCCCGTATCGTTAGAGAATGTTGGATAGGGGGAGGGGTAGAGGAGATAAAATTGCACAGCTTTTGTAGCGTGTAGTAAATAACGTGGCATTTTTTGTCCAGTGCACTTGCGCAATTTCATTTGTAGTAATGAATTGAAACTGCGACGCCGGGCGTCCTTCTCCCCCACCACACTAACAGTCCGCTCATTTAATCCATTTGGGGGCTTGTTTACTGTGCACAGGATGACACGAACAAAATCTAGTGAGATTCGAAAAATATTTATAACGTGTTTTTGGCTTAGCGATTTAACAATTTGTTCCTGACGAGTTATGCCACAATGATCATTCATTTTTTTTTCATGTATGTATTCAAAACGTACCACCAACATTCAAGAATTATTCAAACAATAAATACATATAACTTTCCAGTTTACACTTATAAAAATTCAACACACCCTCGTGTACAATGGCGATTATTATTGCATCCATTCACAAAGACATCTCTGGGCATTGCGAGATTTGCGAGTCGTCAGTGTTATTGTCGGCCGTGAAATATTTATGCCGGCGCTGCGGAGAGACGCATCAATATTGCAATCCGGAAAAGTTTGGCGAAAACGCGAAAGACGCGGAAAAAGTTGCGAGTTATGAGCGAAAACGGACCGTGGGAGGTTCGTGGGGTGGAGGGTTGGTAATTAATGACCTGCAGCCGTCGATGGTACGTCGTTTTTCAAAGCTCGTGCTTCTAATTATTCAGGACAATTATAACGCTGAGAAACGACGCGTAAATCGAACGCGACTTCGCAGTTATTATTAATTGCGCTTTTCTCTGGTCGCGAATCTGTTGTCTAAACAAGGCGATAATTTACGGATAATGCTAATGTACTGTTCGGATTTACAACCCGTAAAGTTATTATGGCCATTGAAATTATTTACACGTTTAATAAACAAACATCAAAAACATGTAAAATGTATACAACGATTGTATTTATTAATATTCATTTTGTATTCTAATTATAATACCTGGAAATGTATTTTTATTTCGATCAATAATTTAATGAGAACACAACAGATCAAAGGTAATTGATACTCGTTTCACTGGGTTTGTATAAAGAATTTATCTTATTTGTGTATTTCTGTACGATTTTCTAATAATTTGGACAGAATTATTTATTACTGTACCAAATACGAGAAAGTATTGTGTTAGTGATTCTTTTTAAATTAAAAATTTCAAAGGAAAAACGTGTTTTGAAGTAACTTGAGTTCGATTCGACTACCTTTAAAATGTGTATGTATGTACGTATCTCAAGAAATAATCAAGATTATTATTTATTATGATTTAGAATCCAATTTTACAAAACTATTTAATTTTCACAAGTATCAATTAAGGGTTGTTTACAATGAGGTACTTGGTTGATTTCACATTTTTGTTTAAAATTTATTCCGACTAGTTTCGATTTTCACATTATTATCTAGGAATTCCTAGAAACTAGTCGGAATAAATTGTAAAAAAAATGTGAAACTAATCAAGTGCCTCATTGTAAACAACCCTTTATATTAAAAATGTTTCACCACGTGATAAACAAGAACCAAATACAACAAACGCAAGTACTTAACTGTTTCGTTAATGTGATTCATAATTTACTTTCCTTCGATTAATCGCTGACTTTTTTTAAATAAATATAAGAGGGTGAGCTTTTAAAGATCATATATACGCATTCATATTTATTATATATTATTTCGTAACCATCAAAAAATATGCCACAATCCTTATTGTTGTTCCCTTCCGCTGTTTCGCGTGTCGTATCTTCATATAAAAATTTAAATCCTCAATAATGCGGCGCGTTTCCCGCCGCCGCGACGTGACCCACAAATAAAGCAAATCTCCAATTTCCATCCGAGATCATGAAAAATCTTATTTACAGCGCGCACAAACCCCGAATTTCCATATTTCCCCCTAAAATAAATGGGAGAAATCGCGGCGCAATTGCGGCCGTAATTCGTGCGGACGTCTCCTCCGGAATAAAAAGCGACGACGACGCCCCCCCCCTCCCCTCAACCCACGAAGAGAAGACAGCTCGCTCCTACGCGAAACTTTGTCACCGCACATCAATCACGAATAAAAAGCCACCACCGTAGTAAAAAAATTACTTTTTTAGTGCGGAAAGTCTTTGGATCGCCAGACCGTTAGTTCGAATCAACAGCATTGATGTAAGGAACAAAATATAAAATATTTATATTTGTATTCTTTATTTTATAGGATGATGTATTAATTGAATAAGCAAGAAATGTTATGTATTGAGTTATAAATAACTCTTCTATTGGAGTATAGCTATCGAATTTGGTCTGCAGTAACCCTATATGGGTTTAGGTGCCGATCGAAAATTAAATCTTGTATTTCATCTCAGTGCAACATTTTTATCAACATTATTCGCCAGGCGCCCTTTTCAATTTACTCCTCAAAGGAGTCGAGGGTCACCTGAAGAATGTTCACCAGGTGGGTGATTGTTGCAATGTACAGATAGGAAGAATCATTGACCTAACCTAACCTAACCTAACCTAACCTAACCTAGTGAAATACGGCATATCGTAGTATAGATTAATTAAGGTTGAAGAAAAACAGCTAATCATATTGAATTGGTGAGGATGTTACTTGGCGACAGTAATCAGATGTTGTATAAAGGCCGGCACAAAAACCAACCTGTGAGACCAGAATGATTTTATGGTCTTCGATTAAGATAAACTCTCGGCTTAGAAATTTGTTGGGGTTAGGTTTGTTGTAAACTCCTAGTATTTTTGTTTGTTGTTGAGTATTTTTACTATATTTAAGATATCTGATTCCATGTTGTGAATTTTCTTCTCCAAAAACCTTGTAGTATAAGAAGTAGATTTTGTAATTGGTGAAAATTTTGGTATTCTACTTTAGGATGGAGGCAATGGAAGATATTTTCCAGATCTTAGGAAAAGAATGAAGTTGGAAGCGTGCAATGAAAATTGTCACTAGTTTTGTGGTAACTTTTAAATAGAGATTTTTTAAATTGTGTTAGATTTGTAGTGAATTCCTAGTGTTAAGAATTTTCTTCTCTAAAAATCTTGTGGTGTAAGAAGTAGATTTGGCAACTGGTGGAAATTTTGGTATTCTTCTATAGGTTGGTGGTAATGGAAGATATTTTCCAGATCTTAAGGAAAGCGAGCACATAGAAGCGTACAATAAAAATTGTCACTAGTTTGGTGATCATTTTTAAATAGAGATTAAGATTGGTGGAAATTTTGGTATTCTTCTTCAGCTCCAACCTAACCTATCATTCCATATCAAAATGTTTTTTATATTGTACTACAACAGGTGTGATGGAGCCGCTGTGTTAAAACATTGTTGTAGTACAATTTTAAAAACATTTAGAAACCATATACTGAGTCAGCATTTCTTTAAGTTTTACTATGGAGCTTTACAGTCTCATCAATCTAATATGCAAAATTATACTGAATTGAAAAATTCACTATGTTTTAACCACAAATAATTATTGTAAAAATATTATATAACGTGTATGCACAATTATATAAATCTAAACAACACAGCACGACTCGAGTTTCGACGTTTTATCGTCATTATCAAGTTATTATTTGTACCAACCATTCTCTTTATTCAAAATTATCTTTCATTATCTATATATTTTCCTGATATTAACGAAAACGAGCACTTGGAAGCGTTCGTTCAATTAAAGTCACTAGTTTTGAGATCTTCTCTGAATAGGGATTTTTAAGATTGAGTTAGGTTTGTTGTGAATTCCTAGTATTTTTTCTTTTGTTGTTGAGTAATTTTATTATGTTTGTGATGTCTGATTCCATGTTTTTTTTCTTCTCTAAAAATCTTGTAGTGTAAGAAGTAGAAGTTGTAATATCTTGGCAACTGGTGGAAATTTTGGTATTTTAGTATATATATATTTTGAACACCATGTGTTCACTATCAATAGTTTGTATCATGGTTAAAAATCAAAATTTTCGATTATATCAAAAATAATCAAAAAAGTTTTTTAAAATCAGAATTTTATTTGAAGAATAAAAGATTTTCTGAAAACTCTTCAAGAGGGGAATTTTATATTATTAGATAAAAAAAGTAACAAAATTTGTCTAAAACAGAAATAATTATGGAAATTTTCAATGGGCTGTAGTTTTTGAGGTATTGATGTATTTTGTAGGCTCTAGTTAGGTGAAGAAATAAAACACTTCTTTACCTAATTTGCAAATTTGGTTTTATTAACAGTGTAGCGCAAAAAGTATCAATTAAATTTGCTCTAGTTTTTTCGTTTTGAAATTGTAAAATCTTTTATAGGTTTATAGTTTTGGAGGTTTTTATAAGTTTGTACTATATTCCAAAAAAATGTTAGAAGATCTAAACCTATAAATAGTTTTGTGGGTATTTGTAAGGTAATACTACATTCTCCAAAATTCTGTACTGTAGAATTCTAGAACCATAGATTAATAATAATGGTAATAGTGCATTTATTTCTCTAAAAATTCTTGCATAATATATACAAGCATCAAAGAAAACGTCAAATCAGTACATCATATGTTCTCATTGAAGAATTCAACATATTAATGTTTTCTACATTTCTCATTTCTAGATGAATTAATTTTGTACCATTTCCTGTTTTATTTTTATCGAAGTTTCTCTTCCTGAGATTTCTAGAATTATTCAGCAATTACCTATCTGTTTTACGAGAGTCTTTTAACATTTCTTCTTGCATATTTCCAGAACTTTTCAGCAACTTTTTCCAAAATTATTGGCCCAGGGAGTGGTTATTATGAAAATGATTTTTAAACCAATTATATTTAGATTATCTGCAATTTATAGAAAGTTGATTCACCTGCATTCTCCAATATTTTTGGCCTCTTTTTATCTGAGTGTTTTAGAAATTTTAGTATTTCTCCTGCGGATTTTTTCAATTTGCAGACATTATTTCTTTCATTTCAAGGGTTATAAAATTTTTGAGCAATTGTTCTTTCAGATTTCTATAGTTTTTCAGTAGTTTTCATTTTTTCCAACCATTTATTGAATTTTCTACGAACTTTTCAATAATTTTATACTACTTTCCACCATTTCTTAATTTATACTATTACATTTTTTCAAAAGTTTCTGCTCAAAGTTTCTTAAATTTTACACAATCTGTTTTGTTTTCTAACATTTACAGTTTTCTTTTATAGAAACTTTTAAAAAATAAAAATTTCTTTTTAAAGTTAACTAAATTTTCCACAAAAAATTCTTTTATTTTCTACCATTCCCGGTTTTATTTTATAGAAACTTCTTTTTCAAATATTTTCCTTTTACTTTTCACTTACGAGAATTTTTTAGCATTCCTTCTAGTAGTAACATATATTTATTGACAAATTTTGTACATATTTACATTGGAATAATGAATAATGAATGAGGTGTTAATGTATCAATGTGTCAAAAGGCTATCGAACAAAGATCTTTCTGCCTTCCTTCTTCTATTTTCCACCATTTCTTAATTTATCATCTTATTACATTTAGAAATGTTGATAAGTTTTGCTGTTGTTGTTGAGTAAATTAACATATTTGAGGAAATTTCTAAAATGTGGAAGAAGAGATATTGGACCACAATTGAAATCTGCTAGAGAAATTGTTAGATAATTATAAAATCCTTAAAATAAAAGGAAAATGCTTACAATCCCTAGAAATCTGCACAAGACGTTGATGGAAAATTTAAACATTTTTGAATAGAAGTGTTCGGAAAACATAGATAAACTGAAATCTGGGAAAATTCTGAGCAAAATAGGGTTCCAAAATTTTATAGATTTCGCCTGCAATTATAGTTAATTGAGGGAATATTAAATGCAGCCAAAACTTTAAAGCCATCCCTTGCTAGAACATGAATCAATTTCACAATCTCCACAATCTCCATCATCAAATAAATGTTTGTATATAGGACAAAATATCATTGCTGTAACTTTGGCCTTCATCATTTGGGAATTTTGGTCTAGTTTGATCGAAGTTATATACATGTTGGAGAAGGATTTCCATTAGGGATTCATGATAGAGAGAAGGAGGAAATGTGATTGAATGAGATTAAAATTTTTATTTTGGTTAGATTTAAAAAAAAATCTGCATTTTTAAATTACTCTGTAGCGAAGTTTATAATCAATAGTATTATTTACTCCTACAACGGTATCATCCAAAACCTGCAGAATTGAGTGAGTGAGTTAAACATATAGAGATATAAAGATATATCGTCTAAAGTTTTACAAGTATGTATTTGTAAGTTAATACTACATTATTAAAAAATCTCTACATTTTATAGAGTTTCAGAGTCATAAAAGACTAGAAGTTTCATATAATTCATAATTATTGTCTGTGGATTTTATATTTTAAGTTTTAGTCATTTTTTCTACTATAATGAGTAGATTTTTTACAGATGTTTATAGTTTTAAACAATTAGTTATAATTTTTTGTAAAGCTAGAAGTATTTGTGAACATCATTTACCTTTTTTTCCATCAGTTTTGGTTGTGTTTATTAGTGTAGATGATGTATGTTTTTGAAGTTTTTCTATATTGCTAATTTGTTTAGTTCTAAACAATTTACTAATTTTAGTTCTTGAAAATATTCTGTTCTATTTAGTTTTTCTTATCTTTTATACAGATATTATGACGTAAAAAGAGTTTATATCGCCTACAGTCCATTGTGAAAATTTTCAATTAACTGTTGATGTGGGTTTCTACAATATTTCTCAACAATTCTCTATTTTCTGTAGAACCTTAGACTTATAAAAGACTATAGGTTCGTATAGATCTTAATTAGTACTTGTTGGTTTTATAAGGTTTTTGGGTTTTAGATCCTAATTGGCTTTAGTTTTTGTAAAATTTTTGAGTTTGACTTTTGAAATACTTTTTAACTATTGTCCATGGAACATTTTTGAGCTTTGAAGGCAGTTTTAGACAATTAGCTTTAGTTTTTGAAAATTTTTAGAAATCTTTCTGGATTTTCATGGAGTTTAAGAAAGTCTTTATAGATTTTCAAAAATGTTAACATTTAGCTCTTGGCCTTATAGAGTCTTAGAGTTCTAAATTTCCTTGTGAGTTTTTAATATAGGTTTCTACAATAGGCTATAGTTCTTGTAAGTCATTTAAGTTATAGAAGCTTGTTAATAACTGATTCTAAATTTTGTAGAGTTTTAGAGTTCTAGAATTCTTTATAGATTTCTACTATAGTTCCTAATAGTTGGATGAAATATTTGTAGAAATTTTGAATTTTTAAAATTCTTTTTTAATTATTATTTTCTTAGTAGTTTTTTTGAGATCTAGGATTTTTTAAAAGTTTTTGTAGAAGCTCTTGAAAATGGTAGATAATATAAACTATTTTAAAGTTTAAATTTTGTAAAAGTCGTTTTATCTCTATAATTTTATAGGGTTTGTGAGTTTTAGAAGATTTTTTTGTAGTATACATCTTAAAAATTGGCTTTAGTTTTTGTAGAGTTTTTGAGTTTGAATTTTGAAATACTTCTATATTGGTTTCTGCAGTTTTTAACTATTGGCCATGGAACATTTTTGAGCTTTGAAGGCAGTTTTAGACAATTAGCTTTAGTTTTTAAAGATTTTTAGTAATCTTTCTGGATTTTCATGGATTTTTAGAAAGTCTTTATAGATTTTCAAAAATGTTAACATTTAGCTCTTGGCCTTATAGAGTCTGAGAGTTCTAAATTTCCTTCTGAGTTTCTAATATAGGTTTCTACAATAGGCTATAGTTTTTGTAAGTCATTTAAGTTTTAGAATTCTTTATAAATTTCTACTATAGTTCCTAATAATTGGATCAAATGATTGTAGAAATTTTCAGTTTTAAAAATCCTTGTTAAATTATTATTATTTTCTTTGTAGATTTTTTGACATCTAGGTTTAATTTTAAGTTTTCGCAGAAGCTCTTAAAAATGGTAGATAATACAAACTTATTTAAAGTTTTAATTTTTATGTCATATCTATATAAGTATAAAGAAAGTTTTTATAGATTGATTAGATTAAAAATGGTTCTATATTTCGGTTCAGAATTGTTTGTTTGCTCTTAAAAATTGTAACTACAACAAAATTTTAAGAGCTTTTGCAAAAACCTACAATCATTTTATATTTCAAAAAATCTACAAAACGTTTTTGAAGTTTAAATCTCTATGTCATTACATCTATATAAGTATATAATATATATATAAGTATATAAGAAAACGACAAAGTTTTTAAAAAAGTCAAAAAAGGTTCTTAGTTTAGTAATTCTTTGTAGATATCTATTATAGTTCGTAATAAAATAATTTAATAAAAGATTTGGAAAAAAAAATTAAAAATCCTTATATGTATATTTTTATTATTATTTTTGTAGATTTTTTAAGATTCAAAATTTGTTTTAGATTTTAGTAAAAGTTCTTAAAATTGGTATAAACTTTTTAAATTTTTATAAGTCATTATATCTACATGTGTAAAGAAAGTTTTTATAGACTTCAAAAAATGATTCTATATTTTTCAGAATTCAAAATTGTGTAAAAAGTGTCTAATATTGATTTCTACAGTAGGCTCTGGTTTTTGTTCATTTGAGTTCTAGAAGCTTGTTAATAGATGGCTCTAGATTTTGTAGAGTATTAGAGTTCTAGAATTCTTTGTAGATCTACTATAACTCATAACAATTGGATCAAATGTTTGTAGAAATTTTGAGTTTTAAAAATCGTTTTTGATTTCTGCTATTGTTTCTTGTAGATTTTTTGAAATCTAGACTGATTTTAGGTTTTTGCAAAAGCTCTTAAAAATTGTTACTACAACCAAATTTTAATCGCTTTTGCAAAAACGTAAAAACATTCCAGATTTTAAAAAATCTACAAAACTTTTATGAAATTTAAATTTCTATGAGTCATTATATTTACATGAGTAATGACAACCATCTTTATTTCTACAAATATAAATAAAAATTTACATAGTATAGAAAGTGGCGTCAAATTAGGACAAAGATTTTATAGATGTTTACAAATGGTTATAATGTGTTTACAATTGTATAGTTCTCGAATTCTCTGTAGATTTCTACTATAGTTCTAATAATTGGATTGAATGTTTGTAATAATTTAAAAATCTGTGTAGGTTTCTATTATTCTTCTCAATAAATACATCTAATTTCTTGTAAATTTCTTGAGTTCTAAAATTCTTTGTAGGTTTCTACAAAAGTTGTAAACAAATTTTAAATTTCTATGAGTTATTATAAAGATAAACTCAGAGAAGATAAACTAAAAGAGGAAAATCAAAGAATGTTTTTAAAGAAAGAAGAAACGTTTAATCAGTCAATAAAAACAAATTATAATATAAAGAGAGCTTTATGGTGAAATGAAAAAATTATTAATTAGAAGCTCAGAGCACAAATAAAAATTGACTATGTAAAAAATGAAAAAGAGACTTGAAAAAATATAATATAATATAGCAAGGAAGAACAAGTAAATCAGAAAAAAAAATTAAAGAAAAATTCAAAACATCCATTATAGCCATTCATAATTTCTTTTAAGTTTAATTTTTTTAATTTGTATAGTTTATTTTTAAAATTTATAAAATAACCTCCAAAGTTTAAAGTAAATAATAATAAATAATATCAATAAATCTGTAATTACAGAATTCTCTAATATGCTTTACTATATATGAGTTTTTGTTCTTAAGACGTGTTAATTTCTAAAATTATGAATCACTTTAAATGTAAAATCTTGAAATTAAATCGTTAATAATGTTATATTTTGTAAAGTCTTCAAAACTATCACTGTTCTTTATAATTAGTTTTAGTTTCATTTTTTAGTTGTAAGAGACCAATTTTTATATGGTTGGCACTGAAGGTGTGTTTTTCATGATGTATTTAAAAATTTAGAAATAAAACACTTTCTTTAATAACATTAATTTTGTAAGGTTTTGAGTTTTAGAAGTTTTCATTTTTCTACTATAAATTTACTTGAGTGTTTTTTTAATTTTAAAGTTTTTCTATATAGGTTTATATAGGTTTTTACAATTGGCTATAGATATTTTTTGTGTTTATGAAGTCTTTGAAGGACTGGAAGTTTTTTTATCGATCTTTATATATTATAACAATTAGTTTAAAACCTTATAGGGTTTAAAGTTCTGGAATTCTTTATGAGTTTATAACGTAGCCTTCTATAATCAGTTCCTATTTTTGTAATGGATTTCAGTTGTATATGTTTTTATAGTGGTCAACAAATGACTAGATTTGGCAGAATTTTAGGGTGTGATTTTTGTAGGTTTTTACTATAGGCAATAATAATTAAATGAAATTTTTGTTTTAATTTTTAGTTTTAAAAATCTATATAGGTTTCTACTACTGTTCTCAAAAGTTCTAATTTTGTAGAGTTTTGTAGAGAATGTCCAATATAGTTTGCTACAATAAAGTAGTTTTTGTAATTGATTAAAGTTCTACAAATTTTTATAATTGTCAGCAAATGGCTTTAGATTTAATTCTTATTAATTCTTAAAGTTTTCGAATGTTTCTACTATAGTTCATAACAATTAAAACAAAAGAAATTTTAAGTTTTAAGTATCTTTTTAGATGCTCCTAATAGTTAGACCTAAATTTCTTCTTCTAAAATTCTTTATAGGATTCTACAAATGCTCCTAAAATTGACGATAGATAATATTATCTTTGTGAAGTTAATGAAAAAGAAAAGCCAAAACAAAACAAAAATATTTAATATTAGACAGTAGGAAATGAAAATTGGATCTTAAAATAATAAGAAAATATATTAAATAATAACAAGGAAAGTGGAATATTATTAAATAAATCAAGCAAGATTCAAAAGATTACAATTAAAAGAAAAATCTATGATAGCTTTTCGCAATTTCCTTTAGTCTTTTTTTAAATTTGTAGATTTTGATTTTGAAGCTTATAAGATAATATCCAAAGTTATAAAAAGGGAAACATTGTTTTCTATAATTCACGCTGCAATTTTACACTTCTTCAAAAAGTTTTACAACATATTTCTTGATGGAACGAAATTTTCCAATTGGGTAAATTAAAGCACGTGTTATGTTCCATAGTTTACACTTTGAGAATGATCGTAAAAGATCGAAAAACGTGTCAGGAAACTGAAATTAAAATTATGGAACATAACAAGTGCTTTAATTTTAATTTACCTAATATAAGTTTTTATTTGAAAACCTATGTTTTTCCAAAATTTTTAAACTATATTAAATAGAGAGAAATAGAAAATCTTTTTTCACAATTACCTCCTAATTTTATAAGGTTCTTGAGTTTTAGTAATCTCCAATTATTTATACATTGATAATTAAAATTCAATATCCACTGAAATTGTTAATGCTATTGTCATGATCAAGAAACTGACTTTTTATTTTTATATGCAAATTGTGACGAGTATAGATAAAGATATTTCGGATCTAAATGGAATAAAATAATACCATCATTCCGATGTTTTATTCATGGAAATTATCAATTGTAGGTTTCAATCATTAGATGTCATCCCGACGGTAAAAATAGGGTGCGCCCTAAATAAGTCCTGTCACCCGCGTCACGTCAATTCCCATCCGCGAGTCAAAATTCTTGTGATGGCGTCGTCGAGCGTGGAGTTCACCGTGGGGATTGATTTGGGGACGACGTATTCGTGCGTGGGGGTTTTTAGGCACGGCGCGGTGGAAATCATCCCTAATGCAACGGGAAGCAGAACGACGCCCAGTTACGTTGCCTTCACCTCATCACAACGGCTGATCGGCGACGAAGCTAAAGACCAGTCGGGAGAGAACCCCACGAACACAATTTACGGTGAGTGGTGAATATTTAATGCCCATACGTGTTAGTGAATATGTTGCAGATGCAAAAAGGATGATCGGAAGGAATTATGATGATGCGATGTTGCAGCAGGATATACCCTTGTGGCCCTTCACCGTCGTGAATTCGGATGGGAAACCTAAGGTTAAGGTAGAGTATAAGGGTGAGTGGAAAACGTTTTCCCCCGAAGAGGTGTCCTCGATGGTGTTGGGGAAAATGAAGGAGATATCCGAGGCGTATCTGGGGTGTAAGGTTTCCAAGGCCGTCGTCACGGTGCCAGCTTATTTCAACGATTCGCAGCGCCAGGCGACGAAAGACGCCGCAGCCATAGCTCAACTGAACGTACAGAGAATCATAAATGAGCCGACGGCCGCAGCCATTGCTTACGGATTAGATAAAAAGGTGAAAGCGACAGGAGGGAATTTTTTAAATTTTCAAAGCCCCGCATTGCGTCTCCGCTCCAAATAAATAAATAAATACACGGCCTTTCCGGTTCCGCAGAACGGCGACAGAGACGTGCTTATCTTCGACATGGGAGGCGGCACTTTCGATGTGTCGGTGCTGAACATCTCCGAGGGTATTTTCGAAGTCCTGGCCACTGCGGGCGACACGCACCTGGGTGGCGCAGACATCGACAACAGGCTGGCCCAGTACTTCATCGAGGAGTTCAATAGGAAGCACAAGGTCGACATGAAGAACGACAGTCGGGCGTTGCGCAGGCAGGGTGGCGGTTCGCTGCTCTCGACCCCGCTGTATCAATAATATCGCAATTCCAGGTTGCAGACGGCCTGCGAGAGACTTAAACGAACTTTATCGTCTACGACTACGGCAAATATTGAAATTGACTCGCTCTACCAGGGAGTCGATTTCTATACAAAAATGAGCCGAGCAAAGTTCGACGCATTGAACACGGACATATTCAGGAGGACGCTTGGCCCCGTCGAGGATGCTCTCAGGGATGCCAAGTTATCGCCTTTTGAGGTGATTAAGAAATATTTCTAAATAATTTATTAAGTACTTACAATTAAACAATGGTAAAATTCATAATCTTCTAGCAAGGCCGACATATCGCTTTTTGCTTGATATTCCCTATTGTTTGTAAGTGCAGGGCCTAGCTTTACATGAAGTTTAAAAGAGTATACTATTATTAATTATTATGATTGGGTAATGCGAATTAACGATGCTATACCTTTACTATCAATAGTTTAGCTAAAACCATATGCGCCCACCATTGGTGTTGTTTATAAAGAGTTTTCATTTTCGATTAAAATACAAGGAAAGTATTAACATTTTTTACTTTCCCTATATAGTATATATAGGGGAAGTATTGTTTTCGTGCATGAAAATGTCTGTGGGCGCTGTATCTCAAAAACGAATGATCCGATTGAGATGAAACTTTAAACATAGGATTCTATCGTTAAAAACTGGAACTGAAAAGCTTTTGGTAAACATTTATAAACCGGAAGTGCATGTTTACTCGAAGCCGTTTTTTGTTTTTTTCTGATATTTCTTTTAATTTGAAAAATATTACAAAACTTTTCAAACAAAAGTTGAAGGGAATAAGAAACTGAATAGGTTTTGTAAAAACATATTTTTCATATAATTCTTAACTCTGAAAAATAAAAATTGAAAATTTTGATATTTTTTGCCAATTGCTACTAAACTATTAGAGCTACAAGAAATTTATATAACAAATAATTGTAGAGAATTTAAAAGTGGACAAATGACTAAGAATAGCCTTTTTGCGTAAACCTCATAGATTTCGAGAAAAATCACCATTTGGAAAGTATTGTTTCCATGAACGAGAATGTCTGTAGATTCTGTATCTCAAAACGAATTATCCTATTGAGATAAAACTTTAAACAATGCTTTATCATTAAAACCTGGAACTAAAAAGCTTTTGATGAACATTCATAAACCGGAAGTGGATGTTTACTCGAGGCGTTTTTTTTGTTTTTTCTCAATATTTAAAATCTAAATTTAAAAATTTAAAAAATATTACATAACTTTTCAAAAGGGAATGAGAAACTGGACAAGTTTTATAAAGACATGTTTTTCGTAAAGTTCTTAATTTGTGAGAAAAATATTAAACTTTCAGAATATTTCAGAAATATTTTTAGATTTTTCTTTAAAGATTCTTGAAGTTTCAGTAATTTCTCCTCCACACTTTTAGTTTTTATTGCAACTTCCTTTCCAAAGAATTTTCATCGAGAATTCTAGAAATTTTTACAGGTTTAGCAAAGATTTTATTTGAGAGTTTCAAAAAGTCATTATTTATATTTATTTATAAAAATTTCTTCGTGGTTTCTATACAAGAGTTTGTTCAACTTTTTCTATTGGAAAATTTTCTTCTAAATTTTTATAATTTTCTCAGATGATCCATATTTTTTCATTTATTTCATTTTAGGTTTATAAATTTTTTTTGAAGATTCTAAAAGTGTACAGTAATTTATTTTTCTTATCTAATAAATAAATAGATATTTCAAGAATTTTAAGCAAAGATTTTATTCGAGAGTTTTACAATTTGTTAGGAAATTTTCTTCTAATTTTCTATAACTTACTTAAACTCTTCTTAACGTTTCAGAAATTTCTTTTTTGCATCTTCCTTTCCAAAGAATTTTGATTAAGGATTCTAGAATTTTTCACAAATTTTCCTTGTAGATTTCTAGAACTTATTTGGAGGATTCTAGTAGTTAACAGTAATTTCTTCTTCATATTTCCAGAATTTTTAGCATTCGGGAGTTCTAGATTTTTTAGAAAGTTCGTTTCACTATTTATAGAATTTTCTTTGAGGCTGTTTTCAGTAATTTCTCTTCCAAATTTTAATATTGTCTTATAAATTGCAAATCTTTTCCAGAATTTTACACTTTTTTTTGAGAGTTCAGAGATTTGCAATAACTCATTTCAGAAGTTTTTAGAATTTTCAAGATTTTTTTTCTAGGAATGTAGATTTTTTAAAGGTTTCTAGAAATTTCTAGAAATTTCCAACAATTTCTTTTGTAGAGTTCTAGAAATTTCTCCAAGGAGTCTACTATTTTTTTTAAATGTTATTATTTGTTTTATATTTAGGTTGAAGCATTTCATTAATGATTTTAAAATTTAATATAAATATCTTTTCTTTTTTTCTTAAAAAGGTCTGTAAATTCTAGTATTTTTGAGTAATTTGTTTTGGATATAGCAAAGCAATTTTTCGAGAGTTGTTTTTGAGAATGTTTTTGCAATATTTCTGGAAATTTATAAAATTTCTTGTATCGTTATATCGAATTTTTAGGAATTTCTTATCTAAATTGCGAAACAAAAAAATTTCAAGATTTTTAGTCCATCAACTTGTATTTGATGTTAGGAATCATTTCGTAAAATAATTTTTTTAAACCGTCCTTGGTATAAAACGTTATTTTAAAAATACTAAAAAAACAATTGAAAATCGAATGTTTATTTTTTAGCATTTTTATTTCTCTTCGTTGCTGCTAATTTATTGGTGCAAGAAATTTCGTAATTTCATAACTATTGCAAGAATTATAGCTAAAATATAAAAAAAGACAATTGAATAACAAATTTTTGATTTTTATTCTATCAATTTGAATTGGATATCAGCAATCGTTTCGTAAAAGAATTTTTTAAATCCGTCCATCCTGTAAATAGTAATTGTAAAAATACTGGAAAACCATTGAAAATAAATTTTTTGTCTATGAATTTGTATTTGATGTTAGAAATCATTTCGTGAAAGAATTTTTGAAATCCATCCGTGCTGTAAAAAGTTAAATTTTTAGCATTTTTACTTCTCTTCGTTACTGGTAATTTATTAGTGAAATTATTTTCGTAATTTCATTATTATTTAAAGAATTATAGCTAAAATAGTAAAAAAATAATAACGAAATTTGATTTTTATTTGATGTGTAAAATTTAGGAAATTTCCAGTCAAGTGCGAATATTTAAATGAAAACTTTTTTTAGAAAATTTGTTTTTAAAAATCTAGACTCGGGAAATTTCTAATAATTTCTTCTCCACATTTCAAGATTTTTTTAACTTGTTTTCTAAATCGCAAAGGTTTTCTTTGAGGCTCTAGAATTTTTACAATTTACTTCTAGAAATCTAGATTATATTCTCGAGGGTTCAGGAAATTTCTAGCAATTTATTCTCCAGAGTTCAAGATTTTCTTTTTTGAAGTCGTCTTTCAAATTGCAAAGATTTTTTTTTCTAAAATTTTAGAGTTGAGAAAATGGCCAATAACTTTTTAACTTTTTAATAATTAAAGTTTTTTTCAACTTTTCTTATAAATTGCGAAGAATTTCTTTCAGCCTCTAAATGTTTTTTAATTTCCTCTCCTTTTCAACAATTCAGATGAATTTCAATAATTACTTCTCTAGAATTCAACATTTTGTTTAAACTAGAGGCTATAAAATTATTTAGAAAGTTCTAAATTGCGGAATTTTTCTTGGAGGGTCTAGAAAATTTTCCCCTACAAATCTTTTCTTATTTTCGAGAAAGTTTATGGAATTTTTCGTAGTTTCTTTTACCGATTACAAGATATTTTTTGCAACTGGTCTTCTAAATTTCTAGGAGGCTCTAGAATATTTTAGAAAATTTTCATTTAGAAATCTAGACTTTTTTCCAAGGGTTCAGGAAATTTCCAGAAATATATCCTCCAGATTTCAAGGTTATCTTCTTATCTTATAAGTTGCAAAGATTTTCTTGGAGGCTCTAGAACTTTTTAGAAAATTTGTTTGTAGAAATCTAGATTTTTCTTGAGGCCCTAGATTTTTTAGATTTTTTTTTCTAGAATCTAGACTAGATCTAGGTTTCAAGATTTTTTAATTCTACCCGCTTTCTAAATTGTGAAGAGAGAGAGAATAACATCTTTATTCGAACATAGATATTTACAAAATTAAAACATTTACAAATGATATATAATGTGTTAGTCTGTCTGTTTGGACTATCGACCATCGGTCTTTCTGCCCTGTCTTGACTCAAAGTTATGTGTGAAAAATAAATATCTTTGCTAGCTAGCTTAACTGTCTGGGTGATTCGAACTAATGAATTGATGTAGGGTGACTGAAGGGTGTTTAAATTTGGGTGGGATAAGGGGATTTCGTGGAATGCAAAATTTATTAAGAAGGGTTACATTGAAAGGATTGTTAGCAAATTTACAACTGAGGCTATATATACGTTGGGAGATAGGAATAATCTGGGTGTGTTCATAAAGGAGCTCATTTGAGGGATTGTGGAGGGGGTTAATGGGATGTCTAAGTTTGGTGAGGGTTCTTAGGGCTGATCTTTCGGCGACATTAAAGTGATGGAGAGTGGAGGGAGGGATTTGGTTGAAGAGGATTGCACCGTAGTCTATCAGAGGTCGACATATGGATTTGTATATCCTAACTGCAGTTTTAGTAGAAATACCTTTGTCTTTGTAGGTAAGTGCTCGAAAATGTCGAGCTCTGGTTTTGATCTTGACCTTTATGGCTTGTGCATGGGCTTTGAAGGAGAGTTTGGAGTCGAACAGGATGCCTAGGTATTTACAGGAGTAGGTAGGGTAAATGGTGGTATTATTTATGGAAATGGAGGGGGAGTGTGGTGTAATTTTGTGATGCGGAATTAGGAGTATGAATTTAGAGGGATTGACTTTTATACGCCATTTGGAACACCAGGATTGGATGGCATTGAATGATTTTTGTAGGGAATGTTGGGCAACTTGGAGGGTAGGAGCATGGGCGATAAGGGTGGTATCATCGGCAAAGAGAAGGGAGTAAATTGTGAAGATTTTATTGGAAGCTCTAAAATTTTAATAATTTGTGTGGATTACCACGTAGTAACGTTCGCAACCATTTTCTTTATCAAAAATTTTACTAACAAAATTGATTTTTAGTTCATTTTACAGAAAGAAATACGTTCAAACTAGTGTTGCTTTGATAGCCTTGCTATTTTGTAACACGCAAATTACTTTTGTATTATTCAATGTCTGTCGAAGTATTAGCTAGAGAAGTAGTTGTTTCAAAAGTGGTTTGTTCTTGTAGTCTTAATAAGACTCATTTGTTGTAGATTTTACAAAAATATTTTCGTGTTTTTTCTATTTATTAGTGAATTTTCTACAACGTAAAGGACTTATATGTTTTATTATCAAAAATTTTACTTTTAACAATTTTCTTTTATTCAAATTTTGTAATTAAAGTTATTGCAAACCGCGAGGCGATCAGTAATTAAAGTTAATATGTATATGTAGGGTGGGTGGGTGGCCTCTAACCCACCCTCCAATCAGTAAAACATAAGCGAGGGTTTTAATTAAAAGTTGTAAAACGTAAATAAACACAACTTTATTGCATTTTTGTAATAGATTTATTCAAACAAATTTTGAAATTCAAAATAACTTTTGAAAAATAAGACATAACTTTTCAAACAAAAGTTAAAGAGAATGAAAAACTAAAAAAATTACATTAAATTTTTTTTTGTGAAGTTCTTAATTTAAATTTTTTTACAATTTTTTGGTCATTGCTAATAAACTATAGGAACTAAATGAAATTTATATAACAAGTAATTCTGAAAAATTCAAATTTGAGCAAATTATTAAGAATAACTTCATGGTTTTCAAGAAAAATATAGGGAAAGTATTATGATGGCCACATCACCATTTTTTATTATATAGACATTTTTTTGTTTGAACAAGATGTGTTCTTTTAAGGAAAGATAAACTTGATTTACGATTACAATTAAAGTCTCAGGATTGAATCTGGGGAGTTTTGATTGAATTTGTTTGCTCCTTCCTTCGAAGCGCGGAGTCATGCTTACGCGGTCGGCTGCTGGGGTTTTTGCCGCATCTGTCATTTAATTTAATCGAATTAGTCTGCGCGCCCTCATGCATCCCGATCCCGTTAATTGCTTGTATTATTTGTTGATTTATTTAATCCCCCGCCGTAAATTTCCAGATAGAGGACGTGGTGCTGGTCGGGGGCTCCACGAGAATACCGAAAATAAGGAGCCTGCTGCGGAATATGTTCGACGGCATGGAGCTGAACATGAGCATTAATCCGGACGAGGCGGTGGCGTACGGGGCGGCCGTACAGGGGGCGATTGTATCGGGGAGCAACGAGGAGGTCATCTTTGACGTGCTGTTGCTGGACGTGGCCCCGCTCTCCCTGGGCATCGAAACCGCCGGCGGGGTAATGAACGTCGTGATACCGAGGAATTCGACGGTCCCGATACGGCAAAGTCGCGTGAGTGCATTCTCATTTCACGGCTTCGTGGATTTTCATAAAGCCCACTGACTCCGCAGATATTCTCGACGTATTCCGACAATCAGCAGACCGTCCTCATCCAGGTCTTCGAAGGTGAGAGGACGTTGACCAGAAATAACAATTTATTAGGGAGATTCGAGTTGAGCGGAATACCACCAGCTCCTAGGGGGGTACCTCAGGTGAATATTTATAATAAAAATTATTCAATAAATAAAATTGAGTCCACAGATTGAGGTTGTATTCGATCTGGATGTAAACGGGATTCTGCACGTGAGTGCATTGGAGAACGAGACGGGGATTAACAGTACCATCGTCATTACCAACGACATGGGTAGACTAACCAAAGTTGAGATTGATGAGATGATCAAAAATGCGGAACAGTATAGAGAGGAGGATGAACGGAATAAGGAAATTGTTGATGTTAGGAATCTAATCAATGATTATATTCGTGAAATCAAATCAGCGGTCAGTTTCTAATTTATCTTTATTAGATAGGTTAATCAAGTTAGTTTAGTATACTATAGTATGTAAGTTAATACAGTTTAAATCTTCCAAATCGTAATAAAATTCACACGAACACTGATGCTATGTAAGAATAGATACATATGGAGTATTAAAAGTTTAAAAATGTACTCCATTATGTGAAATCATTTAAAATATTTTTGCTATCGGATACGATTAATAATAGGTTATGTTTCCTTACATTCTAGAAATAAACCAATTTCTTATGATGAATTTGTGTCTTGTAAATGAAATCTCAGCTTAAACAAGTTTTGTAGAATCAATCTGTGTATTTTAAAATTCTTATTTATTTGTTTAAATCTATTTATCCAAATTGGTTGATTGAGTTACGTGAAGATCAAATTAATGCAACGAATTAAATGTGAAGAAAGTTTATTAGTGCTTTATTCTTTAAACTATTTATCCAAATTAAATTTATCTATCTATCTATCAATCCGCAATCTCAGCAAAGGGGTTTTTGCAAATTAAATTTAATTAAAATGGTGATGTGGCCATCATAGTACTTTCCCTATATTTTACTCAAAAAATATGAGGTTTACGCAAAAAGGGTATTCTTAATGATTTGTTCACTTTTGAATTCTTTACAATTATTTGTAATACAAGTTTCATGTAACTCTAATAGTTTATTAGCAATGGGCAAAACATTTCAAAATTTTCAATTTTTATTTTATTTTTCTCGATTTTATGAAAAATATATTCAGATTTTCATTCTCTTTAACTTTTGTTAGAAAATATTTGTAATATTTTTCATATAAAAAAAAAATATCAGAAAAAAAACACCCACTTCCGATTTATGAATGATTACCAAAAGCTTTTCAGTTCCAGTTTTTGATAAAAAAAACCTTAAGTTTGAAGTTTCATATCAAACAGATAATTCATTTTTGAGATACACCGACAGACACACACACACACACACACGGACACAATTTTTTTTTTTCTAGAAATATAGAGAAAGTAATAACACTGTTGTCTCCTCTCTTCACACTTTATGTCTATAGAACTTTCCCCCATTTTTATTTCTTAGATTTCCAAAGTTTCCCAACAGTTGTTTCTACAGATTTCCGGAATTTCCTTAAAAGTTTGGATTACGGCAATCTTTCTTTCTTTTTGGAAAAATTTTCTTTTCATTTATTTCAGATATCTCTAGATTTTTCTCTTTCGTGTTTTCCAGAAACTTATCTTCTAGATTCTTTGAATTTTCTTAAAAAGTTTTTAAGTTTTGGCAATAATTATTCTTATTCCACACTTATCTGCTTTTTCCTAATAGATTTTATGGATTTTCTAGAAGTTCCTTTTGCTAATTACGAGACTTATTGGAAGGATTATCGAATATTCACAAGTAATACCATAAGTGATAGCAATTTACTCGAATTTGTCTTTTTGTTTTCCAGAAACTTATCTTCTGGATTATTTAAATTAATTTGAATTATTTTTGAAAGAGTTTTAGGTTTTGACAATAATTATTTTTTTTGAAATTTAGCTCTTCTTTTTATAGATTTAATGTATTTTCTAGAAATTTCTTTTGCTAACTACGAAATTTTTGCAAAGAATGTGGAATTTTCTTTTAGAAACATTTTTTTGCTATATTTTATTGGAATTTTTTTAGTTTTATTTTATTAGCATATTCCAAATTTCTCATTTAAATTAGAAGAAATGTTTTTGAAGTTCTAGAATTCAGATTTCTAGCTACGAATTTGCTAGAAATTTATATTCCCAATTTATTTATTTATTTATTAACGGTTAACACCTTTTACATTTAATTACACAAACATTAATAACAACAATATTCTAAACCAAATCACAAGCGAATAAACATATAAACAATAACTTAAATATAACCCAATATGACACAACAGTGATGCGTTGAAGTCAGTAATATAATCAATTAAATTTAACATAGATTAATAAGAAAGATGTAGCGAATACATACATTTACATTTAAGATGACTTGACTAAGAGGATACAACCTAACTTATTCGAGTCCAGTTTAAATTATTTAGAGCTAATAAAACAGGTATAATAATTTTTGCACATAAGATCAATTAAGTAACGATAAATTAACATTTCTTAGTTAAAACAAAGATAGTGGAATGTTTAATTCATTTAAATGACTGTACTTATAATGGAAGACATTGAACGTTCTAAGTATTCTACATAGTGGATTGTTGTTGCCAAAATTTGTAGAATGAAATTTTTGATGAAACAATAGTTTTGACCGAGTTGATAAAAAAAAATTCTTTTAGGCTCAGAGAATTTTTGATTTATTTTATCAGAACATTCCATAATTTCATTTCTAAATTTCGAAAACAATATCTCTAGAATTTTCTAACATTTTCCTTCGAATTTCTAAAATTTTCTAACAACTGTTAAAGATTTCTGCAATTTTCTTTAAATTGTTTTCAAAAATCTTTCATTTCTCTCTTTCCTGCCTCTGTCTGCTCGAAATTGGAAGAATTTTTTTGGAGGGTATCTAGAATTTTCCATTAAATTTATTTTATATATCTGGAATTTTCTTGAAATTTCTTTTTAAGGTTTTTCAGAATTTTCTTATCCAGATTCCTTGAATTTTCTTAGAATTCTGGAATTTTCGAGTATTATTTCTTTAGACTTACATTCTTTCACTATTTCTTAATTCATTTCATCCGAATTTTATAGCTTTATTATTCTATTTTTTCTAAATATGTCGTCGTTTTTATTTTTAATATTTTCTCGCATAGTTTAAGAATTTTCCAGTAAATTTTCCTCTAAATTTCTAATATTTTACAATAATTCTTAAAAATTTCTGAATTCTTTAAAAATTTTTCTTCGAAGGATATAAATTTTCTAACATTTTCTCTTCCAGACTCATATAATTTTCCAGCGCCTTGTTGAACTGTAATATCTGATGAAATATAACAAAAATGTTTTTCATCAGAATATACCAGAATTTTCTCCTCCAAATTAAGAGAAATTTCTTGAAGGGTTATGAAATTTTCTATTCAATTTATTTTAGATTTCTAGAATTTTCTAGACATTTCTTTTCCCAAAATTCTTGAATTTGTGGAATTTTAATATTCTAGAATTTACTAACTTTTTTTCAGATTTTTGAAATTTTTTTGAAATTTTCTTAAACTATCCTAGAATTTTCTACATGTTTTATTTAATTCTTCAGTGTTTATAACATTTTTGTCGGATTTTTAGAATTCGTCAAAAAAAGTTTCAACTAGATCTGTGAAATTTCGAAAATTTCTATTCTAAATTGCAAAGAATTTTTTAGGGACAGCATTTTTTCCAGACTCCTAGAATTATTTAGCATTTCTTACGCCAATTTGTGAAATTTTTTCAAAAGTTCTAGAATAATTGGCCTTTTGGGGATTGGGTAAATATCGATAAATAAATAAATAAATAATTAACCACTTTCTTCCAGAATATTTTTTCATATTTTAAAATTTTAACATTTTAAAATTTTCAAAAATTCTCTTTCAAATTGTTTTTTCATGTATTTCACAGCTTTTGTTTCTTCCTTTTTTTAGAATAGGTCATAAAGTTTATGATTTAATATTCTGAAATTTTCTTGTGAAGAATACTGGAATTTTTCAGCTAGAATTTTGTAGCACCTCAGATTTTCTTAATATTTTTTTAAATTTCATTAGTATCTTTCAGAAACATGTGGAAAATGTATTTTATGGTTCTTGAAATTTCCAGTAATTTTTCAAACTATTTAGGTTTTGCAGCAATTTTTCATGCAAGTTTCTTATTCCAGTTATAAATATTTTATTTTTGATTTTTTCAGACTTTTGACAAGAGTCTAAGACTTGCAGCTTTTTCCAAAATTTTTCTTCAATTTAGTTAGAGAGTGTTAAAATTTGGTAAACATTTTTCTTTCTAATTTCTTTAGTGAATAATGAAGATTTTCCAGACAATTCTGTTTAAGATTTTTAGAAGTTTTCCTTTTAAAATATGTCTGACGAGTGTAAAAACTTAAATGTTTATAAAACAATAAAGAATCTATTCTATTTTAAAGTTATTTGAGGGTTGTAGAATTTTCTAGCAATTTTTTCTTATTTAAATATTTTTCAACACTTTTCCTAGAATTTCAAAACATTCTTTACCAAATTACCAACTCATCTCTTTGAGACCATCTTAATAATCTATAAAATGGTGATGTGGTCATCATAGTATTTTCCCTATATTTAGCTCGAAAACTATAAGGTTTGTCGAAAAAGGATATTCTTAGTAATTCGTTTACTTTTATTAATTCCATGTAGCTCCAATAGTTTAGTTGCAATAGATCAATAGATCAATTTCCGATCTATGCACACTTCACGGTTTATTAACTTCAAATATTAATTCTTCTTCTTTATTGTCTGCTTTTAGTTTATTTCCCTCAAATTTTTCAACCGCTTTAAGGAGTAAGATTTTATGTTTTATAAACAAGTATAACACGAACTTTTCGTATAATAACACTATTAGTCGTATGCTTAGATTATCAAATGATCTAAACATTAATTCCTGGTTCAATTTGTTTAATAGTGGTACAGGTCACCAATTTAGAAGGACACTTAAGTCTAATTTATAATATTTTAATTAATATTATCTTTAATATTATTTAACTTTCACTCTAATTTAATGATATCCATTTTATTTTAATTGAGCTTATTTTAAATTATTATGCAACCTTATATAGTTTAAGTTAATTTAATTTGTATGTAAATAAACAAATAAATAAATTGGAAAAAAATGTCAAAATTTTCAATTTTTATTTATTTTTCTCGAAAATTAAGAATTTTATGACAAATATGTTTTAACAAAACTTGTTCAGTTTCTCATTCCCTTTAACTTTTGTTTGAACAATTTTGTAACATTTTCAATAAAAAAATATATCAGAATAAAACAAAAAAACGCCTCGAGTAAACACCCACTTCCGGTTTATGAATGTTCACGAAAAGCTTTTCAGTTCCAGTTTTTAACGATAAAACCTTAAGTTTAAAGTTTCATCTTAATCGGATAGTTCATTTTTGAGATACAGCGCCCACAGACATTTTCACGCATATTACGCGAAAGGTATGAGGTTTACGGAAAAAGACTATTCTTAATAATTTATTCAGTTTTAAATTCTCTACAATTATTTGTTATATAAGTTTTACGTAACTGCAATAGTTTATTAGTAATTTTCAAGAAATGTCAAAATTTTCAATTTTAATTTTTTTTTCTCGAAAGTTAAGACTTATTAAAAATATGTTTTAATAAAACTTATTCAGTTTCTCATTCCCTTTAACTTTTGTTTGAAACATTTTTTAAAATTTTTCATATTTACAAAAATATTACCAAAATACCAAAAAACGCCTCGAGTAAACACCCACTTCCGGTTTATGAATCTCTACCAAAAGCTTTTCAGCTCCAGTTTTTAACGATAAAACCTTAAGTTTAAAGTTTCATCTCAATTGATACAGCGACCACCGACAGACAGACAGACACACACACACACACAACACAGAATTTTTTTTCCAGAAATTAGTTTTTTGGGTTCAGGGGACCCTAAAACGGATATTTCCGCAAAAAAAAATTTTCAAAAAAAAATCACGAAAACAATACTCCCCCTATATACTACGTGTATAGGGAAAGTAATTAGTTAATTTTCTATAACGTTTTTTAATTGAAGGATTTTAATACATTTTTACTTTCCCTATATGAAATATAGGGGAAGTATAGGATCGTGATTTTTTTTTGAAAAATTTTTTTGCGGAAATATCCGTTTTGGGGTCCCCTGAACCCATTACACTAATTTCTGAAAAAAAAAATGTTTGTGTCTGTGCGCTGTATCTCAAAAACGAATGATCCGATTAAGATGAAACTTTAAACATAAGGTTTTATCGTTAAAAACTGGAACTGAAAAGCTTTTGGTAAACATCCATAAACCGGAAGTGGGTGTTTACTTCAGGCCGTTTTTTTGTTTTTTTGCGATATTTTTGTTAATATAAAAAATATTACAAAACTTTTTAAACAAAAGTTAAAGGTAAACAGAAGATAAACAAGTTTTATTTAAACATATTTTTCATAAAATTTTTAACTTTCGAGAAAAAAAAATAAAAATTTAAAATTTTGACATTTTTTACCAATTGATATTAAACTATTGGAGTTACATGAAATTTATATAACAAATAATTGTAAAGAATTAAAAACTGAATAAATTATTAAGAATAACCTTTTTACGTAAACCTCATAGTTTTCGAGAAAAATATAGGGAAAATACTATGATGGCCACATCACCATTTTTTTCTAAATATGAAAAATATTAGAAAACTTTTCAAACAAAAGTTAAAGATAATGAGAAACTAAACAAGTTTTTTTAAAACATATTTTTCATAAAATTCTTATTTCTCAAGGAACAAAAATAAAAATAGAAAATTTTGACATTTTTTGCCAATTGCTATTAAATTATTGGATCTACATGAAATTTATATAACAAATAATTGTAGAGAATTCTAAAATGAACAAATTACTAAGAATAGCCTTTTTGTGTAAACCTCATAGTTTTCCAGAAAAATATAGGGAAAGTATTATGATGGCAGCATCACCATTTTAAATCTAGAAAAAATGCTGATAGTTCTATAAAGGTTACTGAGAGAATTCTACAACCCTCGAAAAGAAAAAAAGAATGAAATAATATAAAGATCTAGAAAAAAATGCTGAAGAATTCTATAAGTCTGGATACAAGTTTTAGAATTCTCTAGAAGACGAGAAATTGTTGAAATATTATAGAAACATATAAAAACTGTTGAATCCTAGAAATTGACAAAATTCTAGAACCCTCCAAAAAATAAGACATTTCTGAATTATAGAAATCAAGAAAAAATATTAGTAAGTTCTAGGATATCGAGGTATTGAAATATTATATAAATATAGAAAAATAAAAAATTGGAAAATTCTAGAAATCAAAATACAGGTTGCTGTGTTAGTTATAGAGCCCTCAAAAAAAAGAGAAATTGGTGAAATATTCTATAAACCTAGTTACAAGTTGCTGGGTGAATTAATACCTCCGAAAAGAGGAAAATTAGCTGAATTATTATTTAAATCTAAAGAAAGAAAATTATAAAATCCTGAAAATTTAGGTACAAGTTGCTAGGGAATTCTAGAAGAAGAAATTGCTGAAATATTACATAAATTTAGAAAATAACTTGCTGAAAAATTCTAGAAATCTAAACACAGGTTGCTGTGGCCATTACTAAACCCTCAAAAAAATGGTGAAACATAGAAGTCTAGAATAAAATGCAGGGAAAGTTCCTGGGAGAATTCTAGAATCCTAAAAAGGAAGAGAAACTGTTGACATATTATAGGAATCTAAAAATCACAGGCAAATTCTAGAAATCTTAATTACATAAGTTGCTGGGAGAGTTATAGAACCCTTGAAAAAATGAACACTTTTTTTTTTTAATTTTAATAATTTGTCGGAATTGTTTGCTTTAGTTTATCTAATTTGTTTTTAGAATTTCTTTTATTTTAGAATACGAGAAAAATATTCCTTCCAGTTTTCAAAAGATCTCGTTTTTTCTAAGATTTTTTTTTTGTAAATTGCGGGAGTTTCTAGATTTTTACCCTATTTTTTCTTTTTATAATAATGCTGTATGTTCTATAAATATATAAAAAAAATTCAGGTTGCGAGAATTTCCTTTCCAGAATTTTCTAACAATTAATTTTAGACTTTATGAATATTCCAAAACACTTCCATACATTTGTCACAATGCTTTGCTTTAATTTTTCGGAATTTTTAAAGAATTTTCCACATGCATGTTACGTCAATTTTTGTCGAGGATTTAAGAAAAACTGTGAACAATTTTAGTATTAATTTTTAGGAATTGTTTACCTTGTTTCTGCTTTACTTTAATTGAATGTTCTAAGATATATTTAAATACAATACAAATACTTAATAGTTTGTCTGTATAACTGGATTTAATCTTTGCTGACTATAGTTTCGACCAGACACTTGTCATTTTCAAAACATTAGTGATTCAAAAATGTATAATGATGTAGATGCTGCAGGAATCAACTATATATTTAAATCTTGAGATTTTTGAATCTTATTTTTAACCATTTCTTGCTTTGTTTTGCCTTTTCTTCAGGAATTACTCTTTTAAATTAAGAGAAATTTCTTGGTGGTTTAGAAATTTTCTCGAAACTTCTTTTTTACATAATTTTCCAAATTCCTCTTGCACACTTTGCTCAATTTTAACGGATTTTTTTTTGCCAAATTGCAAGAATATTCATCGAGAATTATAAAGTTTTAAAGATATTTTTATTACAGATTTTTTTATTTATTTTTCATCCAATTTTTAAGAATTTTCGACTAATTTTTGCTTTGTTCAATTTTTCAGAAAACTCTTCTGCCAGATTATGAATTTTATTTTCAAGGTTTCTAGAATTTTCCACAAATTTTTCTTAAACACTTTTTTTGCATTTAATTTTCTCATTAATTCTAAATTATTAGATTATTCTTCGAGCGTTCTAGAATTCTTTAACAATGTTATCTCAATTTTCTATGTATTCAGATTTCGAGAATTTGTTTAGATTATCTAGAATTTTAGAATTAGTTTTTTGCTATTTTTCTTTCTATTTTTGAAATTTTATTTTAGCTAAATTTTCTCGTATTTTTTTCTTCAAATATCGACATACGTTTTCGATGCTTATAGATTTTTCTTTTATCATCCTAAGATCTTTTATGATTACTTGTTTATTTAATCTATTTTTTCATAATTTGTCCACTTTAAAATTTGTTTGGAGGCTTCTAAAATGTTCTAGAAATTCCTCTTATAGACTTCTAAGGTTTCTAGCTACTTTTCATCAATTTTTCGAAAATATCTGTTTCAAAATTAATGACGAGAATTTTTTATAGGTTTATATAATTTCTGGAATATTCCAGTAATTTCTCTTTAAATTTTTCCTTCACGATATTTTTTTTATTAGAAATTACTAGTAAACTTTCTTCCATATTTTGATATTTTGATAGATCCAGAATTTTGTAGATTTTTTTAGCACATTTCTTTCCAGATTAAGAGATTTTTCTTAGGAAACTTTTCAAATTTTTTTACTTACCAGACCTTTTTGCTTAGTCTTCTTTATTTTGTCAAAAATCTTATTTATTTATTTTTTACATAGTTTCAGGAATTCTACTGTATTTCTTGCTTTGTTCTATTTAAAAATTAGATTCGAAAAAATTTCTTCAAGGTTTCTAAAATTTTCCAGAAAATTTTAGAATGATACATTTCTTCGAGATTATTATTAGGAGTTTATTGTCAATATGGAATTTGCTTCATTAAAATTGTTCAATAATTTAAAAATTTTCTTTCATGATTTTTTCCAACATTTCCTACTATTTATTGCCTTTTATCTAAATTTCTAGATCTAGAAACTTCTTCTCTTCCGAGTTGAAAAAGAAGCGTTTTCATAATTATCTTTTAAAGTGCTAGATTTTTTTTAAATATTGAATTTATCTATATAAATGGATACTAGTAAAAATATTTTGAAGAACTATTGATGATGCATATTTATGGGTTGGTGTGGAAGATCTTTCCATTAAGTCAACATCGCCCGTCCTTCCTTCAGTTAAAATTTTAAGTATATTTTTACTTTCCCTATATAGTATATAAAATGGTGATGTGACCATAACAGTAGTTTGCCTATATTTTTCTCGAAAACTATGAATTCAATTTCAATTCTGTACAATTACTTGTTATATAAATTTCATGTAACTCCAATAGTTTATTAGCAATTGGCAAAATTGGCTAATAAATTTGAATGGTTTATCTATTTGTCGCAAATAATTTTTAAGTTGAAAGTTTTATTTGTATTCAGTCAATTTGTAACAATCTATCTATCTGTGTATTCTGTATGTTTCTCTGATTTTACCTTTAGGTGGATGGCGCATCCTCTCATCGTATCGGTTTGAGCGATGTGGAGAGACACGACGCGTTACAGGCGGTGACGGAGGTTGAAAATTGGCTGAAGGAGTCGGTGAATCCGGGTTTGGAGGAGATGAGACTACGCCTGGAGGAGTTGGAGACTAGGTGCAGGCCGATCGTGATGAAATTGTTCGCCTCGGGGCTGTTTCCGACTCCGAACATAGACAGGCGGTTCCCCAGAGCGAGCGATTCACCGAACAATTTGGAGCCGACAATGGACGAAATTGACTGACAAATTTTCATTGTGGCGCCAATTTATTTTCCAGCGGCGTTACATCAATAAAAAGACAACAACCTAATTGCCGTCTAAATTTGAGATTTAACCCATTTCAAAGAATTTTCTTTATAAAAATACTGAAATCTCTAAATGTATCAATAATTTAATATAATTGAGCTACACTCTTGATGGGACCAGATATGTACATTTGGTGCAGTGGCGTATTCAGGGGGGGGGGGGGGGGTAATTGGGTAATTACCCCCCCCCCAAGAATTATTTATTCGCTTATTTTGTTTATTCTTAAAAATTACTAATATTTCAAACAAACAAGTTTGACTGTTGGTAATTCTAGTCAGCGATCTATGACAGTGCATTTTTCCATGTACACAAATTAAAATTATCTGCGCAAGCACCGTTAGAAAAGTGATGACTTCCTTTGCACGGGGGGTTCCCCTTTCTAATAATACCCGACATATATACTATTCGCCTCTTTGGTATCGTAAATCGTTACATTGTTTTATATTAAAAGAGCGCGATTTACATTTCTTAGTTTAATTTATAATAATTCTTGTCTTACTTGGTTTAATTGTAAAAGATAGAAACCGAAACTGTTTACACGTCGCATGTAAATCCTAAATTTTTAGTGATTGCTGATAAATTACCAATTTATTATAATTCGATCAATTATACATAAGGTATTTTTTGATTTTAGGAATAATATATGCATTCTTTTAAATTAATTTATTCCTGATTTTTGTTGTAATTAAATTAGTAAATGAAAATTGATAATCTACGTTGGATTCATTTGTTCAGAAAATTAAAAAAACACGATTTTTCAACAAATAAATATCGATCTATGTCAACAGTCAATTTAAATCATCCATCTACATCTTCATTGACATTTAGCATTAGAAATCTTCACTAGGTTGTTCCCATCATGAGAAAAAGAAGCATACAACATGTACATATAGTAATGTTGAAATTTACATTCATATAGTTAAATTTAGTAATGTTAATGAAATTGAGAAATTTCGAATTTTAAATTAAACTAAAAGATACTTTTGTACAACCGGAAGTGATAGAAAGTCAAAAATATTTTCTATGAGGAGATCGCAACCAACCGTACAATTTTTTGAATTTTTTCAACTTAAACTTTTAATGGTCGTTATTCGTGGCCCACCCTGTATATAGCAGTTAATGTCTTTTATATACTTCTGTTTTTATTGTTTTTGCAATCTCTTTTTTCTCTAAGAGTGTTTTCTTTATTGTGTTGTAGATCATTCCTGCTTTGCCTAGTTTTTCATCTTTTTCTGATTCTATCTTCCCTGTTTCCTCTATTGTATTGTCAGGTATTTAACCCTATTTTGTGATTGCTCTCTTTTGATGATATATTTATCTTTTCCAGCTCTTTTTTGAATATTTCCAGGTTTTCTTCTGAATCTGCTATTAATGTTATGTCGTCGGCAAACATTAATACATATTTGCATTTTTAATAGTTTTTAATATTTCTATACCCTATCTTTGTGCTTTCGGCTCTTTGTTTGCTATTTCTTATTGCTTCGTCATTAAGTGATGCAAATAGTAACGGGGTTAATGTACATCCTTGTCTCAGTGCTGTTTTGGTCTTGAACTCCTCTGATTATTTATTTCCTATTCTTACTTTATTTTTGTTATTTCTTTATTATATTTATAATGCTTTTTTTATCCTTCTTGTCTCGAGTATATGCCATATGTCCTCTCTTCTTACCCTGTAATACGCTTTTTTAGGTTGATGAAGCATATGTGTAAATCTTTTCTCTTTTTTATCATCTTTTCTGTTAATTGTCTTATTATGTATATTAAATCTTGTTTGCTTCTATTTTTCTGAATCCGTGTTGTTCTTCTCCCAGCTGTTGATCTAATTTTCCTCTTATTCTTGCTTCTATTAACCTAGTAAAAATTTTCCCTGGTTTGATTGTGAGTGTAATAGCTCTGTAGTTATCATATATTTTTGTGTCTCCTTTTTGTGTATGGATATTATAATTCCCTTGTTCCATTCCTCGGGTATCTTGTGATTTTTGATAATGTCATTTACTATTTCCAAGAATTCTTCCTTCCCCTTTCCCCATATATTTCATTATTTCGGCTGTGATGTCATCTATACCTGGAGATTTTCCTAGTTTTATTTTTTTGATTGCTGCCTCCAGTTCTTCGATTCTTATTTCGTTGATTCCTCCATTTGTTTCACCTTCTATATCTCCGTGCTGGTCTGTTTTGGTTATTTCATTAAAGAATTCTTTCCATCTTTCTAATATCTTCTTTTCTTCTGTTATTATATTTACGTTTTTATCTTTTATACTTGGCTGGGTTAATGTATTTTCATTGCTCATTTGTTTAATAGTGCTGTTAAACATCTTTTTGTTTTCTGTGAACGTTTCTTTCAGTTTCTTAACGAACTGCTCCCAGGATTGCTTTTTTGCTATCTTGAATTTTTGTTCCACATTTTTATTTGCTAATATATATCTTCTATAATCTTATTCTTTCCTTGTTTCCTTGTTTAAGTTTTCCAATTCTCTTCTTTTGTTTTTACAAATTGTTTTACCTCTTCTGACTATCACCTGTTTTTCTTCCTCTGTTTGTTTGATATAGTGATTGTTTCACATCTTTCTTCGGCTGCTTCTCTTATGATTTCTTTGATCTTTTTCTTTTCTCCTTCTATTTTGTCTTTTTCTCTATTTTTGATTGGTATTCATTCCTAGTTTCTTTCTTTTCAATTTTTGGCTTTATGTGTTTTTTTATTATTGTTTTCGACTTCGTATACTTCAAGTTTTCAGCTTCTGTGTTAATTTATATTTTTACCAAGTAGTGGTCGCTCCCTATTTCAGCTTGTCTTATTACTTTAACATCTTTCACCTTTTCCATTCTTCTGCGTCTATTAAGGAGTAGTCTTTTATTTCTCTTTTCTTAGTCTAACTTCTCTAGTGTGTTTATATATGTATTTGAATTTTGTGTTTGTCACAATGAGGTTGTTTGCTATACATAATTCTATAATTGTTTTTCCATTTTCGTTTCTATTCTCATCTCCATACTTTCCCCTGTATATTTTTGCTCTCTCTCTTCTTTTAGTTCTTTGTCATTTCTCTCATGGAGTCTTTAAACATGCTCTTTAATTCCTTCATTATCACATCGTTCTTAGATATATTTAGATTTTCCTTCTCCGTGAGTTTTTTTTCTGTTTTCATCTTCCTTTGTTTTATTTTTGTATCCTGTTGTTATGACAACGTTTTGTTTCACTGCTTTGTTTTTCTATCTTTTTCTATTCTCCATTGCTCATTTGGAATCCTTGGAAACCATAATTAGGGCTGTCGATATCTCTTTCTCTGTTTGTACTCATTTGTTTCTTTATTTCCCACTTTTTTTTAGTTTTATATATTTTAACACTACTTATTTACTTTTTTATGGACTTTTGCATGTACGTGGTTCGCTGTTTTAAGTTCCTCTGAACTGAACAGAGGATTATTATCGAATTAATATATATTTACCTCTCCTGAATAATATTATTACAGATCTGCAATACAGATTTAATAAAGACACGATGAATTTGTTCAAATTTAACACAACAATACCTAGTGTTTTATTGATAACAAACTGGCGAAGATTTAGATGTCACTTCAAAATCTGTTGCAACATATTTAAATAAAATTTTACCTGAAAACGTAACATGTGCAATAGCAATTAAGTCTGAATTGGCATTTTGGAAATTACAATGGCAAAAGAAAAAGAAAATCAAAGAACAACTACCAGAAAATGCTTTAGATGTATACAGAAAATATGACCCGAATATTAACTGAACATAAAAATAATTTTACAAATATTATGTACTCTTCCTGTTAGCGTTGCTTCTGCAGAAAGAAGTTTTTCTGCACTGAAAAGATTCAAATGGTGGCTGCGAGCCACTATGTCTCAAAAAAGTCTAACCGAGTTAGCTGTATTACATATTCATTGATATATGGATATTAATATTTACAATATTATTAAAAAGCAAAGAAAATCGTTTTTTTAATAAATTTGGTTACAAAAATCTGTTTCAAATTTTACAAAATATATTATTACGATTTTATATGTGCTATATTTATTTCGGGTGTGATATTATTTTGTTTATATTTAAAAATAATAAAATTATATTTTATTTATTTATGGAATAAATAAATATTTTCATTTTTTCAAATTACCCCCCCTAAGCCAGTTGACTGGAAACGCCCTTGATTTGGTGAAGAAAACTTATTTTTATTTTCAATCGCCTGACACGTGATACGATCATTGCAGTATATACAATTTATACTTTGAAAATGATCTGTAATGATCTAAACATGTGTCAGCCGACAGAAAATAAAAATAATATGGCATATACTCGTTTCTCATTAATCACTTGGTGAAACATTATGTTAATATATAGGTTTTATAATTAATTTCACTTGATTGCTTGATAATGGCAATAAGACGAAACTAGTTGAAAATAAATAAAAATATTTCTGAAACAAACCAAGTAAATTTAATTATAAAACCTATAAAATAATTTTTTTTCTTCGCCAAATTCAATAATTTAACTTGAAAAAGAATAAATACTATGATATTAAATACAAGAATATCGTAAATTTATAAGATCCCTTATATTCTTGAATAATATTTTATCGTTTGGAATTTATTGTAATTGATTTTATGAAAAATATTAATATTTACCATAGAGTACTCTTGCTTTTCAAAACAAATAAACCCGTACATTATTGGATCCGCCATATACGAAGTATATTAAACACATCTTTGAAAAGAAATATCCGAATATACAGCACATAAAATATTTATTTAAAACATATTGCGAAACGCACACATCAAACATCAAACGGGCGAGCCCGCCCACACAGACGCAGGCCTTACGTAAAGATGGAGTTTTGTAGGCAACATTTATTCACTTACCAGCGCGCCGTTATTCCGGTGCGCAATTTGTGTATTTGCTTTATTGGCAACATTGTTTTCCGATAGGGTAAATATTTATTCGACGAGTGAGAGGGGGATGATTTTACTTCAGTGCATCACATTCGCGCAAATATTTCCATACGCATATTAAAATTTCAACGTTTAACATGGTTAATATAAATATAAATACGTGAAAAAATACGGGGCGATTTTTACGCACTTTTCACGCGAAATTTAATTTGGAAATATCGCTACAGTGTTTGTACGAATGCGCCCGGTTTTATGATGAAAATACTGTTTGTTGTTGGTTTTTTATTTTATATATATATAAATGTAATTACGTTTGTTTAAACGTTGGCATTTATCTAGCTTTTTATTGTTTGTTGTTGGGGCGTTTCGCGATTACCTCTGGGCGCAGTTTAAATATTTTCCATTAAAATTGTTTAATTGTTTTATATTTGTAATTAAACTAATGGATTTTTAATATTAAAAACGGTCGAAACACATATAGTAGCAATAATATATTAATACAATCATAAACTTGTTTATTTTCTATATATGATTAAAAATTGGCAAACCGGAAAATGTACAACACACTTTATCAGAATAATACACTTGAAGAACATTATTGAGGATGTAGGATTAATAAAAACTTTGAATATATCACAAAATATCTAGCTATATCTATGTAAAATTACAATTAACTTAAATAAATGTTACAGTTTGCAGATAATGCCTACACACTAATAAATAAGTTAGATGAAGAAGAGAAAAATTTTAACCTGCCAAAGCTCCACTCCACTGAAGCTAAGGCAGACTTCGTTGTTTTAGCGCTGGCTGCTGCGAATAATTTTTTTTATCAAATCCTCAAATGGAAAAATGCTACGTAATAATCATGGGAGACTTTAATGCCAACATAAGGGTTCGAAAGCAAGGTTATACTAGCCTGTTTTGTTAATCTAAAAATCTACACTTGACATATAAAAACACTCTATTCTACTTTTCCTCTCACCTGAGTCTTACCAAAATTTTTACACCAGCTCCATCCTCCTCATCCATTCTATTACACTCCTGTTTCTCCCAAAACACTTTTAACACACTCCTTCACTGTCTTCTCCAAAATGACTCCATGTATCCATCCCATTCTTGCACAATATGCACTTACCATACCTTTCTTCCTCTCCCTTCCGAATCGTATCTAGCTCGTGTCAAGGTAATACTGCCTTCATTGAGAAGCTCCTATCGATACATCCTTGCCTTTCCTGTATCTCAACCTCCTTCCAGTTCTCATTCATCCATGCCAATACTTTTTCCTACACCCCATTTTCCAACCATTCATTCACGATTTTAGATTATTTTATATTTTTACAATTTCGTGCAAAACTACAGTACTTTTATTTAAGATATCAAATATACAACTCAATTATAAATGACTCCCCCATGAATGTATTTACTCATTATTTCTGGAATAATAAATGATTATAATTATTTGATAATAAAATATATAAGTCCTTTACGTTGTAGAAAATTAATTAATAATTAGAAAAAACACGAAAAATATTTCGTAAAATCTACAACAAATGAGTCTTATTAAGACTACAAGAACAAACCACTTTTGAAACAACTACTAGCTAGAGAAGTAGTTGTTTCAAAAGTGGTTTGTTTTTGTAGTCTTAATAAGGCTCATTTGTTGTAGATTTTACGAAATATTTTTCGTGTTTTTTCTAATTATTGATTATGATTATGATTATGATTTCCTCGAACGCTCCTCTCCTTTTATACATCTTTCTGCGTTCTACCCTCAACTCACTCAACCTCGTTCCCATGCACGTTCTCCATGCATCTTTCATCAATCTCTCATTTTTCAATACACACAACTTCATTTTCTCAATTGCCTTCGCATGCACACTAATTCTATTTGTATCCTGCAGCAGAATGTATCTAGGCGTTGATCTTTCAATTCCGATAATTTGCTTCAGGAATCTCCACTGCTCTCTGTTAGTGCATTCATACTTTCGTATAGAGACCTATACAGAAATGGTTAAAAAAAAATCAGAAAAAACAATAAAACTACAATACAAAAATAAAAGGATAATTGTAAAATGAAAATATTAAGTAAAAAAGCTTGTTTTTTATTCTAGGCTATAATTATTCATATCGCAATACATTCAACAAAAGAGATAAAATTCATAAATGTCGAATCAGAAGATCATCCAGAAATCATAGAGAAAGAAATAAACAACGCATAGAAACATCTAAAGGACAGCAGAAGTCTAGGAGAAGACCAAGTCAACAAAGAAATGTTAAAGCTGACAGCAATAAAAAATACTACTAAATGTTGGCAACATTTCAACTAAATGGTGTTTCTTTAAGGTAATACAGCTATTCGAAAAAGCTAATCTTAATGACTCTAAAAAGTCAAGAAATCATATTCAAATCATCGAAAATATTTACAAAAAAGCAACAATGAATATGAGAATAGGTGAAATAGCTACGGTCAACAGAATAGCATTAGAAAGAGATTTTGAACAGAGAGACACCATCTCACCTGAACTGTTTACATTAGCAGCATTTAGAAGAAGTATTAAAAACAAATTGGAATGAGATATCAAAGGTATTAACATAGATACCACATTAAAATACCTCAAGTTTGTAGAATATACAGTCACTATAGGTAATAATAAATGTTAATTAGATTTAATATCTAGTTTCTGCAAAGATAGAAGAACAATGCGACTTATTCGAGACGTTGCAAATAGGCACTTTTCAGAATATTTTGACCGAATTTTAACAATATATATTTACAATATTTTAAGAAAAAAGCAAACTGGGATTCATACTAAAACACAATACGATCCCTATAAATCTAAGGAAAAATGTATACAACATCTGCGTTTTTTGCCTGTACAAACATATGGACTGGAAACAAAAATGTTTCCAACACTTTAACAAATTTAAATTTTCAATGTGAAATACAAAAAAGTTAACTAGGTACCGAGTATCACTTTTGTTTCGACTCGATCGATTTTGAAATTATTTTTATGCGAAAGACAACTGAAAAACGACGGTACAAACGAAAGTAGCAGAAGAGTAAGTATAAGGTTCAGAAAAACTAATTTTAAACATAAATCCTTCACTAATGCAATGACATCAAATAATTTATGCGCATCAAATTTTAAGATTTTACTTTTTGCTAAAACAGTTTAAGCAGAATATGAGTAAGCGAATCACTTGAAATATTATTTAGAATTTGAGTCTAGCAACTTTTTCAACATTGTCGCACAGATCTAAAGACTTTGGAGTTTGGAGCTTCGAGATCTTAAATTTTTGACACTAAAGTAGTCCATAGGAACGTGCTTCTGATTGTATTCACCTATTCCTATTTAAAAAATTCAAAACTGCAATCAGCGCTTTTCAATAAGGACGAAAAGAAATCGCAACTGGACTTTCTAAGCTAATGAAGACTTCCTGCAAACGCAGATTTCATCAAAACATGTTGAAGAGGAACAAAAAATGATATATGTGAAAGACAACTGTGTAAAGAAGAATTTAAAGCGATAGAAAGAAAAATATTAAACTGGTTAAAAAGCTAAAACACAAATTTAACTCTAACGCCATAACCAAAGATGATTAATGATTAATGATAGATGAATTAAAACACCAAGTGTTTTAATTCATCTATCAAATTTGTTTTAACTTTGTTTAAAAAGTTAGAACAGAATTAGAGAATGGGTTAGTGAACCACTTAAAACATATAGAAATTTGTTGTTGAGTTACGTGAAGATATGATTATAAGCTATTGATTATAGGTTCATAGTACCCGAAATGTACACCTAGCGAAATAAAAATTAGCTGTGAAGAAAGTGTTAGTGTTTTAAACAAGTTGCACTTAAAACATTTTTTAGATTCTGAATACAGAAACCTTAGAGTATAGAAATTTTCTACAATATGGTCAGATTCATATGCTGAAACTCGGAGGTTAATAAAAAAAATGTTTCGCCACGGGTTATCGTTTGCTTAAACTATTTAAGCAATAAGTAAAATAATAGATATATCTTAAAATTTGATGCTTATAAATAGTTTCCTTGCATTAGTGACTGATTTATGTTTAAAATTTAAAGCTCTTTAACAGCTCCAATCAGTGCAATTATTAAAGGCAAAAATAAATCGCCGAAGGTCCAGTGAATCAATAGAACTAAAGAAGACGTCCTTGTGTCATCGCAGCTTCTTACAAATGCTGATTTTACCAAATCATTTTGTATACAATGTGATCATTAGGAATCTGGCTTAGAAAAATCCTGATCATCACATCACGTTCATAATGCTTTCACTAGTCGCACTCTGTGTCAAACAGCTCGTTAATACTACTAGGGGAAGGTACGAAATGTCATTATGGGATTAAATGAAGTTTTTATTCAAAGTATATACTATAGGCCTGAGCACAAAGATTTCATTGATTAACAAGCCGAAGGATTCCGTGTTTCCAGAAATCCTGTGGCCGTGACGAGTTCCAGTCCTTGATGGGAATGGGAATGTTGATGGTTTTGGTGGATGTCAGCGTTGAAACAGTATGAACAATGGTTCACGTCAGTTATTGGAAGGGGGTTCCGAAGTATCCTACCGACCAGAAAAGGAATTGTGTTTGGTGCTCGTACTTCTACATTTGCTTTGGTATCATGAACACCCCGTTTTCCTGGAGCGGATCATCACAGTTGATAAGAGCTGGTGCCATCACTATGAACCAGAGACAAAGAGGGACAGCATACAGTGAAAGTATCACCTCCCATTTAAAATTTTAAAGCTTTTACGTCATCAGACAAGGTATTGCCAAACGTCATTTTTGACGTCTTGAATTCCTCCAGAACAGAAAAAACATAACCTCTGATATACACTGAAACACTTTGAACATTATGTAAGTACATCAAGAACACGGAGAGTACTTCATGATAACGCTCGTCCACAAGTCTCTAAAGTTATATACGCGGAACCCGCCAAGTTCAAGTGGGAGCAGCTTGATTATCCACTCTACAGACCGAATTTCACCCTGCAATTTCCATGTGAATGGTCCCCAAATCTTATATGGAAAACAGGACGAACTCGAGAACTCTTTGAAAGACTTTGTCTCGTAACTGCCACAGAAGTTCTAGGATCACGAAATTCTTCGGCTCGTAAATCAATGGAATTATCGTGTTTATTTTGAACAAAGGTTTTCATTTATACCCACAGTATCGTTTCGTACCTTTTCATTTGAACATCCCTTGTATGTCTCTGAATTAGAGCATCTGATTGTATCTTTTTTTTGCAATAGTTGAGGAACCTCAAGGATCCTACTGGTTTACACGGTGTACTATTAAATAACAACAATTTAACATGAAGGTCGCAAGCTAATGATTTCTTTTTTTATTTCCTCTGTCAAGAGCTTTGCTTGATGCTAATGTAATGAAATTTTTAAAGGAGCTTATATGCAATCAGAAAATTACAGAAGCTGTTAACGTATCCTTGGCATACTGCCCCATCTTTATTTAATCCTGGAATCTTCCCTAACCTCATGCCAATAATTTCTGGAATCAGTGATATAATTTTGTCTTTTACCTCTAGGTTTCTAGGGTAAGAAACGCAATGTCTAAAACTGTTTAATAGATCCACTAGGTGCTAATCTGTTGAGTTAAGTGCACTTTTTGCGCCAACCTCCTAAACATTCAGTGGCTCACAAAGTCCGACAAGCTTACGAGGTCGCGAGGACTATCTCATTATAAACACGGTTACTGTTTCTTTGTTTGTTTTTAGGAACCCATCCTAATTTTTGCTACGCTTTCTGAAATTGCTGGTAACAAGGCTGTGTAGAAATTTCCGCACAAATATCCCGATTATGTTATCATTGTTAAATGTTAATTCAAAGAAAAGTTCTCCTCACTATAAAACATTCCCAGTGGTACGAAATAACAAAATTTTGTTACGATACGCTAACAAGAGTGTACGAACAAATTATTGAGTTGTCTCAGTGATTTGTACTATTTGCCTCAACTTAAAATAAATGTACATTGGATCTTGCCAGATTTGCTGTATTCACAAGAGACTACTAGTGAACTACACGAGGTATTATCCAAAAGATATTTTGGCAGCTAATTATGCTCAAGCTCAGTGTATCGCTGAAGTTAAGTAAATTCCCTTGTTTCAGAGTTTTTGCGAATCCAAAAATTGTCTATTATGTTCAGTGAAATAAAATAAAGGAAGAGAATTAGGTAATGAACTACTTCAAATACTGGGTCCGGCAGAGAAATGACGTTTTTGAAAAAAATCACAACTCAGAGAATTTTCAATTAAATCAAAATTTTATTTGTTTATTTCGCGGATTTGCGATTTCGTATTCACATCAAGGAGAAGGTTAAGAAAATCTTAATGTACGGAAAATAAAGTCATCTAAGTAATGTTCTTTTCCGCACACTCCTGGAGTCGAGTTGAGAAGTTGTTCATGCATCCTTCCAACATGTTGGCCGGAATCGCTTGAATTTATCGGATGATAGTATTGGACAGGTTTCTCAATAAATAGGCGTCTTCTCGTAGCGAAATTAGTCGTCCCGGAAAATGTTCCCTCAAAAATGCCATAGACTCCCTTGAGGTGTGACAAGTTGCCCCGACTTGTTGAAAAACGACTCTTCTAATGTCAATATCACACCTTGTCAACTATGGAAGGCAGAAATCACGCAGCATGGTGACGTAACATTGTGTGTTGACAGTTACTATGCGTTCCCCCTCTCGGGAAAAGCAGGGGACGATAAGTCTGAATCTCCCAAGTGCACACCACACAGTAAGTTTTTCGCTATGAAGTGATCTTTCATGGAGTTCCCTAGGATTGTTATCTAACCAGTAGTGACAGTTTTGTTTATTAACGTACCCCGATAAGTGGAAGTGCGCTTCGACAATCATTATGATAATGCTGTCATCCGCACTCTCTTTCAGCATTATTTCAGAAAATCGTAGCCTCCGTATAATCATTTGGTCTCAGTTTCTGTAAAACTATCATCTTATATGGGTGAAAGTGTAAATCTAAAGTATGGAGGTTCTGCACCCACTTCAGGATGATGTTTTGCGTAGGAACACGACCGTACATTCCAACATTCAATTGTGTTCGAAGTTGAGTACCAACCACAGAAAGCCCATCTTCGTAAATAAATACGTGCTGCTCTAGTGTCCACGGTTTCATAACGACTAAACCAAACAAATTAGCAAGATCGGGTTGTCACATATCAACCATTCCGAAAACGTTAGGCTCCCCTGCACTGAGTTATACGCGTTCCAAAAATGTCATACTTCTCTGCCTGACTCTGCATTATTTAGAATTACAGTACAGAACTATTTAGATTTTAAAATTTTGAACCCAAAGTGATTTAAAGGAACGTGCTCCTAATACCACTTTTGTATTCCATACTCTTTCTCTTCAACAACTCCAATCAGCACTTTAATTAAGAACAAAAAGGAAATCGTAGAAGATTCACTGAAGCTAAGAAAGACTTTGTTTTTTTTTTAATTTTATCAATCATATTTTTTACAGTATGAAGCATCAGAAAAGTCTTAATGGTGATGAGATTCATATTACGTTCGCTAGGCGCACTGTCTTAAGCTGAGCGTAAGTATTATGTCACAGAGAATGGGCGTCTGTCCATAATGTTTGTTTTTGGAAAATTACGTTCCAACATGAGAGTTATGAAAGATAAACAATTTTTTATACAATAATTAAAGAACTTTAAGAACCATATGGGTTTACATCGTGGGTTATTAAATTAAAAAAATTTCATATGAAGATTAAGAGCTGCATAGTTTTTCCTGTTGCTCTAAAGAGTGTTAATTCAATAGAAGTTGCGGAGGAGGCTTTTCAGTCAGATGTATGGTATGTGATGATTATTAAAGCTGTGCAGAAATTTAAAGGCAAGTACACTGATTGATTATCAATGTTAAACGAGTTTAAAGAAAAAGAAGCTCTTACTACAAATTATCATAAGCAGAATTTAATTGTTCCTCAGACCTTATAGCATAAAATTTGAAAATCTTGTCACGATAAGTTAACTGGAGTGTACAAGTCATTAAATTATCTTCCTGATTTGTACAATTAGCCTCGACTTTTAGCGAATGTTAAGAAGTACTTTAGACGTTGTCAATGGAGTTTACAAATAGAAAGCTATAATAAATGGACAATCACAAAGATATCTCATACTTTTGAAAGCTGACTGCGTTTGACATTTCAGGTCCACTTCATACACCTACTAAATTAAATTCTTACCTCATAGCTGATTCACCAAATTTACATTGATCTGTATCTGCAACAATTTATAAATTTTTTTGGAGAATCCAATCTTTTTGGTGTCGAAAAATTCTCAAGTTATTTTGTGTGATAATAATGCTACGTATTAGTGGTACTACGATTAGAAAAAATTGTTTATCTCTAATTATAATCTTCGGTAAAATTTATGTAGCGAGGTATAACAGTACTATTAGAACATTTGTTGATGAATTGTATCAAACATATGGACTGTCAAACGTATGTTTTCTCAGAATTTAATTATTTGTTTATTTTAATAAAACAAAACCTAATACGTCCACTCGTACCCCGAAGTAGAATTTCTTCTAACGATGCCCATGTCCAACATGAACGCATCAGAAACCAATGAACCATATTTAGGTTTATTTTTGCCTTATATTCAGGCGTTTTGTCGCAAATGTGGGAATTAAATGCCATACTTACCACTTCATGGTGATTATTTTGGAAAAGTGTTGGATTTGAAAAATGTCTCGGAAGCAGATTCTGAGCAGTATGTCCAATATTTAAAATCTCTATTACCACAGTTTCAGAATGTTAGAGATAGCCTTATAATGCATGCTATCGTAATGCATATTTCAAGTTGCTAAAACTTCCAACAAAAATTAATAAAACACATTAGAATTCACTTTCTTCACAATTTATTATGTATTTACTAGATTTACATTTCGAGCATTAAGTGCTTATTATTAATGGCTAACTTGCAACAAAAACTTTAGTACAAACCTGCATAAGGTACAATTCTTCAAGAATTCTTAAGGTCCAAATTCTTCAAAAATTCTTCAAGAGTATCTTTAAGAATATCTTCAAGAATTTTGATCTTATGTGGATTCGTGCCAAAGTTTTTTCTAAAGCTTCCATCAACTTTACTATTAAGCTTACCCCCTTCCTTAAATTGTGTACAGTTAAGGAAATAATCGATGGTTTGTTGATGAATAATCCTGTTACCTCGACAATAACTACTTTAAAGCTATTTTTCTATTTAATCATAAACCTTTCCAAATTTGTTATTCGAAAGCAGTAAATATTTTGCAACAAAAAATTTTTCAAAAAAGTTCCCGAACATAGAAATACGCGCGCGTTTTGTCGTCACAGAACCGGAATGGATTCATTCTGTTCGGCATCGGGTTTTGCCCGTTTTCCCGTTTGCCCGTGTGAAATTTGATAATTTCTGCTCCGATAAATAGGTGTTTATCAGTGCAACGCAATTCCAGGTATTAAATAATACATCCAAATATTTCCCGGACCGGCGAAGCCTCGTGCTTCATCCCCCAAACACCGCCCGCCGCCCCGCCGGCCTGCTGCCGCCGATTTTTTCGCCCCGAAATTTATTGATGGCGCAAACACGAATCAATCCGGCGAATAAACATCCAATCATTTTCACGACTCAATTATTTATCGTGCGACGATTTGCACAAGTTATACGTGTGTATGTATTGGTATAAAGGCCGGATTATATTTTCGTTTGGAAAATTATTTAATTCGCTTTTGCAGAAAAGTTTCTTTAAAATTAATACAAAAAGTTTGGTAATTAAAATGTTTTGTATAACTTATTAAACATAATTGTTTTTTGTTGCGGAAAATAGTTGTAATATTATGATCAAAGAGATTAAACAATATACTACAGATAACCAGTGTACATTAGAAAAAGGGACCTCTAGTTAGTAAATGCTAAAATGTTATTATATCAGGGGAAATACGCATATAAATTCTAAATATAGAGATCCGAAACTGGTGTTAATTGAACACTGAATGATTTTCATTATTATTGTTGGGACCTTTATTAATTTTTTTTTTTCATTTTCTAAATAGATTTGACTGTCAAATGGGATCAAAAAACCCTAAAAGTTTCTCCAAGAGAAAATGATAGATCATAGACAGAGTCCTGTGTAACGGAATTCCTTCTATAAGTTGTGATAAGTTTAATAAATTCTTAGCAGCAAATCATCTCCTCTACTTAACGTGATTCCAAAACAGTTTACATCATATTGGAGTCTTCTGGGTGGTTCAATAGTAAAAAATTAAAATTGTATTGAAACACTAAGTAAATAAAAATCAATTTTTGAAGATAGTGTTAGTGTTTGAATACAATTTTACTATAATAATCTTCACGTAACTCAAGAAATATATTTCTACCAAAAACTACTCTTCCACTTCTTCGGAAAGACTTTAATTTTTGCAGAGGAGGGTGAAATTCTTCATGAACACCTATTACACTTTCTTTATATATAGCACACTACCTATATAAGGACTTTGGTAGTTCGTTCTCTATCGTCTGCCCACTAAAACACTCTCAGTCTGAGAATCTACCTGAATCATCTTTCGATATACTTCAACAGCATCCCTTACCTTAGTCAAGTTATTTAATCTGCCTCTCCACTTACACCTTCTCCTCATTGAATTATTCTTACTTCGTTTTTGTCTGACATTCAGGATTAATGATTTTTCTTTCGCTGCACTGTTGCTGCCTTGTCAGCATTACTTCTGACATTTCTGACTACCTGGCTGTGGCAAATTTTGTACATCGTGCACTAGGCTGATCCTGCTTTGTGCTCTTTCAACTTGCAGAGGGAGTATCTCTTCTTTGCACCCTGCGGCTTGGTGGCCTCTTTCTACGCATTTCCTGTACAATTTGCTTCGGTCTGCGCCGTTGGATTTGGCCCTCCAGTGACCAAAACCACAGCATCAGTAGAACGTGTCGAGGTCAAATCTCTCAAACACACGTAGGGTGGTCCATTCGACTCTAATCTCTTTAGTGTTCGCTAGTTTTCTTACCAGTATCAGTGTTGTCACCACTGTTGCGACTTGTTTTCTGCAGCAAGCTAGCCTCGGAGTTCTTATCTCAGCGTCTGCGTCAATCCCTAAATGCTGTTGAATCGTTGCTCTCACCTTTCCACCATGGTCTGCCTATCCAGTACACGGATCGTTAAAGCAATTCTCTTCTTTTTAAAGGTGGCGCTTCGTAATCCATTGCCTAATCAGTAAACTACTTTTTCACAGGAAGTCAGGGCTTTGGAAAAGCTCAACCAACTAACAAGTATAAGGAAGCGATAGGCCGAGAGTCGAACGAGGCATCTAGCAATGATTTTCAGAAAAATGAAGACGCAATTCTTTTAATCAATGCCTTATTAAAAAAATCGCCATGAATTGTCTTGAATTGACGAGAAGAAAATATCACTATGATAGTGAAAGAAAAGATAAGAGAAGAGGAGATTAAGGTAGTTAATTTTAGCACGACCAATTGTAACATCTAACCAAAGAATCGGGTATTCCATGCAGGGGAATAGTCTGGGTGACAGTGGCGGGGATTACGATGGTATCCTGTACATATCCTCAAATAGGACGCTAGGAGAATTCCAAGAGTGGCTGGGAGAATTGGGGATTTGCCTAAGAAAGCCAGGGCCCAAGACTGTAGTGAGTGGGGACTTTAATGCCAAGTCCAGCCTATGGGGAGAACACAGAACAGATCGGAGAGGGGAAATACTTATGGATGCCATGGTAGGTATGGACATGAAGATAGCAAACGAGGGCAACGAACCAACCTTTGTTAGGAGAGGGGCGGAGTCCATAACTGACATTATGTTTGTCCACACCTACATTACATGCTCGGGTATTTGAAGAGTTGAAAGGTGAAGACTAAGTGGAAGAGCGGCTCACCTACCAGGTGAGGGAGAGTAGGGGAAAGGAGTCGCCACAACCCAAGAAATAGAATAGCTGGGAGATTAAAAAGATGGATGCTGAAAAGCTTATACAGCATATGAGGGGCAGAGGAAACGGTCGGAATCTACTTCAGGAGGTTGAGGGCGGTATGCGGTAGAATAAGAAGGTGGCGGTGGTAAAAAGGGGAGCAAACGCTGCCCAAAGAGACCTCACCAGATGCAGAAGGATTGGCGAGGGGATCTACGAATATATGCACAGCAAATGAGGAACTAAGGAAGTTTATAGGAAGAAGCAAATAAAGAAAATGGAAGGAAATGAAGAAAGAGATGGACGAAGACATCTTGGGTAAAACCCTACAAGATTATATGTAATGTATTTAAAATAATGAATATGTATTTATTTCTGCGGAGACGCACGCTAGTTTTTGTGCGTCAGTTTTTTGTCTCCGCGCATTAAGATATTGTACTCGTTAGTTAGTATTGAGTTGTTGAATGAAACTGTTGTGCCGTATCGATCCTTATAGAATAAATCTTTATTTAATTATTAGTTACGTTAGTGTTTATTTCCACCACCCGGTCAAGAACGTAACAAGTGGCGACGAGGATTAAAAACACATTTACGTGAACACGTGTACTAGTGAAATAATTTTTTTTTATGTGCATCGAAAAATGGCGACGACGTATATTGGACAAATCCGTGAATTTACACCACATTGTGACTGGACAATATTTAAGTTAAAGTTAAGTCAATTCTTTGTGGCGAACAATATTGACAAAAATGAAATTAAACGGGCGTTGCTACTAAATGGTTTAAGTGAAGAAACATTTAAATTGATGCATGATTTGTGTGTGCCGGATAGCCCAAGCAGTTTAAGTTACGATGAACTTATCAAGTTATTTGATACACATTTTTCTCCGGCTAAATCTGCATTTGCAGAACGATACAAATTTTACAACGCGTTAAAACATACGGATGAAAGTGTAGCTGAGTGGGCTGCACGTGTTAAAAGTTTGGCGGCGAAATGTGAATTTAAAAAAGAGCACTTGAATGTAATGGTGCGCGATCGTTTCATTATGGGCCTCGAGAAAGGACCTACGATGGATCGCTTATTTGAAGAAGATGCTGAAACATTGGAGTTATCGAAAGCGATTGTGATTGCGATTAAACGGGAAGCAGTTCATGGCAACTACGACATTCCACAGGGGAAGATGGCGTTCAAGCAGGAAGTATTCCACATGTCGCAGAATAAGCAGCAGTGCCAAGGCGGCGCGCGAAATTCAAATTCTGCGAGAGCTAGTGGGGATAACGGCAACAGAAAGCAGCGAGATCAAAACGACGGCAGACAGCGCAATAATCAACAGATACAGAAGATTCAAGCTAACTCAAAATGTTTTGTATGTGGTAAATATGGACACATGGGAAATGTATGCAAGTATAAGAGTTTTATTTGCAATGTTTGTAAAGTTAAGGGACACTTAGCGTCGGTCTGTAAAAAGAGAAATTATAAAATGCATTTTATGTCAAGTGTTGAACGGGTGCAGGATACATTGTATAATTTAAAGGATGACGTACGCTTACCCATTATGATTCCGGTAATTATCAACAATATTAAGCTAAAATTTGAACTTGATACTGGGGCGAGTTGTTCGGTTATTTCAACCAATTATAAAAATTCAAATTTTTCAGAACTTGCATTATTTAAAACGGATAAGGTTTTATTTAATTATCAGGGAGATACCATTAAGCCGATTGGTTATATAAATGTGGAAATTGTCTATAGAAACATTTCCAATTGTGTTAATTTGTATGTAATTGAAGGAGATGGACCCCCATTATTAGGTCGCGATTTTTATTATTTATTTAATTTGTACATAAATAAATTAGAGAGTGAGGAAACAATTAATACAGATGTTTTAATGAACAGATTGTGTAAAAAATACGAAACGGTATTTTCTGATAATTTAGGATTATTTTCCAAGGGCACTATACATTTGAACGTAGAAAATAATGCAACTCCTAAATTTTTTAAAGCACGTCCTCTACCTTTCGCGTTACGAGATAAAGTAGAAGATGAAATTGCGAGGTTAATAAATTTAAATATAATTGAACCGGTAAACTATAGTCCATGGGGTACACCAATTGTTCCAATTATAAAAAGAGACGGTAGTATACGTCTATGTGGTGATTATAAAGTAACAATAAACAATGTTTTAGAAATTGATAAATACCCATTACCTAGAATTGAAGAATTATTTGTGAAATTACAAGGAGCTTGTTATTTTAGTAAAATAGATCTTTCAAATGCTTATCAGCAGGTTAAGTTAGATGAATATTCACAAATATACACCACCATTAGTACACACAAGGGTCTTTTTAAGTACACAAGACTTCCGTATGGAATTTCTTGTGCGCCTGCTAAATTCCAAAAAATTATGGAAGCATTACTCGAGGGTTTAGAAGGCGTAGTTTGTTTTTTAGACGATATAGTCGTATGTGGGTCAACTGTAGATGAACATTTAAATCGTTTAGAAAAGGTTTTGAAAATATTGGGTGATTCCAATCTTACAGTAAAAAAGGAAAAGTGTAATTTTTTTCAAAAGTCAATAACATATTTAGGATATAAAATTGACCGGGATGGGTTACACACCACTCCTGATAAAATAAATGCCATTAAAAATGTACCAATACCCGCAGATATTAAACAATTAAAATCATTTCTGGGTTTAGTTAATTATTATAATAAATTTATTCCAAACAGTGCAAGGATTTTGGGACCTTTATATAATTTGTTGAAAAAAGATAATAGTTTTAAATGGTCGCAGGAATGTGAAAATGCTTTCAATGAAGTTAAAAATATATTATCATCAGCTAGTGTATTAACACATTTTAATCCTTCATTGCCAATAAATTTAGCGGTTGATGCGTCAAATTACGGCGTTGGTGCAGTAATATCGCACGTTTTTCCGTCAGGCGAAGAACGTCCGATTGCTTTTGCATCGCAAACATTAAGCGCTAGTCAAAAGCGTTATTCACAAATTGAAAAAGAGGCACTTGCAATAGTTTTTGGGGTAAAAAAGTTTTACCAATATTTGTTTGGGAAACAATTTACATTAGAAACCGATCACAAACCTCTCGTAGCAATTTTCGGTCCAAAAAGGGGAATTCCTATATTATCTGCGAATCGTCTTCAGAGATGGGCGTTATTGTTATCAAATTTTAAATATGACATACGGTATGTGAAATCTATGGATAATAAGGCAGATGCATTATCAAGATTACCTCAAAAAGAAATATTATTAGACACGGAACTAAATTCAGCACATATTAACTATATTAGAACTAATGAATTTTTGCCAATCGATTTTAAAATTATACGCGAAGAAACACGTAAGGATCCTATATTATTAAAAATTTTACATTTTATTAAAGTGGGATGGCCTTCTAAAATTGAAGAAAATTCTAAACAGTTTTATTTAAAAAGAAATGAATTAACTATAGACAGTGGGTGTATTTTGTTTGGTTATAGAGTTGTTATACCATCAACATTAAGGCTAAACATTTTAAAGGAGTTACATTCTTCACATATGGGCATGGTTAAGATTAAAAGTGTTGCACGTTCATATGTTTGGTGGCCTGGTATGGGTAAGGATATTGAAAATATTGTAAAAAATTGTGAAAATTGTCTATTACACCGAAATAATCCGCCAAAAGCAGTATTAATACCCTGGAATTTTCCACAAAGGGTGTGGGAAAGGGTGCATGTGGATTATCTAGGACCAATTTTCAATAAATATGTTTTAGTTATTGTAGATGCATATAGTAAGTGGATTGAAGCATTTGTGGTAACAAACATAACTACAACAACTACTATTGCGATTTTGAGAACAGTTTTTGCAAGATTTGGCATACCCAATATGTTGGTTTCGGACAATGGGAGGCAATTTATATCTGGGGAATTTCAAAATTTTTTACTTCAAAATGGAATTAAATTTAAAAGTATAGCACCCTATCATCCTGCAACAAATGGGGCTGCGGAAAATACGGTAAAGACTGTTAAACGAGCGTTATTAAAAGCCGTAGGAAAAGGAGATAAGTTTGATTGTAATGTAATATTAAATAGATTTTTATTAGACTACCGAAACGCACCGCATTGTACAACGGGCATATCACCCGCAAAATTAATGTTAGGAAGAAACTTAAGAACGAGGTTAGATTTATTAAAACCGGATAGTATAACACATAAAACAAATGATACAGTGCGCGAAAACAATAATAGTGAAAAGGTGAATGTGCGCCAAGTTGTTAAAAATAAACAAAGTGCTCAACGAAATAATTATGCGGGAAAACGAATTAGATTATACGATGTAAATGACTATGTTGCGGTAAGAGATTATCGATTTAAGAAACCTGCCTGGATTAAAGGAAAAATTATAAAAAATTTGGGAAAACGTACATATTTAGTTTACATTCCTAGTTTGGAAAAACAATGGAGAAGACATCTTAATCAGATTATTGATTATAATTTTTCTATAAATACTCCACGTGGTGTTGATAAGAAATCGGATAATGTTAATGATTTACCAATTGAAAATAATGTGGATGTAGTAAGGTCGAGTTCACGTATTCGGAATAAACCAAAACGGTTAATAGAAGAAATTTAATTTAAGTTATTTATTTCAAGAAATTAGCATTCACAATATTTTCAGGGGAAGATGATGTAATGTATTTAAAATAATGAATATGTATTTATTTCTGCGGAGACGCACGCTAGTTTTTGTGCGTCAGTTTTTTGTCTCCGCGCATTAAGATATTGTACTCGTTAGTTAGTATTGAGTTGTTGAATGAAACTGTTGTGCCGTATCGATCCTTATAGAATAAATCTTTATTTAATTATTAGTTACGTTAGTGTTTATTTCCACCACCCGGTCAAGAACGTAACATTATAGAAAAAGCTGGGAAGGAGTCTGCTTAACGATCGGGGAGGAGAGAATGCCAGGACCATGGCAAGAAGGCCCGAGACCGGAGCTGCTCTTCACCAGAGAGAAAAGTAAGTGGTTGCGGCAGCTATGTCCCTTCCAAACGGAAAAGCACCAGAACCAGAAGGAGTACCAAATAAGGCGATGAAGGTGGTGGAGGACCCACAGGAATTGTTGGATGCACTAAATGCATGTCTTAGAGAGGTGATCTTTCCACACTTCTATAAGACAGCGAGACTGATTTTAATACCAAAGAAAGGGGAAGAAGAGAAGGATCGTAGAGCCTACCGACCTCTCTGTCTAACGGGCGGAGAAGCAAAAATATTAGAGAGGCTGTTAGCAGAGAGAATGAAGGCCATTCTAAAAGCATGTGGAGGACTGTCCAGCATACAGTATGGATTCAGAAAGGGAAGGTTGACGGTTGACGCATTATTGCTGACAAAGAGTTTAGCAACGGAAGCAAACGAAGGATCATTGAGAGGAAGGCAACATTGTTTAGTTATAGCATTGGATGTCAAAAACTCCTTCAATACCATACCATGGCCGATAATCATGAAGGCTCTGGTGGGCAGGCAGGAGCCCGGATATATATTTATCATAATCAGGAGCTATCTTCATAATAGAACCATGATATTAGAGAATGGAGAGGAGGAACTACTGGAGAAGAAGATGAGGGGAGTAGTACCACTTAGTACTTAAGACCACTATTATGGAACGCCGCATACGATATGCTCAGGCTGCAACTTCCTGAGGGGGTAAAAGCAGTAGGGTTTGCTGATAGTAAGGAGGATAGAAGAACTAAGGGAGGCGGCAGACAAGGTCACCAACTAGATGAAATCAGCAGGACTGGAGATAGCAGCGATAAAAACCAGCGCGGCGTGGATAGCGCACAGGAGAGCGGGTAGGATCTAGGGGGAAAGGGAAAAAGATAAATATACTGGGGCAGGAAGTATTTAGGGGTGATCATTGTTGCCAACCCCCTAAACAGTGAGCAGGTGAGGGGGGCAGCGGTGAGTGCGGCACGGACTATTAGGGTGGTGACTGCACTAATGGCCAATGTAGACGGCCCATCAAAAGGAAGCAGGAAGCGTTATCCAAGCTAATGTACGCAACTCCAGCGTGAGCTAAACGGAATATAGAGCGGCTCGGGACGGCAATGAGACTAGTAGTGCCCAGGATAGCAAGAGCCTATAGCACAGTGGCGACGTTGGCATGACCTCATAATAATCATGAGAACAAATGTATTTCATAACGGCAAGTCAGGCAGATTCAAGTCTGAGATAGTACACGAAGAGAGGGAGAAACTATTCAACACGTGGCAGGAGAGATGGAGTAGTGCAGAAAAAGGGGCCTGGACTCGAAAGCTCGTACCAAACGTGAGGAGGTGGGTAGAAAGGAAACATGGGGAGGTTGGCTACTTCCTGTGTCAACTACTGACTGGCCATGGAGAATTTCAAACATACTTGAACATTATTGGTTAGCCTACGAACTTAGGGCGACGGTAAACGAAGGAACGCTGGGGGAGCTTACGTTTTTGAGTAAAGTAAACTGGGCATGCCAGAAGGGTACTGGTAGCGAAGGAGTCCGTGGCAGTGGCGGTAGATAATATGCAGGTTTATATATAATTGTATATTGTATTTGTATGGTAAATATATATTGTAACTGTATTGTAATTGCAAATAAAGGAATTGGAGAGGTTCACTTACCGCCGGTGTCTCAAAATTCAGGGGACGATCCCCCGCAAAAAATTAAGTAACTGGTATCGACACACTAGGGAAGGGGACCTAGGTATCTAGCTATAGCAGTACTCTCTGTAGCCTGCTTCGCTTCTACCAAAACAAATTTTAAGACTGACTAAGCGCTGTAGTTTTGTGTCTGAACCAGATGAGCGAATTCACACCACGTAAATTGTATACCAAAGGAAACTGAAAAAAATCAGCATGAGAGAAGAGATGGTCTAGAAATCTAACAAACGTAGACACCAGTCAGAATTTCAAAGCGCGTCGCCAACTTGATAATTATTCTCACTTTTGCAATATCGGTAGATACAATAGAGAATCACAATGTCCTCAGTTAGTTTCTCCCCATACGTCTGTTCTTTTTTAAGTTAGACAAACACGTGCTCTTGTTTGGTCACTGTTATTCGACCCATTTTGGCCTAGAGCGCCTACATATTGAGTTTACTCATTAGCTCCTTCAAATATTAGCATAGGATCCCCTTCCCACGTACTTTTGTGTGGCTCTCTGCTAGATGTTAGGATATGGGCCATAGTGGGTTGGGTCTTTTGCTGTCTCTTAACTTCAGTCCATTCAGGTTCTCAGTTTCCTTGGCCTTATGTGTTTGTCATGCTGTTTGCGCTCCTTCGCCTGGGAGCACGACGACTTCGACATTACTCTTGCAAAACACCATCCTAATCAAGATACTTCATGATACTTCAGTTGATCCGATCCTTTCTCGTACAAGATACGACATTTTTTTAACATAGGACGACGACCTATTTTCTGAGTGCTGTAAATATCTATGCTACGTTTCCAACTCAATCGTGTCTCGGTTTTTCTTCTTGGTAGGAAGCCATCTCTTCCCTAACTGCGATATATTTGTAGTTATGGCATTTCAGCCATTTTCTGTTTCTGATGCTATGGGACACAAAGCAACAGCTTATTTGCTAGCAGATTCGAAACTATTTTATATTTAAGATTGTTAAAATATGTCCAATAAAAGGCTAAAATATGCATTATTCAAGCATTAAAAATTTGAAAAGATATCACAGAAGATATTGTGGGGCAATATTAATGGTAAGTAATCATGGGTTTGAGTGGAAGATCCTACGAACCGCCCGTCATCCTTTCGAGAAAAAAATTGAGTATATTTACATATTTTTTTACTATAAATCTTGTGTTATTTCGTTGGAAAGGAGTCCAAAGATGTTAATGATTAAATAAATAAGATCAAGAAACTTCTTCTGCATTTTTTTGATAGCCTTCTTAATAGGCCATCATATTCTCCTCAATGAACGTTGCTGCATCAGCCAAGTTACGCTCAATTGGCTTCATCTTTGATAAGTGACCTTCCTCTCTGTCAGCCTAAAATAACCTTAAACAAAAGAGGTACATATTCAGCATTCTGCGCTTTTTGTGTTTTGTATGGGTGGTAATGCAACAATTGCTACTAAAAAATGTAATGATTATCCAAGCGAATTAGACGTTCGTAAATGACAAAGGTGGTTTTCTAAGTTTAACTTTCCGACACTTGTAAATCAAGAATATCAACAACTTTGGACAATGACTTATTAAAGGCGGAAGTATAAGGAAATCTGTGATTGAGAATCGAGGAGCCATTAATCAACCCTAGTCGACCATCCAAAAATATTTACAGTATATAAGAAAATCTATGAAATACAGGGCATCAGCAGATTGACAGCTGAAAGAAAACTGAACATGTTAGCACATACCGTCTGGTGTAAACTGTAACTTTCCTACTATCCCTTGTATGTTTTTAATCGAAAATGTTATTATTATGAAATATTTGTGATTAATATAATATAAGCGTTTACATTGAATACTGAATAATAATGAACCGTATTTTGCTCGTATTTAAATTTCCAAACTTTTAAGCTTTTGCTTTTTTCACAAAAAATCCGATAATACTTTATGCGCGGCTAGATTTATTCGAAAGCAACAACCCCAGAAGGGTAATTTATATTTATCTGCTTAAACGGTATATAAATGTAAAGCCATATTTAATTCCGGCAGACGTAAAACCTTTTATATATTATTCCGCATCATCAGTTAAGGGTCTGTATATACGCGGAGTGGAGTAAGAATGAAATAAACGAGGGAACATCCATCAGCCCTCCTCTTGTCCTTTCGAATACATAACATTTTTTTCTTATATAAATGTATACAGGGTGGATATCACGTATGAGGTTAATTCGAAAATTTCGTAAAATCCTGAAAACCTATTCATTTATTTATTGAATACTCGCACATTAGCTGTATGTATAGACTTTTCAGTATATTGTTATATTCATTTTATTTTTCCATGCTAATTTCAGGCATTTTGCCCATCATCAACTACTGTGAAGTACGTCTCATTTATGATTTATACTTATATCCACCCAGTAACATGGGTTGTCCTACTAATATCATTAATAAATAGCTTAAATGTTTAAAGAAATTTGGAAAACTTGGATTAACTTTATAAGTAATAACCCTGTATAAAAAACTATAATTACCAATGTTAATATATAAGCGATTATAAATGTATAATCAGTTTAAATTATAAATAAAATTGCACGGATGATATTTAGACTATAAATTATTTACCTATTTTATTAATTTTCATATTAACGTATTAATAAATAACACCGATAATACGATTATCTTAATAATAGAGAAGTTCGTATTGTTGTCGATAGATGGCGCGACCGGTTCGTTTACAAGAAATAATTAGCCAAATGTGACAATTATTAATTATGTACGATTCGCCAGTGCGTATGTTTAATTTGGTAACGTTCGTGGATTATGTACGTTCGGACCGCGGGACTGATTAGGAATTATAAATAAAATATAATTACGAGCCGGGGGCGGCTATAAATTTGCCGTTTTAATTAAATTCGTACCTATAATTGAATTTAGCCGGATAATTACGTAATCGAAAATGTTCACATTCGTTATCGACATCAATCATTGCCAAGTCGGCGGTGATAAAACGGTGATAATCCTGGTGTAAAAATGAATTGACAATAATTAAAATTTGTAGACGTGGTTTTTAAAATAATTGCAAAATTATATAATCTTATATAGTTTGAAAATAACAAGTTGATTGTCAAAACTATAGTCACTAAATAGTCCCAGTCATACAAATAAAGTTGAAAGTTGCATTTGTGATTTAATATTGCTTCAATCACTTTTTCTAATCAATGTGCATTTAGAGGTAACGCTTCTAGTCATTCAACTTCTCTACTCAACACATTAAAAGCTTTCAAGTTGAAAAGTGTTAAAATTGTCTACAATATAATGAGAATTCATTAATTAACATGCAGACTATCAAAATGTCTTATGTTAAGTGAAAATCCTAATATTAATTAAATAATTAACTTGGACTACACATCATAATTAAAATTAAAAAAAAAAACAATTGAAACAACAAGTGAAAATCAGTAAAAATTATAAAATTATATTTATAAAAACAATCCAATATTTATAAAAAGGCAGTTAAAAATCAAAATTAAAATAATTTAAAAAAATGACAGTAGTCAATAAAAATTAACACAAAGTAACTATAAAAACAAGTAAGTAATCAAAAACAATAGAACATGATGAAAACAAAATAAAATACAGTAACAATAATTGCAAAACGATTGAAAAAATAACCGTTAAAAAAATCTATTTATAAAAAAAATAATAATCGTTGAAATGCTATTAAGAAAAATAATGATTGCCACATGAATTGTGTAATTATAAAAAGAAATGAAACGGTAAAAACAATTGAAACTGATAATAAAACAATTGAAAATCATTTAAAAAAAATTAAAAAACTATCACAGATATTCAAAATGAGTAAAATTAAATGAAAAACAAACCTCTGAATTTAAAATGAAAAAAAAATCTATTTCGAAACAGTTGACAATCGGTAAAAATCATTAACAATTGAGCAATTGAAAATCAGTAAAAACAAAAACAATTGGCAAATAACAAAAGATAAAAAATATATAAATATAATAATAATAATATAAAAAAGGAGAAACCATTAAAACGTTTAAAAAATAACTAAAATCAGTTAAAATAATTGAAAATTTGTTTGTCATTCTTAATTATTTTTAAATTAAACTATAAAAACAAAGGCAAATTTATTAAAAGGCAGTAAATAGCCGATATAAAAAACAATTGAAAAAATACCAACAACAATTAAAACTAATAAAAATAACTGAAAAATCTTAAATTGTAAAATCAGTTCGAATAATAATTAATAATAAAAACAATTGCAATATTAATAAAAATCAAATTGAAAATCAAAAACAATTAATAATCGACTAAACACAATTGAAGATTAGTAAAACCAATTAAAAATTGATAACACTATTAAGGAAAATAAAAAGAAAACAATTGAACATTTCTAGCAAGAATTGATATTTGATAAAATAATTAATGAATTATAAAAAACAATCGAATTTCCGTAAAAACTATTGAACGTCGATAAAATAATTCAAAAATATTCTCAAAAACAAATCTGAATTGAGAGTTGATATAAAAAATGACAAAAAACAATGATAATTAATTTTAAAAATGTTAAAACCCAATTGTTATTTATAAAACAATTAATACATTAAACAGTCAATTGAAAGTCAATAATTATTACCGATGAAAAAAATTAAAATCATAAACTTTAAAAAAGAGATAAAAAACAACTGGAAATTTATATAAAGACAATTAAAATCTGTTATAAAAAATGTTTCTTAAAACTACAAAATAATAAAAAATAATTTTTAAAATGTAAAAAATAAAAAGCCACTAAAACCAATTTGTTATTTATAAAACAAATGATAAATAAAAAATTCAATAGAATGTCAGTAATTATTATGAAAAAAAAAATGAAAATCATTTGTGTAAATTGAACATCGACATAAAAAAACATTTTAAAAACAACTAAAATCAAAAAAGAAATAAAAAAAAACAATTGATTGTCGATAAACATAATTGATTTATAAAAAAAATGAAAATTGGTAAAGGCAATTGAAGATTAGTAATTATTATTATTATTATCATTGATGTAAATAACAGAAATAATTATAAATTGAAAAACACGATTGCAAAATTAACAAAATGCAATTAAAAATCAGAAAGTTGATAATCTAAAAATCCCTAAACATAATAAAAAATCACTTAACGACCAATTTGACTTCCTCCCAAAACGATCCACTACCCTTCCACTTACCATCCAAAAACCACACCTTGAAGGAAATTCATCATCCGTCTTACTACTGGATATCCAGAAAGCCTTCGACTCTGTCTGGCATCATCTTTTGTTTTAATATCTACAACCCGGATGCTCTGTACTTTAATCCCTCTAAATACCTTCTTCAATTTGCAGACGACAACTCCCTAATTTCCCATGCACCCTCTGTACCTAAAGCTCTTCAATCCCTCCAGCAGCTTATTGGTACCCTACAATACTCGTTTTGCAAATAGCGTATCAAAATCAATCCCCACAAATCCCAGCTTCTAATTCCCTACCACCGTAACAATAATCCTGCTCACAATATTCATAACTCTCACACAACTGTTTCTTCTTCTACATCCATAAAATACCTAGGCATTACCATAGACCGAAAAGTCAAACAGCTTTAAATGAAACAAAAATCATAGCTAGAGCCAAAATGTTTAAAAACTTTACATACAAAAAGAGTGTAATATCTATAAAAAAAAACACCGGTTAAAATATATAAAATGGTCTGCTGTCCTCTACTCGACTATGGTAATGTCCTTTTCTCCAACTCCTGACAAAATTAATGATAAATGAAAATAACCAAAATGATTAGTACAAAAAAAATTATAATAAAAGATAATCGACAACAATTGAAAGTTGATTAATACGGGAAAAATGAAAATTAGAAAACATTTAACACTTGAAAAAACAATTGAAAAGTAATAAAATAAAATTTAAAAATAGCAAAAGTAAATGGAAAAATAATTGTAAACAAGTAAAGAAATATTTAAAAAACAATGAAAGTTTATAAAAAGAATTGGAACTGAAAAAACGCAAAAATTGATAAAAAAATTGCAAATTAAAATTTTAAAAACAATTTATAATTGATAAAACATTTGAATTGAGAGACAGCGAAAACAACTTTGGTATTAAAAAAAACCGATGAAAATTCATTAATAACTATCGGAAATAAAAAAAAATTAAATGAATATAACTTTAAATCAGTAAAATAACTGGAAAAATATTAACTTTATAAAAACAAGTGTAAATTTATACAAAAAATGAAAACTTATAAAACAATTGATTTTCCATAAAACTAATTGATAATTTATTAAACAATTTAAAAAAACAACTAAAAGATTATAAAAAGAATAGAAAACTGTTAAAATTGATTAAAAATTAATCGATTTAAAAAAATCAATAAAACAATTAAAAAATGTAAAAAAAAAACAACTGAAAATCAGTAAAAATTAAAAAGCAATAGGAAAAACAATTAATAATAACTAAAACAATTAAGCAATTATAAAAAGGAATTGAAAACAGTGAAAACAATAGAAATATAAAAAACAAAGATTAAAAATTGCTAAAAACAATTCTAAATTTAGAAAACAAAATTGAGAAAAAAATTATAATCGGATAAAAACCTTTTGATTAGAAATACAAAAAATAAAAACCAATGGAGATTAAAGATAAGACAAAAACAATTAGAAATGGAATGTCGATAAAACCAAATTATAAAAATTGAAACTGACAAAATGCAATTAACAATCAGTAATCATTGATGAAAATAATAAACTGATAATCGACAAATCAGAAAAAAAAACAATTGAAAATCAAAAATAAAGAATTGACATTTGCTAAGATATCTGAGAAGCAATAAAAAACAATCAATATCAATTCTAAACAAATGAAAAAAAATGAAAATCTATAACAAGACAAAATAATTGAAAATGGCATAAGAGTAAACAAAATTGGATAAAATAAAATGAAAATTGTTGAAATATTATTAAAAGTTAAGAAAAAACTACCGATAAAATCAATAATAAAATAATTGAGTATTTATTTAAGGGAGGTCCGCTGCCACCTGAGAAATCTGATTGCAGAAACAATCCCAACAAACCGAACTTTTTAAAAAAATCAAAAAACATAATTGAAATTCACAGAAAAAAGCGATTCCAAAATTAACAAAATGCAATTGAAAATCGGAAAGCTGATAAACGAAAAAAACCTTAAAAATAGTAAAAAAATCGATAAAATCAATTGAGAATTTAAAAATGGTCAAAGCAAATTGGAAAACAGTAAGAATTAATTGAAAAAAAGTAAAAATTTATTTAGAAAACAAATCTATAACAAGAATTGATAATTGATAAAATAATCAATAATGCCAAATAAGCTATCAATACTTGATTAAACAATTGAAAATCGTTAAATTACTTTAAAAAATAATTTATGAAACAATCGAGTAATTATGAAAACCAAAGTAAACTCAAAGACTCAAAGAGGGGCACAAACAAAAGAAATCCAGAGGAAAATACACAACAAATACATGGCAAAAGAAAAACATGCAAATATAGAGAAAAAGTGGAAACATAAATGAATAATCTTGGAAGAAGCAAAAGAAAGTTGCGGAACAACAAAAATAGAAAACATGGATATAAAAAAAACTAATGAGAAAATTTTAATTTTTGTAATAAGCGATCAAAGAAAAACAAGAAAATTGGAAGAGATACATACAAACGAAAAAAAAAACAATTGGTTACATCATATACAAAGAAAAGAGAGTTGAAACAAAGAGAAGAGTAAAAGTAGAAAAATAAAAAGCATGGAAAAAATTTGTTGAAAAATGAACCAAAACTTTACACAAAACCAGAAAATATTCTATGGGACCTTAAAACTATTTAGGAAAAGAAAGGGTACAATATGATAAACATAAGAGATAAAGACGTAACGATGTACATTAGGTGTGCATATGAAACTCCAGTTGAACTGCATATTTTGATATCCAGCTAGCATGTTGGATTCCAACTTGTATTGCTAGTTGTGTTTTTAAGACCCTGTTTTTTCTTTTTACTAGGTTGGTGGCTGGATGGTACACTTTGAAATGAAATAAGTGTTATTCTCGCTGATTATTCTGCGAGGAAGTCGATATTGCAAGAACACTTCATTAATCAGCGTGATCTGATTCAATTAGCGAAAAGAGCTCGATCTATCTGAAGACACCTCTTCCATAACGAGGATATGTGTCTCTATATTTGGACCTTCTGGTAGTGGTCCAAAGAGGCATTGCAATTACTTCGAACCTTCTATTCATTACGGAGGTTTGTAGTAATCCAGGGGGCTTGTAATTTTCTGCTTTGTATATTTGACATTCTTGGCAGTGTTTCGCGTAGCCAGTAGTCTTTTCTTGTACATAGGCAGTAATGAATCCGAATGATTTTCTGTCCATTCCATCCATAGTGTCCAGCTGTATGATTATCGTGTTATTTTTTAAGGACTTCTTTACGTTGTATTTTGAGATGTTATTACGCTCAATCGTTTCGACTATTTTTTGCCGATCAAGTTGTTCTTGATGAATAAGTACAGGATCCTTCGAAGGTAGGTTCACTGTGATAATGCGATCTGTTGGATATCTGGGGAGAAAATTGGTGATGTAGTTGGCTTTTCCGGCCATGTATTGATAATGCTATAGGGCTGTAGTTGAAGTGTCCATCTTGCGCAGCATATTCTGTGTCCTCATTGATCATTTAAGTTTCTGGTCTTTTGTAAGGATAAGGCTGTCCTTGAATAACCACGAAAATCTGGATTGCCCATTATACGGTCAAGACTGTAATCATCTCAGCTCTTTTTAGGAGGCGGTCGACATATTTGATGGATTTTCCGTTAGGTTTTTCAAAGCTGTTGCAAGAGCATATGAGCTAGCGTCGATTATTAGTACAAATGGAACAGTTTGATAGGCTATCTGTAGTTATCGCGGTGACGACCAAGGTTTACTTCAACGTTTCAAAAGCTACCTGCTGCATTGGTCCCCAGCTTCACGCGACATTTTTCCTTGTCAACTTCGTCAAGGATTTGAAAATTTGGCTAAAAACCTTTACCTTCTTGCAACCAAATCTACACTTTTGGGATTAATTCTGAGTTGGAACTGTTTTAGGTTACGGAATAGTTTTTCCAGGTTTTGGAAGTGTTTTGCTACTAAGCTGGAGAGAAATATTAAGTTTGTAAAGTATCTGATTGGCTCAGATCCGTCCATCATTCTCTGGAATGTTGCGGGCGCATTCCGGAGTCCGAAAGGCATTTGTTTATACCGGTATAATCTGAATGCAGTGACGACGGCTGTCTTGTGTTGGTCCTTCTCATTCATGCTTATCTGGTGATATTCATATTGAAGGTTTAGTGATGATGAGGACTTATCTTATCGAGTAGCAATAATTATTGATCCGTGGGAGCGGATAACTTGTTTATGCCATCGATTCGGCAGTAATCAACGCATAACTTATTTTTTCCTTCTGGTTTAGATACCGGAGCTGTCTATGCGCTTTCGCAGTCTTCGATGATTTCATCTTCTTGTAGCTGATTTTAGTTCTTCTGTTCTTCGTGAAAATAGACGATAAGGGGCTGGGAGATCAGGGGGTGATCTCCTGGGTTCGTGTAATATTTTAAGGCCGTCGTAGGGGTTCCTCTCTTTTCGAACAAGTGCTGATGTTCCCGTAAATTTTGAATAAAGGCGCCTTTTTCTGGAAGTCACAGGGTTTCAGTTTCACCTGCATCTCTGAAGATAATATCTTCCATGTTGAGGGAGGAGAGGGGTTGAACCCTTCTATCGGCTGATTTAAAACAAATTGATTTTCCAACATTGATGATGTAGCCAACGTTAGTGGATTTGTCTGATATATCAAATATGCAGTATGAAGAAGAAATCGCAAAAATGCAAAATGATGAGTCATTTAAAACTTTATTTAATTTTTAAAGAGTGATGGCATGGCTTTCTGAGTAAAACAAAAATAAACATCCAAATTCAACCAAATTTGCAAGAAAACTATTATTACCGTTTTTATTTTCATATTTAGCTGAATGTGGATTTAGTGCTGTAAATGATTTACTCATAGAAATAGAAATCGTCTAGATATAACACAACGGGAAGACTTGAGACTGAAGCTAACCAAATTGGAACCTAACAGAAAATCTATGTGCAGCAAACATCAAGCGTAAGGATCTTATTAAATTAAAATAATAAATTAATATAGAAACATATTTAGTAAAATTATTTCTTATTTGAATTTCAGTTTTTCATCATGTTTTGAAAAATTACTTACTGTGTTTCGTTAACAATTGCCTGGTAATTTCTTCCTGAAACCTATCATTAAAGTTTCTTAAGTAAATAATTCAATTTTTTAATATTAAAAACATTATACATAGGGGGGCATAAGAAATTTAGAAATGCTTAGGTGGGGCATGGCACAAAAAAGGTTGGGAAACACTGCCATATACCGTTTCTACAGGCATAGTTTTCCCGTTTCTGATCTCTTAATCTTTTTGAAATATTTACCAAAATTTTCGTTCCCCGAACGAATTATAAAAATACAAGTAATATTAAATGACATTATGAAAATCGAAAAAAAAAGAAAGGATGGAACGAAGAAATAATTCTAATGGAAGCAAGAGAGAATGTGAGAATTATAGCGGGATAACATTAACGAGCGTACAGAGTAAAATATTTAATACTGGAGAGAAGATTTAAAATAAAACCAACATTGGAAGATAGTCAATTTGGTTTTAGAAGAGAGAGACGTACACAGGTTCTAATATTCATACTAAGACAACTAAGCGGAAAAATGATTAAGAAGAATAGAGATATGCATATTTGCTTTGTAGACCTCGAAAAATCTTTTGACGGGATAAAAAAGGGAAAAATATGGAGAGAACTAGAAGAAAAAGGAATAGAAGTGGAAATAATAAAAGTGATTAAAAACATGTACGAGGAGAATAAGAACGTAATAAGAACAAACAATGAGGAATCAAAAGATTTTTCAACGAAAAAAGGTGTTAAAGAGGGCTGTATATTAGGCGTAATGCTATTTACAATAATACAACGCCATAAAAAAACAAAGTAAATAATGATACAGATAAAGGTTGGATATTGGAAGATGGAAGATGTGAAAATAGCTGAACTAATATTTGCAGATTATATGGCAATAATTACGGAATCAGGTGCTGAACTACAAAAAAAATTTGGAGATAATAGAGTAAGAACTACAGAAAATAAACATGAAAATAATATCAAATAAACATGAAGATAATATCAAAGGAGAAACAAGAACATAAACAAAAGGAAAGGAAATCGAACAAGAGGAGAGCTATAAATACCTAGGAACAATCATTCAGGAAAATGATAAACTTGACAAAGAAATCGAAGAAAAAATAGGAAAAACTGCGAAAATTAATATGTTAAAAAAGTCGTTCTTCAATAACAAAAAATTACAAGAAAATTGTAAAAAAAAGTAATAAGGCCGACACTAATAATAGCAGTGAAAGATGGACGATGGCAAAGAAGCACAAAGAAAGAATAAATACAATGGAGATGAGAATGCTCAGAAAAATAGAATATATAACCAAAAAGGATAAAATAAGGAACGAAATATATAGAAAAGAGCTACAAATTAGACCAATAAAGGAGAAAATAAAGGAAAACCATTTGAGATGGTTCGGACATGAAACAAGAATAAAAGAAGACAGAATCACAAGAGAAATATACGAGACGCGAGTAACCTAGAAAAGAATGAAATAGCCAAATAAAGGAGTAAGCGTCCAGAAATGGTATTACATGGGAAGATTTAAGCAAAATACAGGAAGAAAAAGCGGAAATACTACATGACAAATTAGCTTTTTTAATAAATAGTAAAAATTTAACGCCTTCCACTGAAAGGCAAATAAATAAATATTTAACGATTTTACATATAGAATTATTGTTTTCTTGTCCGGCAGTTGTTGACAGAGAAAGTTCTTATCACAGTGTCTGGATGGTGTACTTGAAAGGCGTACTCGACTACCTAACGACAGGCAGCAGGTTCAAATCCTTCCTCCATGGATTGATTTAATTGAATTATATATATTTATATATAATATCTCTGACACAATATATAATAGAGAGAGAAATAATTTTAGCTTAAAATAGGGTAGGTATTTAACAATTAATACAAAGCATATTTATTTAATAAAAATGAATTGCGCGAGCCACCACTTTAAAGGCACAGTGCGATCGCGGATTTTAAATACTGCTGGGGGCGCGGGTGCTTTTTACTGGTTTGAAATCGAATGAAATGCCTCTTGTTTCCGCGTTTACCAAAACAATGTTGTACAATATGTGGTTTAGTGAATGTATGCGTGGATAAAAATTTCGTTTTATATTTAACAGATGTTGCGAGTGAAAAATTACTGTCGTCGCCCTTTTGTGCACGGGAAACATTTTGATGTGCGAGTGTGTGTGTGTGTGTGTTATTTTTTTTTCAGAACGGTGACGATCCATTGCACAATAAAGGGCCCGAAATGGTGTCGCGCGCCGCACACACAAAAAAATGGGGGATCCAACAATAAATGCATTACGCGAAGGCCCCCTTTTACGCATATACACATCTCCGGAATCATTAAATTTGTCCCATGTGTATGCCATTGTTGACGAAATGTAAATACAGTATGTTTAAATATATTTACAGATTTCTACAAAAAAAAATTAATTATTAATCACATTTATGATTCATTATGTACGAGGAAACATTTAACGCGATATCAAGTTTTCCCGAGATTACTTATCTTATCGCGGCGTTTAGTAATTATTTAATTTGCTCTTATCGTCAGTTTTATGAATGATTAAAATTACATTGCAATTTAAATCGAACGTAAATTATCGTAATTAAGGGATAAATATGTGGAAGAGATAAAGTGGCAGTAGGCCGTGAAATTACATATTTTTACGCTTTTTTAAGTTTTTTCTGATGTGTGGCTGATATAATGAATGGAATTCGTTTGACGATTAATATTCGGCCGATAGCCCTTTCGGAATGAATAAATAACGATAAACATTCATGAATTTATGTGTTCTGAATAAATTTGTTTATGTAATTGTTACTTCGGAATTAGGTAATGGTTTCCAGTAGCTTCTATATTTTATACAAGTATTTATTTCCATACATATACGCATAAGTTATAAATCCTTAAACAAATATATTAACTTAAATTTTTCAGAAACGAAATCTTGTGATTTACTAAATTCCAGAACATATTGAGTTTATTTAATTAGTATTGTAGTAAGTGTTCGGTGTTGGGGTAGTAGAACTCCGGAATGTTGGTGTTTCTCTCTCTCTCTATCCTCCCCCTATGATTCAGGCGCGCAGGATGAGGTGCTGGATCATAACTAGTTCTTCCTTGGTCGTCCTCGTTTCCTCCTAGGGCGGACTGGTTCTGTAAGGGCTGCTTCTAGGTCGTCAGTTTGGTCTCTCTGGTATGGCGTGAGGGTGGAGACATGGAATATAATATATAAGGATAGATCTGGTTGGTCTGGAGATGCTATCTCGAAGCTGGTGGGTGAGATGACCCGAATGATCCTGTACGGTCCATCTCGACGTGGGGCGAGTTTTGAAGAATATTGTTTCCGGGCGCTACTAAGTGCGTTGGTAGCTACCCAGACTAGGTCATCTAGCTAGTACTGAGGGCAGGGTCGGCGATGCTGGTCGGCGTATCTTTTCCTGGTCTCGGCAGTGTCGATGAGGGTTTCCTCTACCTCGTCCAGAGTTTGTGCTAATCGGCGTAGGTAGGGCGTGATTTCTTCTACGAAGTTTTCGGCGTCAATGACCTGTCTTAGGTCTCTATTGACGTCATCCGGGTTTCTTGTCCAAAGGTTAGGTAGGCAGGTGAGTATCCGGTGCTGGAGATGAGTGCTGTGTTCATCGAAAAATGTATGGAAGGCAGCTTCTCTACCCAACAGGTGTGGTCTCGGCCCACGAGGATTCCTAATTGGGTTTTCAGGTCCCGATTCCTTCGTTCCACAGGATTCGCTTCAGGGTGGTACGCAGGGGTGTATTGGTGTCGTAGGCCGAAGACGTAGGTCACATGTTGCAGGACGGCACCAATGAACTGCGGTCCATTGTCACATACGACTTTCCTGGGAAATCCATAGCGAAGAAAGATCTCGTTAATGAGAGTTTTTGCACAGCATTCTGCTGTGGCTTTGACAAGGGCGAAAAGCTCGATCCATTTCGTGGTCAGATCTTCTATGATGAGGATGGTCGTCTCACCGTTTAGGGATGTTGGAAGAGATCCAAACAAATCGAAGGCAATTGTTTCAAAACGCTGGTTGGGAGGAGTAATTTGCAGCAGTTCTGCTGGCTTGGTGTTCGAGGGCTTGTAGCGCTGACACGGGACACATTTCTTAATATGGTCGGCTATATCCTTCCGCATTCCTTTCCAATGGTAGCGTTTCCTGATCCGGTGAAGGGTTCTTTCTACACCGTAGTGGCCGGCTTCTGGTACATCGTGGAAGGCGTGGAGTATCCTTGGTACTTCCTCCTTTGGTACTACTTGGTGGGCTTCTTCTGAGTGGCCTTCCGGATCATATCGGTGGAAGACTCCTTGGAAGAGGATGTATCCTTTATTAAACCAGTAATGGGTATCCTCGGTTCCAGTCGGGTCTTCTAGGCTTTGGATGATGGGGAATAATCTTTCATCCGCTCCCTGTGATTTCCTGCTGATCTTCCCTGACGGGGTGCTGAGCTGTACCTCGACGTGGGAGATTGTTGGCGCGATATCCTCGTTGATCGGTATAGATAGGAGGTCAGCAACGTGGTTGAATCTTCCTGGTAGATAGTCGATGGTGAGGTTGTAAGGTTGTAGAAGGAGTGCCCACCGAGCGAGGCGACCGGTCGGTGATTTTAGGCTCATGAGCCATTTCAGGGTCTGGTGGTCGGTGCTTACAGTGATTGGACATCCCTCAATATATCCTCGGAACTTGACGAGAGCCCAAACGATGGCAAGGGCTTCGCGTTCAGTTGTCGAGTAGTTCCTCTCAGCTTGGTTCAGGAGTCTACTCGCGTATTCGACGGGGTGCTCCTCGTCTTTCTCCCCCTGGACGAGAACTGCTCCCAACGCATATTCACTTGCGTCCGTCCGTATTGCGAAGGGCCGGCTACTGTCTGCTGGCTGGAGGACGGTTGCTTCGCCCAGGAGTTCCCTCAGTCGGGTGAAGGCTGTTTCTTCTCCCTTAGCCCATTTCCACAGGGCCTTTTTCTTGGTGAGGTTCGTGAGTGGTCGTGCTATGTCCGCGAAGTTGGGCATGAACCTCCGATACCATGAGCAAGCCTGTATAAAGGAGAGGACTTCCTTCCGATTACTAGGGGCCTGTCTCTCTCTGATTGCTTGGGTTTTTGTGGGGTCGGTGCGGATTCCTTCCCCGGTAATGAGGTCCCGAGGTATCGGACCTCGGTGCAACAGAATCGTGTCTTCTCGCGATTGATCTTCAACCGATATTCCCGTAGGTGAGCCATTACTTTGTGAAAATCCTGGAGGTGCTGCTTGTATGTGGCTGAAAAAATGATCAGGTCATCCAGATATACGAGTAGCTGAACTCCAGGTAGTTCCCGTGCGAAACGGTCCATCAGCCGTTGGACCGTGGCCGGGGCTTTTCGTAAGCCGAATGGCATCCTCTTGAAACAGTAGGATCCTAATGGTGTTACGAATCCGGTTTTTGGCTGGTCCTCTGGGACTACAGGGATCTGCTAGTACTTACTCCTTAGGTCGATCGTGGAGATCCAAGAGGGTATGGTGATGGCGTGGAGGAGGTCGTCGATCCGTGGCAAAGGATATGTGTCGGCGATCGTGATTGCATTTAACTTCCTGAAGTCGATACATAGTCGTACTCCGCCATCCATTTTGGGGACCAAGACGATTGGTGCGGCCCAGGGCGCTCTGGTTTCCTGGATAATGTCATCATCTAGGAGTTTTTCCAACTCCAACTTCAGTAGTTGTTTGCGTGGTTCGGTTAGCCGATACGGAGGTGAAGCGATGGGACGGCTGCTTGCGGTGTTTATGGCGTGCTCATCCATCGGTGTTGCTTCTGTCAACGGTCTGAATAGATCCTCGAAGTCGTTGAGGAGTTTTTCTAATTCAGGCTTCGGTGCGGGGTCTCCGTCGTGGTTTTCTTCGATCGAATTGAGGTGACCTCTGTTTATGTGGCACCTGGTTTTACTTGGGGGACATTCAAACAATTCCTGGGAGCGTGCCTTGTCGGTATCTAGGTTCCTGTTTACTGTATACTCGGCGAAGAGGTCGTCAATGAACTGGGGTGAGTAATTAGCCTCGAGAGCTGTTTTGAATTCCCCACTGATCGGCGATATTACCGGAGGTATTCGGTAATATCCTTCGGGTACTTTTGTTTCCATTGGAGGGTCCGTTTCCATTGGGATCGGTGACAGCATCCGTGGTACGGCAAAGTGGTCCAACTTTATATTCTTCCTGAACGTGGTGAGGGCGCGAAATTCTTTTTTCTTGCCAGCCGGAGGTGAGTAGTTGAATTGATTTTCAGGTTCTTCCACGAAACACCAGGTTCTCTGCGGGATGTTGAGGATGATCCTGGCGTTCTCCATAAAGTCAACGCCTAACAGGGTGTTGTCTTTTTCCCCAGGTAACACAAAAAATGTTGTCGGTATTTGTTTGTGTTTCACCTGCACAATCGTGGTGGTTTCTAACACCGATTCTGTGCAGATTTTCCCATCAGCAAGGATTACTTGTAGATTTGTACGCCGGAATTGGTGTCCTGATTATTTCAGTTTCAGGAATAGGGACGTGGAGGCGATGTTGGCTTCGGCCCCGGAGTTCAAACATGCGGTTCCGTTATTGTTAGATATCGTGACGTCGAGTACCGGACACTGCTTTTCCGTTACATTCACGGAACGAAAGGTGTTATTTGTCGTCGGTGGAGGACTGCAGGTCGGGCATTTGCTTCTTACTACACCAGGCTTTCCACACCCATAACACGCGAATTTCGGAGTGTTTTCCCTTGTGGTTTTCTCTTCGTGCTGTTTCTCATTTTTCGCGAGTTTTTCGCGCTTTCGGCAGTTGCTCAGTGTGTATCCGTAGTTCCGACAGAACGTGCACTGAGGTTTTCCGAGGTTGATTTTACCGGGCTTCTCTGCCCGGGTTTCGTGGAGGGTGCCTTCTATCTCGCGCATCGTCCGCACGAAATGTTTAAACTCGGTGATGCTGCTTCGTGGAATTTTGTTGCGGATATCACGGTGGATCAAGCTGAATACTAAGTCTAACTGGATTTCTTCGGGGAGGTTGTGGTTTCTAATTTCGGAAAGCAATAACCTCTTGCTTGCAATGATCATGTCCGCGCCCTCCGGTTTTTCTTGCTCCTGGGCGAAGATTTCCTGGAAAATTACGTGGTTCGGTCGTTGCGGTGCGAAGTGTTCCTTTAGATTTGTCAGTGCGTCGTTTCACGTGGTGATATTGTTTTTCACGTCGTTCCACCATACTGCCGCATATTCTTCGAGGAGTAGAGCGATCCCTGTGAGAGCATATTCGTCTGAGATGTTCTCGATTTTCTTGTAAATCGTTACTGTATTTACAAAGCTCTCGACCTTAGCTTTCTCGCGATCCCCGCGATATCTTGTTGTACAATTTGCGATATTTCCGCTTCTCTGTGTCCTTCTCTCATCTTGGCGGTGGATTAATTGATTGAATTGTTCTTCCGACAGAACTATCTGTTGCGCCATTATCGCTGCTGTAGTGCTTCTTGTGATTCGGGCCGAACGTTGGGCTGCCAGATTGTAGTAAGTGTTCGGTGTTGGGGTAGTAGAACTCCGGAATGTTGGTGTAACAAGTTTAGCTTTTGTTTACACACACAGATATATACAATTAATACTCAGATATGTACACAAGTATAGTAGAACGGGCCAGGCGGTTGAGAACTGTGTGACAAGACTGTATTCAGTGCTTGTAAGCGAAGGGTTAGGTTAGACTGTATTCAGTGCTAGTGAAGAGGTCGAGACTGTAGTCAGTGCAAGACTCTGAAGTTAATGCCTGTTGCTAGGGTTTAAGTAGAGTGCCGATTCCATCTTCATGGTGGTTCGGTCACGAGCGTCTTGAATTCCGGGAGAGGGTAGGTGCGTACGTATGACCGGGTGGTGGACGCGGTGCAAGCGAGAAAGCATTCGAGCGCGCGTTGGTTTCTCTCTCTCTCTCTCTCTACCGGGGTGGTCTTCGCAACGGCCGTCTTGGAACGTTACATTATTTAATTATTATTTATTATTTAATTATTATTTAATATTGTTACATCAAAAAGTGTATGTAGTGTAATGTTGCTTTTGTATTATTAACTCTCTGAGTAAACTGTCAATAAAATTATTATCATGGTACCTTTATAATAATGCCTTAGATTAATTAATTGATAATAATATGTGTATTTATTTTTTTATATTCCGGACTTTCCTTTGAAGTATTTTTAACAGTAATGTTTTATTTGTATTGCACTTTTCATTACGTTCCTATCTATTTTATTTCTACGTGTATTGCAACTACACGTGTCAATACGCCTAGTTTTTATTTTTACAAATACCACCTCGTATTCTTGTTATCCAGACGACGTTGGTACGTTATCCTTATCGAAGTGAGTGCTGCCAACCGTCACTCGGGTCGATCACTTCCGTACGTCAGCCGCGAGCCGAAATTACATTTCTTCTATTTGTAAACCTGTGACGGATCTGTAAAACTCGATAAGCCGTTAGACGTAAAGGCGAGGGTGGGATCCGAAAAAATCCCAATTAAATCGAACACATACTTTAAAACTACCTAAGAGCCACGTACACAATTTTTGTGTGGATTTTATATACGAGGTGCGGCCATTAAAAAATTAATTTATTAGCGGACGCGCCTCTTTGCATTATCACACGGCTAATTTCAACTCCTATATAAATTACAGAAATTACCCCATTCATTCCCGCAGCCATGGTAGCCCTCGATTATAATAATTAATGTGTATTAGTCGTAATGAACTGTGATTTTTACAAAACGCCCAATCCTCGCGCGTTGATTGAAATTTAATGGAGCAAACAATTTCGCACGATGACCTTTGCGTTTATCCGAGAAACACGATCCGTGCTCATTGTTATTACCTTGTAATGTCATTATCGCATTCATTCCGTCATTAAAGTGCAATAAGAATTTATTGCAGCATTTCAGCGATAAATCACGCGTGCCGTGCACAAAAAATGAATTGTTATTGTACACAACCTTCGATTAATTCATTTACGAAATTCTTATTTGCCCACACATTTATCTCTTATCTTATGACAGGTTTGTAGTTATGTAGTTTTACTGATTTTAAATAAAATAATGTTTCGGTATTCAAGGAGTCTTTTAAGTAGGATTTAATAATAACAATAATAATAATGCGCTTTTGGAATAACGAGCTGTCCAGTGAATAGTTCTTCTTGGTCCATGATGTACCCTATATTCGCCAATAGAGCTGTTTTTTCGTGGAAACCGTCCTTGAATTATCTTTTGAATTATTTCATCAGTAGCTTGTTCAGGAGTTTTATGGGCAAGTCAATGCTGACGTTTTCCAGTTATGTTTCGTTCACTAAAGGCCATAATAACAAATTGGCTATCACGTTTTTCAATTGATAAGTTGAACACCTGAAGCTGAAGTGCCCATCGGTCAAAGCGTCCACTTGGTGATTGCAGCATTCACCTCTCGCTCTGTGGAATAGAATAGAATAGAATATATCTTTATTTCAAAGTGTCATTTACAAACAAAATGAAAATAGCGTCAAAATAACTTAAACCTAATCTTATAATCTTTTTTTTTTCAGCTTTTGTAAATAGTCGGCTTACGTATTTTATTGGTCTTTCCTCCTTGTTCTCCCACTGCAACAGAACGGCTCCCAAAGCATAGGTGATAGCATCGTCGAGTAGGACGAACGGTTTGCTGTGGTCTTCTTGCTGGAGGATTTGTGCAGTGGCGAGAGCTTGTTTCAATCGATCTTATGCTGTCTATTGTATTGTTTACTGTTTATAAATACTTCATCAAACTCGCTTTACAAATATAATACATAAAAGATTAAACAAAAATATACAAACAATTCCGGTTTGAAAGGCGGAGTTCACTCTTGAAAAATGTTTTCCACTATAACCTGTAGGTTCTTTCCTTCACTATTTCATCATACACGAAGTGACTTTCGGATAAATGAGGGCATTTAGAAAATATAGCCACTTTAACACGGAGGGTCCTTTTTCGTTAAATAGTTTAGTGGTTTTGATATGGTAACAACAACTTGAATAACTTTCCGGTATCAATTGCAGGCTTGCAGCACATTTTGCAGCTGTTTGGTATTTTTGGGCGCGGTTCGAAGGACTATAGCCAACACCTTCCCTAGGTTTGGTTGGAGTTCTTCTTGACTTATTATATGGCCCAAATATTTTACAGTGAAGCATCCGAATTTACTTTTGTCTTTTATTACCCAGAGTTTAAATTTGGCCAGTCATTATAATATGTCTTTTAGGTCTCGCAGGTATGTCGACAGGATTATCAGGTCTTCTAAATATCCTAGTGTTGACTCGGTCCATCAATTTTTCGAAACTGGCGGGTGCTTTTCTAACTCCAAACGGTATCTGGGTGTATTGGTATAGCCCGAACGCTATGATAAATGCTATTTTATCCCTGCCTTCCTTCTTCATTAGCACCTGGTGGTAATCGGAGTGTAGATCGAGTATTGAGATCAAGGAAATCTTCCCCGTTGAGTGAAGAAGGTCATCGATCTGTGAAGTGGATATGTATCAGGCTTTTAGCCGGATTTTACCTCCTGGTTTCGGGACTAGTACTTCTGGGACTGCCCACGCGCTTTTGCATTTTCCTCCAAGAATTGATTGATTTGAGTCTTTAAGATGTCGTTCTGCTTTGGCGATAATATGTATGGGGTTGCGAAATGAAAAAGTGATTTTCCGTGTTAAGAATATATTTCACAGCGTCCACAGGGGGTTCGTCTTAAAATCAACTTCTGCTTCCTGCTTTTACAGCTTTTTTGTGTTGATTGTGGTTTTGGGCTTCGTAATCGGGGCAAAGTTTGATTTTCTTAATGCTTACTGAGTCGAGGTTCACGCGATGTCCCTACTTCATATCGATTTGCGTAACCCCATATTGGAACATGTATAAGAATCGTCCTCCTCAGGATTGAATAGTGAAGGGTTGACCAATGTTTTTTCTTGCGAGAATTCAGGATCAGTGAGATCACTGGTTCGTATTCTTCGGTTAATTTCAAAAATTAGTCTCAGGCCATAGTGACTAAGTGTTCATCTACTTCGTCGTCTTTTAACGTTGTCTGGTGTGTTTATGGAGTATTTGCGGGGTTTAACTCCTTCTTTATAAACCTAAAGTAGGTTATCTCACCGCAGAACGACCATCTTCTGTTTTGGATTTTCAGCACGAGACTATTATCTTCGATGAAATCTATTCCAAGCAAGGTTTTCTCATTTGGTGTATCCGGGATGTTCACGAATATTAAGGGAATATCAAAATATTTCAATCAAATCAAATCAAGCCAATGTTATTCGGATTATTTTGTACCTCTGTATTCTTAGCTCTTTATACAACTCATGATAGGATAGACTTGATAGGGCTCCTTTGTTGTGGTACACTGTACCCGTCACTTTTCCCACGGAAATGTGAATTGGAGGTCTATTACGAATTTTTAATCCTATGTTTTCGGAGCAGAATCCTATAATTGGAGGCAAAGGTGCTTATCATGCAGGGTTACATTTTGGCCATTTTCTCTGTATTACGCCGAGTGTTTGGCATCTACAGCATCTGATTCTTTGGCTATTTTTCTCTGTTTGGGATTGCAATTTTTTTTCGTGTTTTCTGCAGTTTTCCTCCATATGTCCTAACGACTTGCAGAAAGTACAATTCGGACGTTTGTCCAAACTCTTTGAACTTGTTGCCCTCTCTGCCGGTTGTTGAGCGAATGTATCTACTTTTATTTTTTTATTACCTGTTTCCAGTCAGGTGACCATGTTGTAGATTCCTATCCACCAGGTGTGTGCATCTCTCACTCACTCTTATCACACCAAATATTACCAGCAAAATCTTTGGATGTGAAGTTGAGGTCGAATGGGAGAGCTTTAGCGACCACCGCCACATAACCTGCTCTATAAAGGTGGCCAGAGAAGATCGGATACCCACCTACGCTACCGGCTTCAGATGGACCTGCTGCTTTCCCTGATGAATAACGAGGTAAGGTCGCTGGCGGGCGTGGAAGCCTCTGTCAAGCTCTACTCAAGACGGCTTAGAGATGTCTGCGACGCGACTATCCCAAAGGTCTATAAGGCAGGCAGATTCAAACCAACCTTCGGGTGGAACGATACCGTAGCTGAAGTTAGATGGTCGGCAAATACGGCAAGAAATAGCCTGAGTAGGCATAGGAGTATCGGTAGGGATATCGGTAGGGATAGCCAAGAACTGAGGAACGCGTGCGTTGAGGCTAAAAGGATGCATACGACAGGCTATCGCCACTAGTAAAGCCGCCAAGAGGAAGGAATTTTGTAACGAGCTTGAAGACGACAACTGGAACAGGTCTTACAAGATCGTTGCCGGGACAATGGGTGCAGCTCCCCCAAATGTTGGCTCAGTAATACCAAGAGGGGTTAGAGAGGTGATTAACACGTTTTTGCCCTCGATAACTCACGAGGCCCACCAGCCGAGATGGAGTATTGGCCCGACTACCCACTAACTATTCTGAGTATTGGCCCGACTACCGACTGACTATTCTCGGCGGAAGAAGTAACAGAGGCGACGGCAGATAAACCTCGATAGTTCACAGAAATAATAAACCTCTGCATAACTGAATATTATTATATTTGCGTCAATATATAAAAAAGCTAGATTGGTCCTCATACACAAGACCGGCAAACCGATAAACGAAGCCGGAGCCTATAGAGGTCGGCCTATAGGCTCGGGCCTTCTAGTCGGTAAAAGCAAAGTCCTCAAGCGCTTGCTAGCGAGCTTACAACCTTAAAAGCATTGGGGGATCTGTCGACATACTAATACGACTTCAGACGCGGCAGGTCGACGACATTTGCCATACTTACGGTGCCAGAGGTCATTGATCGGGCCAAAAGCGGACCTCTGAGGCAGAAGATACACTGCCTTGGCATAAGCATAGACGTTAGAAATGCATTTAACACCGTACCTTAGCCGGTTGACATCAGAGCGTTGCACGATAAGGAAATATGTTGATGTTTACGAGCTACCTGAGCGACAGGAGGCTATTGTGCGTAGGCAAGGGAGGCGTAGCAGAACGTGAACATGTCTGGAGATGTACCTCAGGGATCGGTTCTGGACCAGTTCATGTGGAACGTTGCCGACGACAGGGTATTCGATCTTCTGCTACCCGATGGCGCACAGGTAGTTGAATTTGCAGATGACATCCTCATCCTAGTAAGCAGCAAGGACATCCGGAACGTGACAGACATGGCTCGGCTGACGATAAAATAGTTGCGGACTGGATTGCCTCAACAGGACTCAAGACTACGCCTGAGGATAGGGCGACAGTCTGGCTCGGCCGCAGAAAAGCGGCGAAAAGAATCAAACTACTGGGCCGGTAGATCAGGCTAAAAAAGATAATGAAATACCTCGGGGTCATTCTGGAGGCGAACCCCTGCAGCAACTCCAAAATGACTGAAGCCGCGGTAGAAGCTGTAGCCCGACTACTTTCAAATGTGAGAGGAGTCATGGAGGAAACAACACGACTCCTTATGGGGTTGGCGGAACCAAACTTCTTTATGCTTGGGCACCTCGATGAGAAAAATTTCACACCTGGAGCGCAATGCGGCGCCTCCTTAAGGGCGATAAGGGGATACAGAACCACCTCCACACAGTCGCAGAGGTACTAGCGTCGATGCCAATGCCAATCAGAGATGGTGGCCGAATAGCAAGATAGATGGTTGGCCGTATTTACGGGCTCATGAACGAGACGACTAATCTCCGAAGTTAGAGAATGAATCGGCAGAAAGCACGGGGAGCTGGATTATCATCTCATAAAGCTACTATCAGGACACGGCTGCTTCCGGGCATATCTCTAGAGCATCGGTAAGACAGGTGCCTTATAAGTGTACTGTCTAGACGAAGAGGAAGATGCGGGGCATTGCTTCTTCACATGCACATGCGCACATTGGAACACGATCCGGGAGCAAATGACGGCGGAGATTGGCGTAGTCCTTCGAGTGGACACAATTATTCCCGTTCTCTAGGCCAACATGGCCAAAAAGCTCTTGTAGCAAAAGATGCGCCTTTTAGCAGAAATGGAAGATGACTGCAGCTTAAGAAACTTGAGAGGAAAACGATTAATATATGGTTGAGGGGAACTGTGAGAAGAATGCTTCATGCGATACCACCTCTCCTAGAGGAGGTTTATTGGGACAGGGCCTATTCAGAAGGAAAATGAGGAGTCCTATACACCTCTGTTGGAAGAGACGTACGTAAAGTATTCCTTCTCTCAAAAAAGGTGTATGGATTTCTTTCCAGAAGAATGCTTAATCAATGATTTCGTTTTCATTCGTTGAATTTTTAGAAATGCTATAAAATGAATCATTGACTAGATTTATGTTTCGGTCTCCCTTGAATCTCGCTGGGAATGCGTAAAGTGATTCGCTGGAAGTGTTGGCCTAAAAGTGTGCAAATTTTCTGCATCTATTATGGTGTAATGGCCTTCTTTCAATTGGACTGTCTTCTCGTTAACGGAATTCTGCTAGTTTCTATCTATCTCTATCTCTATTAACAGTGCTCTGGGGCCAAGCGTTTTGAGTTAATTGTAGCGGAATAGTTGAGAGTAAGACGACTCTTTGTACGGTAAATGTTTTTTTTTATTTTCAAGTGAAGGTGGTTTGGCGTCAGTACTCGAGTGTGGGCCGGTGGCTATCGGGAAGGGCCCTGACTGTGGTAAAAATCTTCTGACGGGACGAAGCGGCGGTTTTGGTGGAAATCTGAAGGGTCTCGGTTGGGGCAAGGATGCGGCTGTGGTAATGAACACGCCTGATTCTTCAACTTAACTTCAACTTTAACTACTCTGAACCCTCAAGGGCCTACCAAGTTTAGTTTAATGTCATGGCAATGTTTTATTCGATTAGATTCTTCTAGCCACACACGACCTTGTGAAGATCTGTTCACTGAGAGTTTTGAGATTACTCTGATGATGCCGGGTTGGGGCATTACCTACTTCTCTGGTTGTAGCATGAAGATGCTTGCGTTGGTGCGATGGTGGCGCAAGCGCAGAATGTAGTGCGGAGTGCTTTAGTATTAAAGATGTTTTCTTACATCCCCTTAAGTCAAAATGCTTTAAATTCTTCAAAATTTATATTGATATTATTGATTGTCGCTGTTGACAGTTTCCGAATTATGGTGGTTTGTCCATTCAATTGGAGAAATTAGTGCAATTAGGTCGAAACAGGTCGATAGCTGTTGTTCCTAGGGAAACAATAATTTAATGTTCACGATTATGTTGCTTCATTACATTACATTTAATGTAGTAATAAAATAAGGTATTGAGATTAATTTATAAAAGTAAAATAAGGAACTGTCAGTGTTATTATTTTAATTTAAAGCATATTTAATTGAATACGGAGTAATATTTCAATGCAACCTCTTCATATTGGCATTTTAACTTCCTCATATTACAACACTTTCAGGTCACGTTTTTTTTAAAGAATTTAATTACAATTAACTTTTTTTGCAGAATAACTCATAATTGCACATGTTGCGTAATTGACAGTAAATGCGGCGCGTTCACGCTGAAATGGAACGAATCGAGCCGTGTGTTGTTGACGTGATGAGACAGAACTAGAAATTAAGGCTAATGTCGTAGCGAACGTGCACCGAGAGACCAGTCTTTCAATATGTCAAGGATGCCAATAATTGCACCCATGTTTACCGCCAGTAAACTACCATCCACTCGGCCAACATTCACACCAATTAATAACGGATAATCTCCTGAATTAATTACCGTGAACGCAGCCTTCTTCTAATTAATGCGCCGGCATATCAGCTGAATTCATTCGTTCAATTAAATGCATATCGCTATTGTTCTTTTTTTTTGATTTGTTTTTAACAAACATTACGCAATGCGGCCGCTCGTATTTCATCTGCGCGTTATCAATTGGAATAAATTACACGCCGTTTTGGTTTTCGAGCCAGTGTGGACTTTTATTACTTTTTTAAAAGCGTTTAATTTTGCTCATTTCCTTCAAATAAGCACACAGATTTACGTTTGCAGTTCATTAATACTAAATAGAGGAAGTGAGGTATGTTCTGGTTGAATGTATATTTATTATTAACCTCTCAAAATATTAACTCGCTCATCTGGGATACAAAGGGGGTGTTGTGTAGTTATTGCGGGGGCAGTAAAGCATCTGTATAATTAACGTGCTTAAGTTATCCTCACGCATGTTTCAAATTTCTAGTATCTATCATTAAGGCAACATATACTATATGTATAATATAATGATATATTTTGTGTTACCTTTACGTAAGATTTATTACACAAATCTGTTTCAATTTACAATAAACTTAATTGTTATTATTCCTTGATTATTATTATATTAATTTAATCGAGATACTATGAGTAAGTAACCTAACGATTCCAATAAATTGCAAGTTAATGTAATCTTATAAACTGCTTATATATTTAGTTTAATATAAAACTTGAATTACTTTAAACTGTTTTTGTAATCAAAATTTTAATTGTTAATTTTCCTAATTTAAATGATTTAGTTTTTAACTGTTATTGTTAGTCTGCCTAAGTTTAATTTAATTGTATTGAAAAAATTTCTAATTGTTTACATTTTTAATTTGAGCATTTTTGAGGTAAGATTCTATGCGGTTTCAACGGTTTATTATTTCTTTAATGAATTATTAAACTACTTTTTACCTCCATTTATTTAGTTTTTCCTTTAAACTGTTTTTTTGCAAATTTTAAAGTTTTAATACTAGTTTTAAAAGTATTTGGGCTGATTCAAAGAGTTTTCCAATTACAGGAAGGAGTGTAATGGGACGAAAGCTGGAAATAAGTGTTGTATCATTATCAGGTTTGGGAATGCAGACAATTATACCATGTTTCCATTCGGGAGGGAAATATTGTTGGGAGAAGCAGTACTTAAAAATTTTTAAAAACATGTGGATTTCATGAGGAAGTTTATTAATGATTGATCTGGGAATTAAAACAAATATTAAAATGTTTTTTTTTAATATTGAATCTATTTTCTAACATTTTTTTTATAAAACAAACTATTTGCTTTACTTAGTAGTTAAATGAATATAATTTTTTGTAAAAATCAAACGGTTAATAGGCAAAATTTGATGTAAGTTTTAAGGCAAGTTCAAAAAATTATTTTGTTGTGCAATTTACACAAACTTTAACTAGGTTTATATTTCTAAAACATTTCAACGGTTTGCTTTGAGTAATCATAATCATTCCTAAAAAAATAAAGAAACTGAATCTTTAATGGTGATTAAAAAATACAAAAATATTTAAAAAAATGAATTACAGGGTTTATTATAAAAGTAATGTGAATTTTCTGGAAAAAATATGATCGTACAGGTACAAATGCTGAAAATTCTTCAAAATACTCTCCCTCAGCTTCAATAATAAACGTCAGTCAAGTTGACATAAAATTCCCACAATTAGGAACAAAAATGCCTATATATATATGGCAAAAATAAACCTAAATATAGTTCATTGGTTTCTGGTGCGTTCCTGATTGACAGCAGCGATGCAGAAAAATTTACTACTTTAGGGTACGAGTGGAAGATCATGTATAATGAAGTCTGCCCAATTCTCGTGCAGTCTAAATTTTGGATGAATATTATTTACATTATTTTTGTATATATTAGGTTTTTTGTTAGCACAGAATTAAAAAAGCAAATAAATAAATACACATTCAGAAACATGTCTGGCATGCCTGGAAGTCCTCAGGGTGACTCATTGACGGGATTTTGTGTACCACTGGCTGCTCTGCCCTTTTGATTCTGGGTTGTTCTTGAACATCCAGGATTCAACAAAAGAGTTAAGAAGGTCCAGCTCATTTTGAATCAAATATATATTTGTCATGCTGACATTAACAACCAAAAAAATCTCTCCGAAAAAGGTGATAACAGAAGAAACAAAAATAGAAAACAATTCAGATGTCGAGAAGGATCCTTGCTGCCTTGATCGTTGGTCCTGTACCGCAAAAGTGGACATATTTAGGATGTCAGCGATTTCCTCCGTCGACGAACGACGTGAATATTTTGATTATTCTTCATTCCAAGCCGAACACAAAACTTGATTATGTTATAAACTTCACTTGGAGGCACATCTTTCCACTCAGAACCGGCTGCATTGGAAGGGCAGACCCTTCACCACATATCCCTATGTCTTTTATCCCGCTGCGATGGATAGTTGCGTCACAATAAAATTATGCGCATTACTTCCATAACAAACCTTGCATATATTATAAACCCGGTAAGTCTTTAAACCCACGTAACTAACCAGTAAAATATAAAATAGTGTTAAATTAAATTATTTGTAAATTCAACAACTAGATAAATGGATTATTTCTAATTATCGTAATTGAGGGCAAAGTGGGTGGCTAAGTTAGATGAGAACAATATATTAAAGATATGAAAATTCAAAAAAACTGAAGTAGAAACAGTCAGATAAGAAGTTAAACTAGGTAATACAGGCATAGAAACATCTGTAGAATTGAAAGAGAATGAAATTGAAGAAATTGAAGAAATTGGACGAAATCAAGATTTTAAAACCACCAAAATATCTTTAGAATGTATAAAAATTGAAATTAATTTTTTAATTTATTTATTTACCTGAACATATCCTGCTAATATTAGATATATAAAAACTTACATTAATAGTTACAAAAATGTAGGTCGCAGTAGCTGTGGGCATGGGAGTTTACAATGTGTCCTTCCACTCAGACCCCTTATTCTGCTTGAGATGATAGAATTCTCTATCAGCAAAATGGTTTTGCCATTTGGGCAATATTTTGGCCATTACTGGCACAATTATGTCAATTTTAGATGTAGCTATTTTAATGATATTTGATTATCAAATTGTTTAATTAATAAATTGAAGAAGTTTAAAGAGATCAAAATATTAAAACAACCAAAACATTCTTTAGAAACAGGTATAATAGAAGGAAATACACGCCGGTGGTGGCGCATCGGTTACGGCCCCGAACTGACGTGCAGCAACGTTGATTCGGGTCAGTAGTCGGATGGGTGACCGGTACCATTCACCATTGGGATAGAGTGACGGGGGCGATCCTTTAAAGTAACAAGCTCATTTACACACACACAAATACACAAATGACACATGGCGGAAGGAACACGTGGTCGATAGCCTAACACCACTACTACTACTACTACTGGAAGGAAATAAATAAGCATAGTTTTTTAAGCATGAAGAAATTAATACGAAGGTTTTTGTAGAAGTTAATTGGTTAATCTCAGAGAAGGGAATTTTACTTCAACCAGTTTGGACTCTGTTAATGGAGTTAATACTAATGATTCTTTAACAATAATTCCTGATAAACATCTAAATAAAAGTAAAAGCCAACAAAGTGAAGAAGATACAACTTCAAGTGACATTGATGTGATTACCGCAACTATTTATTTATTTTTTAAAATAAACCAGATTCAAATATTGAAATGTTCTTTAAATAACTAGATAAATTATTAAGTACGCTTCTAAACTGTAGTTTCTTTATTATGGGGGACTTCAATATCGATATATCAAATAAAAATCAAAGTAGTACAAATTTCATTAATTTACTGAAATCGTATAACGTTGATATTACTATAGATAAATATACACGGATCACAAACAATTCCCAAACTATAATAGATAATGTTTTAACAAATTGTAAAGATAAATATTGTACTGATTTTTTTGAACCATACATCTCGGATCATTTAGCACAAATTATACATATGCCTACTAATATTAGACAATCTAAACCAAAATATAAGTGGTTAAGATTTTTAAATGAGGAAAATTTTAAATTATTTAATCAGACGTTACACAACATACATTTTTCACGTGTATTATCTTGTACAGATACAAATAAAGCATAGAACATGTTTATGGATTGTATATATGAAGCTTTTAACAAATGCTTCCCTAAGAAATTTTTTTTAGAAAAATTATAAAGAAATTATTTCAATACTGGCGCTTATTTCTATAGAGATTTATTTAATAAATATAATATTGAATACAATAAACTTTTACAAGAACACAGAAAACATAATTATTACAAAAATCTTAAACACTGATAAGGATAGTATAAGTAAAGTAACCTGAAAAATTATTAATGATTTTCAGGAAGTAAATCTTTTTAAAAAATATTCTGCCTACCCAATTGAGGTTGCTGAGGATTTAAATCACTTTTTTTATTAATTCTGTTAAAAATATTTTAAGTAAAACTTCTCACTAATATACAAAGAACAATTCTAAAAGCATTTTTTGAGATCAGCATCACATACAGAAATATTATACACAATATTAGATTTAAAATGTACAAATACTACGGGACAGGATGAGATAAACTCCAAAGTTATTAAAGCTAGTATTTACGAAATTGTATTACCCTTAACTTATATCGAAAACCTAACTATGTCTACGGGAGTATTTCCAGATACCTTAAAGTTTTCAACGGTTAAGCCAATTTATAAAAAAGGTAATTCGAGCGATTTGAACAACTACAGACCTATAAGTATTTTAAATACCTTCTCTAAAGTCTTTGAGAAAATAATTTTAAATCGTATATATGATTTTTTAAAAGCTGTAACTTATTAAATAATAAGCAACATGGTTTCAGAAAGGGCAAAAGTGTTAATGCAATATTCCACCTTTTAACCGAAATTTTAACAGACCTTATTTATTTATTATTGATTTAACCAAAGCCTTTGATAGCTTGAACCACACCATTATTAGATAAGTTGAATCAATATGAAACCAGAGGAACGTGTAATAACTTAATAAAGGCATACCTATCAAATAAGCAACAAATAGTGAAAATCAGGTAGAATTTACGACTCCAAAACGATTGCTTACGTTCATTCCACAAGGCAGTATCAGAGGTTCCTTACTCTTTATTATTTATGTCAATGACCTATTTGACTTCGTAGATTCAAATAAATGCTACTTGAAAGGTATACAACCCAATTAATTAGTGAACCAACATTTGAGGTCGCTTTCGAAAAAGCAAACATATATTGGAGAATACTTCAAATATGGTTTGACCAAAACCAATTTATATTAAATAGTGAAAAAATACAAGCAATGATTTAAAAAAAAAAACAAGGTCTACACATAACACTCCAGAGACAACAACTTTAAATAATAGTTTTATTCAAGTCCAAGAAAATTTTAAATTGTTAGGTGTTGTGCTCGTTACACACTTAACTTTTAAGGATCACATTGCATATTGTAGAAAGTTAACTACATACGGTAAATTATAAATTAAGAATGCTTAGTAAAATTGTAAATACAAATACAAATACACTCAGGGTAGTGTACCATTCAAACTTTGAATCAATTATTCGTTTTGGAATAATGTTCTATGGAAAGTGTTCGTCTGTGGAAAAACATTTCGTCAGTCAAAAGGAGGCTTCAAGAATAATATGTAATATAAAGTAAAGTCTTGCAGAGGATATTTCAGAAGACAAAAGCTTCTAACAGTAACTGCGATTTACATCTATGAAACTCTCATGTTCAATGTTAAAAATAAAGAACTATTCGGTCATTTTGAACATAATTACCAATATTTAACAAGAAACCAACAAAATTATGCCTTGCCAAGTATACGGTATACGGTAATGAAACTTTTCAACAATTTACCGATAGAAATTAAAGGAATAAATAATATTAAGTTTAAAATAGTATGTTTTTTGTTTTTGACACTTTTCAGTTTTATATAATTTATTTATACAATTGTATGTAATTTTTGTGTACAATTTCTGGAAATAAATCAATTATTTATTTATAGAGGCCACCCACCCACTCTAAATATACATAATCACTTTAATTGCTAATCGCTGATGATTTTGCTGCTAAAAACAATAAAACCCTTTAAGTAATAAAAAATAAAACAAAATCAAAATTTAAGTTTAAATATAAATGACTTTCTATAAATAATTTTATCTAATTTAGATTTAGAGTCTGCCCACACATCATGGATCAAATTTTAAATTAGCAGAAAACTCTAAAATTTTACCTTTTTAATTTTTTTATTCAAAAAGTTTTGTAATTAATTTTATTGTAAACCGCGAGATGATAAGCAATTAAAGTTTATATGTATATGTAGGGTGTGTGGGTGGCCTCTATCCCACCTTCCAATTAGTTAAACATCATCAAAAATTATTTGAAAAATTTGTTTGAATAAATGAATTATTTTACAATAATGTTATCTTTATTTACGTTTTACAACTTTTAATTAAAACCCTCGCTTATGTTTTACTGATTGGAGGGTGGGTTACAGAACACCCACCCACCCTACATATACATGATAACTTTAAATACTAATCGTTGATGAATTTGCTGCTTACAAAACAATACAATTTTGTAATGTAATAAAATATAAAACATAATCCAAATTTAAGTTTAAGTATAAATGACTATCTGTAGCTAATCTTATTTAAGCTTTAAAGCATTTCCACGAATGATGTATATAATTTTTATTAATTTACATACTCAAAAATTTTATTTTGTCAATTTTTTTTATTCAAATTTTGTACTAAAAGTTATTGCAAACCGGGAGGCGATCAGTAATTAAAGTTAATATGTATATGTGGGGTGGGTGGGTGGCCTCTAACCCACCCTCCAATTAGTAAAACATAAGCGAGGGTTTTAATTAAAAGTTGAAAAACGTAAATAATCATAACATTATTGCAAAATTTCATAGATTTATTCGAACAAATTTTGAAATTTAAGAAACACAAACAAAAGTTAAAGAGAATGAAAAACAACAAGTTTTATTAAAACATGTTTTTCATAAAATTCTCAACTTAATAATTTTGATATTTTTTGCCTATTGCTAATAAACTATAGGAGTTAAATGAAAATTTGGTGAAGTAAGACACTTGTTATGTTCCATAGATTTATTATCAGTTGACTGACACGTGTTTCGATTGTTACCAATCGTTTTCAAAGTTTAAATGAAATTTAAAAGTAATTGTAAAGAATTAATAATTGGGTACATTATTAAGAATAGCCTTTTTGCGTAAACCTCATAGTTTTCGAGAAAAATATAGGGAAAGAATTATGATGGCCAAGAATTATTAAAAAAGTGTAGTAATAAACCTTATTTTCGTTAGGGATTAGTAGACTAATTCGAGGCATAAATGTGAATAGGAAATACTGGTGTTGGATATTTAATAAATTGTAATTAATGGAATAATTCATGTCGGCTATATGGGATTCCGTATTTGATGTTTGTTTTTAATTAGGATAGCGGGATTTTTGCGAACGGTGTTGTTGTTTTGGCGTTGAGGACGAAAGGTAAACACGGACAGGCGTGCGGTGCGGGGGTGCGCGAAAGCGGACTCTAAAACGGAAGCAAAATATTTAATTTAAATTAATTAATAAGTGGGCCTATCTCAATTCTCGGTGGACCAGCTGCGTCGGGATTATGGAAGGGCAGAATTGGCAGAAAGGACGGCGCAGGGGGAGAAGCGGAAAGGTCCACAGCTGAGCGGAGGGCGCATGCAGTCTGCGCACGCGATCGAAGAAATCCGCTCGTGGCGCCTCCGCGGATGCAACGCGCACGAAACCGAAGAGACGCGAGCGCCGTGCGGGGCCCTCCGTTCGACCGTTTCACACCAGTCTACCGACGGAGGCCGTACATGTAACTATTCTCACGCTCTCGAGCGTTCAAGTCACCTGTGTTTGTGTAAGTGTGTGTTTTAATGCACAACATCCACTGTTGTTGTTCGGGGCATTCGAAATACACCAAACTAAATACGTTCACTCACTGTATGGATTGTGTCGTGCCGATTCTGGATTTAACTGTGTGAAGTGAAGTTTTGTAGCGCGACGCACTGCGTTTTAGCAGCGGATGGGATAGTGGAGATAGCCGCAGTTAAAGCGAGCCCGAGTTTTCTCTCCACGCCGTTCCTGCCTCTCGTTTTTGGGATCGAGGAATCGATACAAGACCATAGCACACGCACTCGACTCTTCGTCACAACACCATCGACTGGATATTGTTTGTTTGTTTGTTCGTTCGTTGTTTGTTGCAATATGCCGGCAACGTGACGCGCCGTTCCACTCCCCCCAATATCTCTATGTGTTGTGTGTGCATTCTGTGTTTCTGTGCATAAGTGACTCGTGACTACTAAAATGGATATACTACCTAGCGTTAACATCTTCAGGGAACTCCAGGACATCCACGACACCGGCTACTTCTCGCCGCAGGCGTCCCTGGACGACCACTGGCAACAGGTAAAATAATCACTCATTCATGATGTTCCCTCAAATCTTCCACCGATAAATCGCACACATACACACACACACACCGTCTCCCACAATCTACCTGTCGCGCATCACGTGCCCTTGTTACGATAAACACCACTACACTGCACTACACTACACACTCCGGCAACACTCCGCACAATTACGTCTCTTCTCTTCTTTCATCTCTCGCGAAAATGAAAATGGGAAAAACTCGACAGCCGTCCGTTGTTCCCGGTTCCATTCATCCTCATCCTCCTCGTCCGCCTCCGAATTTATTAATCCCTCCGGTGATTCACTCGCCGCGTCTATTTTTAGAACAATCCGTGCCAGACTTGACCTAATCCCGCTACACAGCTATTATCATTCGCATTCTTCACTAATAAACGATCATCAACACACAACACATTCACTTTTTAAAGCGCCCGGCCGCATTAAACAACCGACGCGTAAACAACAAACAATCGCTGCGTTTTTTTTTTCACTCCACCGGCGCACCGCTTATCTGATTCTGTGCCGTCCAATTGGATTTTTATCATAATCACGTTTACTTTGACTATCTTGCAAATATTTTACATTTACAGACGTTTATCATGTATATAGGCGATATGAAAGTGTTTATTTATAAAGATATTGGCGAAACTGTTTAATAGATCGTGTGAGTATATAAATACGTTATAATTAATAAAATTTTATTCCCAAGTAGTTGTCAATAATGTTTTATAGTAAAGAGGTATGTTATAAAATAAATAAAACTTTATTATACTTTATTTGTATAAATTGATTTATTACATAAAATATATAACTCTAACATAAACAATATAGAGGTATAATAATCTCATTTTAATTCAATGGAGGTAAATAATGTTTTATTTCATGAAATATTTATTTATATAATAATTGAATTTAAATTATACACCTGAAAGAATGTCACAAATAATACAATGGGTTAAAATAAAACATTTATTCGTTCTATAGCAACTAATGGTATTGTGGAAAATTATAACCTAAATAATAAATTTAACAAATAGTATCATGAAATTACGTACTAAATTTAAATGTTAAACTCTACAAAATATAATCTAGGCCTAAATAACCTGTAAACATATTAAGATAAGATAAAGTATAAGTGTGGTATTTTAATCTTTAAAATATTATTAGTATTAAAAACTAGTTGAAGTATATTTTATAAATAATAATATTCACTATAGCTCTATTTATTTTATTTAATACACTAACGAAAATACAAAGATTAATTAATTTTTAATTTTAATATATAGAGTAAGACTACTTTATAATTTAGTGACGTTCACATCCACTACAAATGTATATTTTGTTTATAACTATTATATAGTGGCTCAAGTGAATTAAGAATTAAATTGTAAATTATGTAATTAATTATATGTTAGGCTTTTTTGTTGGCACATAATTAAAACAAATAAACGTAACGAAAACTGTTTTATTCTTTTTTTACACTTAATTTTTTATGTATTTGTAACCATCTGAGTACCAATCATGTTCAGAGTGGACTAATTTCATTTTGTTTTTTGTAAATGAATTATGTGAAATTTAAAAATGCAAAAAAACAATTATCGTCGTGTTTTTCTTCAGAAGAACCAGACAGAATTTGTTTTTATTTTATAAGATAACTTTTAAAGTATTTTTTAAAACTTATTTATTTATTTGTTTATTTATTATATTTTAGATTTCTTCCTAACAAAATACGAAAGTATTTTGAGTTATGATCAAATTATTGGTTGTAAATTAATGTTATAATTTTTTTATTAGCGAAGTAATAAACTTCTTCCATTGTCGTGGTATGTTTTCTGGTGAAATTTATTAGTGTTAAATTTGGCTCAAGGACATGCGCATCCGCCCATTATATGTGTATAACGGATATAAAAAGCACCTCACTAACTGGATGAGCAATAAAAATGCACTTATGCACCTATACGATTACGTATTCCTCGTAAAGTTTCATGGCTTAAAGTAAAAGAAACATTAAACGGAATAGTGATGGGGGGAAATAAATAAGAAGTGTTTAGACAGTTTTAACAAATCAACGAACACTGATAATTGACTATAGAGTTTAAACGTAAACGATCAAAAAGTATTCAAGTGCGCCAGTTACTTTAAGAAAATTCTTCATATATAAATATCTAACAAATACATACTTTTATGTAATGACTATACAATGACAGACCTGGAGAATATATATAATACAAAATATTTGCCAAATAGCTATCGACCACTGGTCATTCCGCCTAGAAGATTCTATTTTTATCCAATTCATCTATTTCGTATGTAATAATTGTAAAACACGAAAATATTCTTATTAAGACTACAAAAGAAATTACTTATTGAAACAACTACAATCTGTCTAATACCTCGACAGACATTGAATGATACAAAAGTAATTTGGGTGTTATGAATAGTTACATGAAAACATTTGGTAAACATTTTTTGTTCATATTTGTTTTATGTTGTATCTACTTCAATTCTAAAACTACATAAAACGAAATAGTAATGCGAAAGTAAAGTAGTGTGCTGACAGCTTTAACTAATGGCAATTGTTTCTATAGGTTTTAAACGCACGCTAAAAACTGGATTCTACGGTTCTGTGTACGCCAGTTACTTTAAGAATATTCTATTTTCGTCCACTCAATCTATTTCTTGTGCATGGGCTTTTTTAGGCAAGCTCTTTTCATTCAGCTTTCTTGATTGTTTGTTGTGTCTACTTCAATCCTACACTTATGAGAAGATTGTATTTTTATCTGAGGTAGTTATTTATATCCTTTGCTTCGAGCCTTTTCTTAATATGTATTATATTACTTTCTACATCTATAAATATTCGAATTATAACCATATACAGGGTGAGTTTTTTTCGATGTTCTCTATGGGGATCTCGGAAACTATAAGAGATAGAGAAACGGGTAAATGGAGATAGAAGTGTAGATTTACGAGACGAATAAAATTCCACTTTCAAAGTTTTCAAAAAAGTCAAGGGTAACTAGATATTTTGAAAAAAGTAAAAAGTGTCAATTTTTTAAAATCAATTTATCTCGGTTATTATAACAGATAGAAAAAAACTGTAAAGGACAAAGTTTTAGATAATTTTATGCAGATTAATAAAAAATAATCAGACATTTTTTATCGCCATTATTTTCCGAGATATGACGCAAACTTACATTTTTTTAAATGGAAACCATAGTTGGCTGTGACCTCATTCAAAAGGTAATTTTTTTCTCTTTAATCTAATATGGCATACGACATAGTTATTTCTAAAAATGAGTGAGTTATAGTCATTTTAAATTTTATTATAAATAAAAAATGGATAGCCATGAAAAAAATGAAAGTAAAACAATTGCAGTTCTTTATAATATTAGCAATATTGTAATTATTAGTTTAACAGATATAAATCAAAATGAAACAACTGCATAAAGTGATTCTGTAATTATCAATACATCAATGGGAGAGAAATTTTAATATTAAAAAAATATGGTCAAAGAGTCCACTATTAATACTATTATGACATAAATTATATCTTTTTAAAATTGAATTTATCGTTTTTTGATTATTCTCATGTAAATTGAATTAAATGTTTCAATAACAACTAGTTTATGATCCTCCACAGATTGATATGATTTTTCATATACTTTGTTTTTTTACATAACCCCACAGAAAAAATTCTAAAACGCGCAGATCGGGAGATCTAGGTGGCCCTGGGATTGGTTTATTTCTTCCCACTTATGAGTTAGGAAAAGCATAATTTAAATAATTTGTAAAGCCAACATGTTATGAGGTGGAGCACCGTCATATTGGAACCATTTTAATCTTGCTTGTAATGATAAATTTAAACAATCGAGCGTATCTTCAAATGTTTTCTGAAGAAAATGAAAGTAATCAGTTTCACTTAGTGAGCTTTCAAAAATATATGGACCGAGAATTATTAATCCAAACACACCATGGATTAAACCCAAATTTAATTTGTAGTTTTCTCTGTGAAACATCTCGTGGATTCTCTTAAGTTCATCTATGTTCATTGTGGCGAATAAAAATACCACAATTACAGCCGTACTAATAAACCGAGATTAATTCTCGGATTGTACAATCCTAGATAATTTGTCATATTTTTTTAGTTACATTTAAATATCACTGGTTTTATGTTGGTATTACGGAACAGCTGATGGTATTGTCAATATAACACGTGATTGTCAGTTGAGGAGCATGTGCAAAAAAAAAAAAACTTTTTTGTTTGCAAAAACATTAAATGAAAATAATTCTACAATTTTCATTGAAAATAATTATCGACTGTGCTTACTTTAATCTTGATTAAATAAAAACAATGCTTATTCCTTGTCCCTTATCACACAAACTAACTTTGCAAACAAACATTTAACGTTCTTCTTTACTGACAATCACGTCAGCTGTTCCGTGACGCCAACGTAAAACCAGTGATATTCAAATGTTACTAAAAAGTTACTAAATCTGACAATGAATCTAGGATTCTACAATCCGAGAATTAATCTCTGACTATTAGTACGGTTGTTAGTGAATCGCGATTTATCTGTTCATAATATTTTTGTAAGAAACGTATTATCCTCTTGACAAATAAGTTTATACCACATACAGAAGGCCATTTGATAATTACAAAATTTTATTCTTTTGCTGGTTTTTCAGTTTTATTTAACTTTGTAGAACTAATAATTACAATATTGCTATTATTATAAACAACTGCAATTGATTTACTTTCATCTTTTTCATGGCTACCCATTTTTTATTTATAATAAAATTTAAAATGACTATAACTCACTTATTTTTAAAAATAACTATTTCGTATGTCATATTGTATTAAAGAGAAAAAAATTACCTTTTGAATGAGGCCATAGCCAACTATGGTTTCCATTTAAAAAAATGTAAGTTTGTATCATATCTCGGAAAATAATGGCGATAAAAATTTTCTGATTATTTTTTATTAATCTACATAAAATTATCTAAAACTTTGTCCTCTACAGATTTTTTCTATCTGTTATAATAACCGAGATATATTGATTTGAAAAAATTGACACTTTTTACTTTTTTCAAAATATCTAGTTACCCTTGACTTTTTTGAAAATTTTGAAATTGGAATTTTATTCGTCTCGTTAATCTACACTTCTTTCCCCATTTAACCGTTTCTCTATCTCTTATAGTTTCCGAGATCCCCATAGAGAACATCGAAAAAAACTCACCCTGTATGTATATGTATATATAGCAATGTGTTTTGCAGTAACTTTTATTTTTATTTTGTTTTTGGGTTTCAATAAAATTTCAAAGAAGAATCCCAATATTTGATATTTATCCAAACACCTATTTTAATTTTCTAAAAGTATTATTTCTTTGATTAACATTTTCAGAAAATTTTAAATATGATTTTGGATAAATAGCAAAAATGGGGAGATATTTTTCAATTTCTTTAATTCGACAAAGCTTTTTTGTATGTTTAATTTGTTTTCAAACAAACGTTTTCTATGATTCTGAAAATTATTTTTTAATTCTTGGTCTATATTGGTCTTTTGTCTCGTCGAATTTATTTTTCTTAATGTTATGCAAATCATGTGATAAACGGTCTTGCCATTTTTTTTGTTTATTTTATCTTGTGTATCTCTAAAAGATGTGAAATAGCTTCAATTACCGACGAAATAATAATATAATGGACATTATTTTTTATTAAAGTTTTTGGCATCTCCTTTAATACTTTTAAATTAATACACCGAAAAGCTATAAGACTTTGTATTATTATTTTTTATAAGTAATTTCGGCCAAAATTTATTCGTTGTAGTTTTTCTAATCGTTTGAGTATTTTTCAGTAATTCAAATTAAACGAATAACAAAACACTTTCTTTGTTAGTTGTTGTCACACTTTATTTTTAAGTGATTTGAATTTTCGTTACTGGTCGAAACTTGAGTCACTTAAAAATAATGTGTGATATCAAAAAAGAAAGTGTTTTGTATGACGAAGTTATCGCCCTGACCATTAATCAAAACGAATAACTCTTAAGCCAAACCTGTCACGAAAATAATACCTAGAGAGTTATTCGTTTTATTTGGATTATTCCAAAAATGTATCACGAAGTCACAGTATCCACAATCACGTTCTAGATTTTTTAAATTTAAAATAAATAAACAATTAACTTTTTTATTATTTATTTATTATTAGATTTTTTGTTCAATTTTATTGGCATTTTTTCAAGAATATCTTCTGGAATAAACGAAAATTATTAGATTTTTCATATTTTCTAATACTTCTAGCCTGACTTTTCAACAGAACGAAAACATCCAGATATTTCAAATTTTCTAATACCTCTAGAGCCTAATTTGTCGGAGTTTTGTAGAAACTAAAAGTATTTTTTATTCCAGATTTTTTTTTCAAATAATTCAGCATCCCCGTTCGAATTTTATCGCTATATACCAGTATTTTTTCTTTTATTCGGCTTTTTTATTATTTTATCGTCATCTTTCAGTAATTTCTTTTTTGGCTGAATACATATTTCTAGATTTTTCGAATTTAGCACCTCCAGCCTCAGTTTTTTTTTTAGAAATATTTCAAGTATTTCATCAGATTTTTTATATTTTTTCATGTTTTTATTTGTTCACTAGATGAACATTTTTCATTTTTCAATACCTTAATAATAAGTATTTTCAGCAGTTGTTTCCCGGATTTTGAGAATTGAATGTTTTTCAATTAAGCGAAAATTTCTAGATTTTTCAAATTTTTTAAAGCCTCTAGCCTTATTTGTTGTAAATAATAAGTTTTCTAGTAGTTTTCCCAAATTGTACCTCTAGCCACAGTTTTTTCAGAAAATTTCAAATATTTCTTAGTATTTTTTCAGATTTAGAGGTAAACATCTTTATTGAAGACAGAATTTCATAACAAATATAATGTTTCTTCGTCCTTTTTATCTTGGCAATCGACAGTAGGTCTTTCAGAATATCATCTTTAAACATCCGTTGGTTGTCGCTGCTTTTAGGCCAAGATTACATGAAAAGATGAGATGAATTCGTGAATAGTGATTTCCGGATGTTTGTATTTAGGAGTTATGTTCTGATTGAGATGGATACAAATGTGGTTTAGGATGTGGAGAATGTGGATATTAGTAGCAAAAATTTGTGAAAACATATGTAACACGCAAATTACTTTTGTATCATTCAATGTCTGTCGAGGTATTAGCCAGAGAAGTAGTTGTTTCAACAAGTGATTTGTTTTTTGAAGTCTTAATAAAGACCCATTTGCTGTAGATTTACGATATTTTCGTGTTTTTTCTAATTATATCTAAGGCGTTAATTAATTGGGGTAATTTGGGTTTTTTGATACGGTAAAGTGTTTGATGAATTGTGGGGAGGCTTATTATAATGCCTTTGTCAATATTCCATAATCTTTCACAGACTTGCAAATTCTTTAAAACGTCAAATTCCTTGGTTTTTAGATGTAAGAGTTCTAAAATAAGTGTTCTATTCATAATTGTTAACTTTAAGATTTTATAATGAAAGGTTATTGCCAGATATTGAGTCTGTAATGGAGAGATATTGGTATTAGTTAGGTTTATCGTGAAGGGAAAAGTGCTAGCCCGGTGAAATGGAATAAATAAGTGCGGTTTGTTAGGATTGATGGAAATTTAGCAAATTGTGTCAATCAGCAGGGGTCCTATATTAAAGACTTTTTCTCTTTTCTTCCCCTGAAAAGTGCGACGTGTCTTTAATATCAACAGCAAAAAGCAGACAGTAGACGGAAGAGTTGAGTTATTGGACGTAGATGTTGTAGAGCATTTGCGGCAGTGGGAATCCTGTGGAACACCTTGTTAAGGAATAAAAGATCGGGAAAGTGTGTTTCTTATTTGAACATTCTGGTATTTAGGAAGTTGTCTATTAAATGGAGAAGATGTGGAGGATTATTTTAAAAGAAATCTAAACTTGAAATAGGAATCCTTTGCTAATTGATTGAGTTTACTTAATACTAAAAGGAGTTCTATAGTGATCTCGATGCCACACCGAGTCAAACGCTTTTTGAATGTCAAGGAATTTAATAGCGGACATTTTACCTTCGAGGTATGCTGTTTGACAATTTGATATGAGTATGCTTAGGGGCACCAGATTTTTATTTTTTAGCATTTATATATTTTATTTTGTTGGTGTTTTCCAGCAAAGCCTTCTTGAATTAAATCTAAAAATTTTGTTTTCAGAATGTTTATTCTAGCCTCAATTTCTTGTAGTTTTTAAGAAAACTATTCAATAATTGATATTTCAATAATTTATATATGAGATTTTTAGAATCTCCAGCATTTCATTGGTTAATTTTATAGTTTTTTCTTAGGTATGTCTTCTTAATTTCTAGATTTTTCGTATTTTCCAACATCTCTAGTCTGATTTTGTTGGAATTTTGTAGACATTTTCTGGTATTTTTCCTATACAAAAGTAAGCAAAATGTATTTTGCTTACTTTTGTTCGACTAAACAATAATTCTAGCTTGAATGCATTTATTTGTTTTTTTTTTGTTATTTTTTAATTTCCAGCTTCTTATTTTTCCAGGATTTTCTACAAATTGTTTGAATTCGTTTTTGATATAACTTTTAGATTTTTTAATATAAGGAGAAATAATTTTATCGGTAATTTCGAAACATTTATTCTTCAACTAAATGAAAATGTTTATTTTTTTCAAATTTTCCACCATTTGTAGCAGAAATAGTAGTAGTAATAGTATTCGACTATTGACCACGTGGTACTTTCACCGTGTTGTTTGTGTAGTTATATTTTATGAAAATGAGCTTGTTATTTTTAATAGTGGCCTATATAACTAAAGTGCTAACGATGCTGCACTCTCTAGTTCGGCTGTAACCATATGCGCCCACCACTACATTAGCCTTATTTTGTTACAATTGTTTAAAACTTTGGAAAATCTATAGATATAATAATTAATAAGCCATGGCTTCTATGAAGGAAACTCCTGAAAAACTAAGAGAAGAAACTGTTCCGATCCATCGTATCCGTATCACCTTGACCAAAAGGATATACGCTCATTAGAGAAAGTTGATCAGTGAAGCAAAGAAGCAGAAATTGCACTTGAAGGGACCAGTTTGTATGCCGACCAAAACCTTAAGAATCATTTCATTGTGGTGAAGGTTCTAAGATTTGGGATCGTTTCCAAATGAGGATTAACAAGAGGATTATTGATCTTTATTCTCCTTCTGAAATTGTCAAGCAAATCACCTCCATCTCGATTGAACTTGGCGCAGAAGTGGAGGTCGCCATTGCCGACCCATGAATACCAAATTAAACACAATAATTACTTTGTTTTGTATAACAGTTATTTATTTAAACGGTGACCAATGGTTACATTCACGTATCATTTTCAAACCGAAAGTTTTTCGAATTAAAATAATTTTTGCTCCTTCTAAGTTACTTCGAAAAGCAGATATTCTTTAGGAGTATAAGCATCCTGTACTTACCATTCTTCAATTCATTTGTTCGAATCATCAGGACAGTTCAGCTGGCTGGTAAATATATTTTGTTAGCATTTTTAGCAGTAGATTGATTTATTGATTTAACTTTATATGTTCACTTTATATAGGCCAAGAAATACAGCAGATCTATAGCCTAAACAGACTGACATTATTCCTAAAATATTTTTAAATAAAGATTATTGTATCTTAAACATAGGTTTATAGTCTGTTCGTTGGATCTTTCGTCGTACGTCACAAATTATCGCTTCGAGAAACGACGCAAAAACATTCAGTCTGATAAAGTAAACCAAATGCGTTAGAAAAAGAACGCACTGTAAAACCTTCTTCGTTTTTTGAAGCGATAGTTTGTGACGTACGACGAAAGATCCAACGAACAGACTTTACTTTATTTCAATTCTAATAAAAAACACGGTAATGAAAGTACTATGATAGTACCATCACCGTTTTTCCTTTTACTACAATCAAGGTCACAGTGCACATCTAAAATAATCTCCGGGCCATGCGGCGGAATTCCTCCGTTGCCGCCGCCGCGAGTCGGATCGAAGCCGGCCGTGAAATTTGAGTTACGCGACGTAAACTGCTAATTGAAGTTAATAAAATTTGAATCGGCCAATTCGCGACCAGGTACAAGGTCGTAAACCGCTCCGCGGAAAGGAAACGTACTTTCGGTCCGTTAGCACCAGAGATGATTACCTCTAACGATGATGCGCATATTGAAATTGAAAGCTCACACAACGCCGTACCCGCAATAAAAAAAAAAATACCTAACTGGTATTTCATCCACAGAATTAAATACGTAAGCTATTACATTGTATGATTTAATGATTCGTGGTCGTAGGAATATATTATATTAATAATAACATCTAATGGTTATTGGACAGCGGAAGGATCTTGATTATTTATAACTGAGTCGAGTCATTAGCTCTTACTGGTCGGCTCAGTGAATCGACTCTTTAAAGTGAGTATAATCTTATAGATTGATACGGTAGATACTTTGTTTACTGCACGCTTGATGAAACGAAATAACATTAGGTTAAGTTAAAATTTGTAATTTGCTGTGTGTGACATCAACGAAGTCTATTTTCATTTAAAGTTCCTGATTCAAGATGTATCACAAAGTGATGGCTTCAAGCATTAAACATATTTGTAATTCCTTTGATCGAAACATAACATAACATGTCAGGAAACTAAATACAACAATATGAATCATAATTTAAAACTTGTTAACAATGGATGGTTTAAAACTAATTGATGAAACTTACCTACTAAATATGGTCTCACCAAAAAAAACGTAATGCCATTGTACCGAATGTATTTAACTCGAGTGACAATCGTACAACAAGGAAACCGAAACGTGGAAAGGAGGGGGAGGGGAAAAAAGGGCCAACGGATCGTATCACGGGCGTAATGTAGCGTTGTTGTAATTTATGTAATCCCATAAGCCGCCCATTGTATTTACCGAGAAAATAATGAAATTTCGGTTCAGTGGAAGGAAATCGCCTCGTTTATTCAAGGATTCCGAATAATCAGATCAAATAGCAGAACCAGACGGGAAAGAGAAAGCGGATACACGGGACGACGTTATTGGAAACTTTAATTTCCAAGCGAAATAATGATAATGGAACGAATTGTCCTTCTGAATAACCGATCGTTCTTCTGATATGGAAGTCGTTCGAAACACTTTTAATTAATTGATTGGTTCACATTGTAACTCAAATTAATTAGTAATTAATAAATGCACAATTGTTCTACGCATTTTGCTTTATAGTTTGTTTTCAAGCAATGCTACAGCTTTTACTTTGTTGTGTATTTTACGCCACGCCGGTGAGATCCAAATACATCAAAGTCTTTGAATGATAGTGGAGTGACCTTAAAGGATCTTTAGATCATCTCGAATGGCTTTGATGACCTAAAGCGATTTTAAACCTTAAGTGTCTCTTCGATGATTTAAAATTATTTTGAGAGACATGTAAATTTACTTTGGTCATCATTTGGATCACCTTAAATGGCATTTGTGTGGCCTTAAAGGATCTTAGGATATCAATGAATGAGTTTTATAACCTTAAAATGCTAGATAGTAACCCTAAATGCATGTTTTATTACCTTAAATACCTTTAATATTTCGAGGTGCTCAAATTACCATTGAGAAAACTTAAGTAATTTTTTGACGACCTTCAATGATTTTGAATGACATTTCTTAATTCTTTTGAATCTTAATTGACTCTTGTATGATCTAAACTAATTCTGAGTGACCGTTAGAACTTAAATAAATTTACTTTCGTCATAATTTGAATGACCTTAAATGTTCGTTGTATGGCCTAAAAAGATCTTAGGATGACCTTGACCAAGTTTTACAATCTTAAAATGATTTGTGTTTAATTTAAGAAGCTTATACTTTGTTATACATGTTAGATAATAAAATAGAACACTTTAACTTTGTATAACACTTGACTACAGTTTCGGCATCTTAACTTACCATTATCGAAACAAAAGTGATTTATTTTAATGTTATTAAAAAGTAAGTTATTTACAAATTCAAGAAAGTTTTAATTTAAAATTTAATTGGTTACTAACAATACTCTAATTATATAACACAACTTAAGTTTGAACATTAATTTATGATTTATTTTTTTAAGTAAAATAGTTAAATATGTTTTACTAATTTACTCAAAATCGTTTGCAGATGATTTAATATTAATTAGTCTTGAAAAACCCCTGGATGACCTTGAAGGACCATCTCATGACTCTGAAGGGTTTTTGGATATTGAATGCCTATTATTAAATATTATACAGCTATGTCTATTAGTATAACCTTAAACCTCTAAAAGATCTGCTGAGGCTATTGGATAATCTTAAATAACCTTGAATGAACGTTGAATTACTGTTTTATAATCTTAAATAACCTTGAACTTCGCTTCGATGACCTTAAATGACCTTACATCTTGAATGGCTCTCGGATGACCTTAAATGATCTTAAATTAGTTTAACGACCTTGAATAATTTTAAGGACTCAAATAACGGTGTGTGACCTTAAATAATTTTTGGACATCCTTAAATGATTTTGAATGACAATTAGATGATCTCAAATAATTCTAAGATGATCTTAAATAAATTGGAAGGACCTTATAATGTTTTTTTAACTGATAGCTTTATGATCTTGAATATTACTGAAAAGTGAATTACTTTTCAGTAATATTCAAGGTCATAAAGCTATCAGTTAAAAAACATTATAAGGTCCTTCCAATTTATTTAAGGTCATCAAAATTTAGTATAGTATTAAACCTTTTATGTTAGTTTTTAGATGCTGCTTTAGTATAAGCTTAAATGAATGTGGCCTTTCAAGATTTTAAGATGACCTTGAATGAATTTTATAGCTATTTTGTATGGGCTAGACGTGGAGCTAGCTTAATCTTCGAAGATAGTTCCGTCGTAATAATATCTCACGGATTTATTCTATTGGAGCTTGTTAAAGACTACTATCTATTTACAATATTACCTAAAACTAAATAGAGGGTGGGGTGGTGGTACGTACTTACCCGAGAGCGCCCTATGTGACAGCACTCCAACCATAACCTTAAAAAACCATTTTATGACCTTCAACGTTATTAAAAAGGTTTTCTCTTTTATGTTATTTCTTTTCAATGTCCTAGAATACTTAATTACAAAACCTTGAATAAGCTTTAGGTGACCTTGAATGATCATCTGACAACTTTGAAGGATATCGAATGATTATTAGTTCATATTAGATGACCCTAAATGATTTTCGAATGACTTTGAACGACCTTAACTGAGGCGTTGAAGCTTGAGTAATATTAGAGCTTAAATAGCTCTTAAATGACCTTGATCTTGAATGGCTGATGCATAGTAGCCTATGCATGACAATTGTATGGTCCTAAACATCAACGGAATGACTTTATGACCTTCAATGTTATTAAAAAGTAATTTTCTTTCATTTTATGTCTTGTCAATGACCTTGATCTTGAATGGCTGATGCATAGTAGCCTATGCATGACAATTGTATGGTCCTAAACATCAACGGGATGACTTTATGACCTTCAATGTTATTAAAAAGTAATTTTCTTTCATTGTATGTCTTGTCAATGCCCTAGAATAATATTAATTAGCCTACAATAAGATTTGGGTGACCTTGAAGGATCATCTGACCACTTTGAAGGATATTGAATGACTATTATTTGACATTAGATGATCCTGACTAATCTTTGAATGACCTTAGGCGACCTTAAATGAGGCGTTGGATCTTGAGCAATATTAGATTTTCTTTAACTCTTAGATGATCTTGAATGACTGCTGGATAGTAACTTTAAATGCCAGTTGTATGATCTTAAATATCAACTGAATGACCTTATATAGTTTTAAGTGACTCAATAATCTTCAAATGTTAATTAGATGATTTAAAATTACCCTAGGATGAACTTAAATAAATCTAAGTATTTATTTACCTTGTAATGTTTTGTGATGAAAGATTTATGACCTTGAATGTTACCGAAAAGTAATTCCAGTAGTATTAAACCTTTTATTTCAGTTTGTAGGTGCTTTAGTAAAACCTTAAATAAGTGGCGCCTTTAAAGATCTTACGATGACCTTGAATTAATTTTATATTCCCAAAAAACAATTGTATGACCTTCAATGTTATTAAAAAATGATTCTCTTTTCAATGTACCAGAATATTGTTCATTGGCCTTAAATAAGCTTTGTGTAACCTTGAAGGATCGTCTGAAAACATTGAAGAATATTGAATGACTATTAGATGACCATAAATGATCTTTGAATGATCTTAAATAATTGTTGAAGCTTGGATAATATTAGGTCCTAGATAGCTCTTAGATGACCTTGAATGATTATGAATGGCTGCTGGATATTAACCTTAAATGCCAGTTGTATAATCTTAAGAGAAAATTACGCGAATAATCCAATGGATAAATTGATGGCAACACTCGCAGCTATTCCTTCACGAGTTATTAAAGACCGCTCAAATGTTTTCCGCGAGAGGTCGTTATTGAATTAAAATTTGTTCGTGCAAAATTAATTCCGAATTCGAGTTTTACAAAGGAGCGCGAAAGAGAGGGGGGGTGGAGGGCAGAAATCGATTTCGGTTTTAATTTAAACTTTTAATGCCTTAATTAATTTTGAATTTTATTTATACGTCCCCAATTTGTTTTTAAGTGCGTCTAAGGTTGTTTTAATTATGGAATATAAATAATGCGGAGACGCTGTCGCGCGTCTCCCCGGGGACCTCAATTACACATTGATTTTCCAGTGGGGGGAAAGTGTTTTATTTTTTCTTGCGGCGTCCTTCAAATTAAACGAGTTGCAAAAAAAAATCGTTAAAAGCTAATGTTAAGAATTTTTTCTTAGACCTCTTCAAATGTTTTAGCTAAGGAAAGTAACAAATAATCATGTTACTACTAAAACCTTCTGAAAAATAAATAATAACATTGTTAAAAATAACGGGTGTCCAACAATTATTGGGACTGCAATAATTGTTGGGTGGCGTTGGAATCAAAAACGTAGGTCGATTCTTACATGTTCCAAATAAATGAACTGACATGTTAATTGTCAAACATAACCTAAATGTGCATTAAATATGTCAGTTCATTTATTTGCAACATGTAAGAATCGACCTACGTTTTTTATTCCACCCGGGACTGCAATAATTGTTGGACACCCGTTATAATATCTTACTTACAAAGTGAATTTATCGTCCTAATTTTCAAAAATGTATTACAAAGTAATGGCTTCAAGCATCAACTATATAATATGTTACGATTATTTGCAGATTTTTGACATGCGATGTTGAAGTCTTCAGGAATCCCATGCCGTTCTTGTAATGCCGTTCATCTGTTCAGATTTTCTTTTAGGTATAATCTGTATGGATTCATGTCTTTACCTCATGCATTCACGTAACATGTATATTATCGATCCGTTGCATTAAATAAAACAAATGAACGCCGGCCGCATCTCGTTCCGTAACTGGGCGTCGTAACTCGATATATCTGGCCAAAGTTTTATTATGGTAAATAAAAATGGAGGCAGTAACCGCATAAAAATGTTACATAAATGCAGGCGCGTTTCGAGAAACTCGCGTCTGCGGCTATCTGCGCCCGGGATCTTTTGTCAAATTTTCTGTCATTTGCATAATGTGCCGGAGAATACGAGCGGCCCCGGTCCAACCTGCTTATCTTGATTTTTTCGCACAGCTGCGGAATTTACCATAAACATTCTTCGGCGACCGACTTCGCGGCGATCTGACTCATTCGAAAATGCACGAAAATTTGCATAATCATAACTTTACGAGAGTTATTTCATTGCCCAAAAAGTAAACTGTTTTCGTTTGCAGCACTAAAGAAAGTATTTGTATATATTGAGGTAGTTGCCAAAATACGGTTATATTAGTAAAAGTAAATTCAAATGTATTGTGAAGTTACGTACGTAATCATTAACCACTTTAGAAAAGAAAATTAAAGGTGTTCCTCTCATTCGTAGACTTGTGTGTGGTTTGTCTTCTAAATTCTAAAATTTGTCTAAAAAGTATCAAAATCAAAACGAACAAACCCAAACAAAAATTGTATTGGTGTATTCCACAAAATTTCTACTGATGCTTATCCTATGAGGAACAAGTACAGAAAATCAAGGGTGTCCTAAAATAATTATTAGTTGTCCAATTTCAGGATAACTCCAAGAAAGACCTAGAAGTTTTCATTTGATTCACGCTACATCTACCACATAGAATATTTACTAAGATTTTTAGGATAGTTACATGTTTCCATTCCTGTTATCGGTGATTTCTATTGATTCTTCGAAGTTTCAAAATTTGCAAATTTATTAATCCTCAACAAGTTTGAATTTTGTAAAATAATCTTACTTGCTGCAATGTCTAGTCCTGCAGATGTTAAGTGATAATTACATTACAGACCTAATATTATTATTAGTATTAATATTATAAGATGGTTTCAGTTAGACTACAAGAATGAATGAAGTTAAAGCTTCTCCACTTAAAGGCCAAGAAATAATTACAGAAACGACAACATTTCATAAATCTGCAACAATGAGTTTTACTACAAAAGACTACAAAACAAATTACTTCTTTGGCTAATTAATTAATTTTTATTAACCCATATATTACCATGATTCATATATACATTACAATGTAGACTTACATCAACTCCCTTCTTGTTGTGACCGAACCCTAGTCAATAAATACATTATTCCAATTACTATTCCTCGCGTGTCGGGACAAAAGAGTTGCTCTCCCTCCCTTCCCCCACCAACCACCTCAGAGCACACGACTCTCAAAATCTGTAATGCGATCGCTAACGAATTTCAGCCTCTCTCCCCTTTCCACCACCGTATCCAACCTTGACTGGGCCGAGTCACCTGCACGGTTCGGCTTTCATTTCCACCCTTCGCCCTTGCACGGACGCACAATGCCACCTGTCCGCCAAATAACGACCATTAACAAAAAAGAATCGGTGCGGTACCGGTTCAATTCCATTCAATTCGGGCGGTACCGTTCACTTTTCGAGTCGGCACGTACGGCTCGTGTCTGCAGGTTTGTTTTGATCCTCGCCCAACCGCATTTTTGTGTCTCCCGTTCTACACGTTCGTATTTTTAGAAAAAGGTCATCCGCGTTTGGATCTCGTGTCTTTCTAAAATTCCAAACGACCAGTTTCTGTTGTTCAAATTTTAATTTTAGACTTAAACATTGAATACATGACGTTTTTGAAACCTTTTCACTCTTTGGGCACATTTTGGAGAACGTAACATCTTTATTTGAACTAAATTAGACTATTCACCATCAGCCCTGTCTTGATTTTAATTGATGTTACAGAGAATATAATAAAGTTGCTAACTACCTGAACTGTTAAGATGATTCGTGTTGATGGGTTGATCTGGCGTGATTATTTGATTATTGGGTTACATATTTTTGATCAGTGTAATTTGAATTTCTTGGGCATTGTCATATCTACATGTTAACTTTTGCTTATATTTTGTTTAATTATTCTATTTTCTGTTTTTTAGCTGTTATCTATAAACGCTTTAGAAGATTTGACAGATAGCAAAATTTCCTCTTCGTTGTTATCTATAAACGCTTTTGAAGATTTGATAGATAGCAATATTTCCTAAGTATTAAGTTGACCGTTGAGAGATGTCACTGAACAGATGGCAGAATGATCACAGATAACAAAAAACAGATTCTAAATCTTAGTAAAGTAGTTGACTGCTAATGTCAGTTAACAGATGCAAAAAATCAAAGGTTTAAAACCTTAGAAAAAGAAAAAGTTCATAATCGAGACATGTTTCTCTTTTGTCTATATTTTGTTTGTATTTTTTTATTAAAACTTAGATATTATCTCTTCTTTAGCTGTCATCTAAAGTGCCTTTAAAGATTTGAATATGTTTACATGTTGAAAGAGTAAGTTGTCCGTTGAGTGATGTAAATTGGCAGATGATTGATCATAATTGACAAACAACAAATTAAACAACAGTTGCTAAAAGATATAAAACAGATGAACAGCTTGCAGATAAGACATGACAAATTACTAATACAGTTGACATATAACAGATGACAACTGGAATTTGAAAGAGGGCTAACAGTTGTCAGATGGTAGTTGATAGATGCTAGATTACAAATGATAAATGGCAAAATCTAAACATACCTAAAGTAAATATCTCATGTGATGATAATTGACGGAGAACAATTGATAAATCGCAAATGAATTTCATATGATAAAAGTTTAGAGAAAAAATAAATGATAGATAGCAGATAACAGATGTCACTTAAGAGATATAAAATACAGACTGCAGGTAACATGTGACACATACAATTTGAAAGATTGTAGTTGACAGTTGTCAGATTGTAGGTGACAGATGATAGATGATTACAGATGACAAATTACAAATTTTAAACTTGATTAGAGTAATTGAAATCAAAATAAAAGTAAAAATGGCATGTGCTGATATTTGACAGAAAACAATTGATACATGGCAAATAACAGATGACTGATAACTGATTACAGACAAAAAATTAAATAGTTGACAGTTGGAAAATGAAATGTGACAGATGACAGTTAACAGTTATCAAATAGCATTTGCAACGTGATATTTGACAGGTGAAAGATGACAATTGACAAATAGCAGATTTTGGATTGAATGACAACAAATTATAAATTTTAGAAGAAAATTTTGATTTGAATGCAAAGTAAACATTTCATACCATTTCAGTTGACAGAAAACAATCGACAAATGACAGGTAAACATATTGTACATGACAGATGATAGTTAAAAAATAACGAACACAGTTGACTTCTGAAAGCTGACAGATGGAATTTGAAAGATAATAATTGACAGTTGATAGATAATAGATTACAGATGTCAAATAACAAATTCTAATCATGATTAAAGAAATTGCAATCAAAATTCTAATCATGATTAAATAATTGCAATCAAAATAAAAGCAAAAATGCCATGTGATATTATTTGACAAAAATCAATTGACAATTAACAAATAACAGATGATTGGTGACAGAATATAGATAAGAAATTAAACAATTGACAGCTTGCAAATGACATGTGACAGTCAACAGTAGTTAGATAGCATTGCTAAGATGGTGGTTGAGATGTGGGAGTTGACAGATAACAAATGATCGATTATAGGTGAAATGACAAGAAATTCTAAACCGTTGGAGAAATTTAAATCAAAGAGTATAATAATATATATTAGTAAACAGAAAACAGTTGCTTAAACATATAAAACAGATGACGAATGGAAAAGTCTAAACATAACCAAAGTTAACATATCGTGTGATTATAATTGACGGAGAACAATTGACAAATCGCAATTAAATTTCATATGATATAAGCTGAGAGAAAACATGATGTCAGTTAAGAGACATAAAATACAGATTGCAGGTAACATGTGACACATACAATTCGAAAAATTATAGTTGACACTTGTCAGATGGTAGTTGACAGATGATAGATGATTACAGATGACAAATTACAAACTTTAAACTTGATTAGAGTAATTGAAATCAAAATAAAAGCAAAAATGTCATGTGCTGATATTTGAAAGAAAACAATTGATAAATGGCAAATAACAGATGACTCATAACTGATTACACATAAAAATTAAATAGTTGACAGTTGGAAAATGAAATGTGACAGATGACAGTTAACAGTTATCAAATTGCATTTGCAACATGATATTTGACAATTTGATTATTGACTTCCTGAAAAAGATCCTTATTCCATACTGCATGACCTTAAATACCGTTGCATAATCGTCAGATTATTAAACGATCTTATATAACCTTGAATAACGGTTAGGTGATCTTGAAGGATCGTCATATAATCTTGATGGTTAATGGTGTACGGTTACTATTAGAAAACCTTCAATAGACATTGGATGACCTTAAATATCTTTGATTGGCCTTTGAATGACCTTGAATAATGGCAGATTAATGATTTTCGGATGACTCGTATAAGGATAATCTTATACAATGTTAAATGAGCGCTAGATGACCTTGATGATCATCGTATGACGTCTAATCATTGAATGACTTAATTAAGTATTTGATGACTTTAAGTTACTTTGAATACTCTTAATGTACAGTCGGATGATCTCAAACGAATAACCGTTCGATAACTTTAAATATTATTAAATAGCTATTTTGTTACTTTTAATGATCGTCGGATGACCTTAGGTGATTGCGCATTAATTCTATTTAATCCTGACTGATAATTAGATGACCTTGAAAGACTTTGAATGGCCGTTGAAGGACAATAAAAATGTTTTTATTTAAAATTAGTTGTACTTTACTAATTTTTAATAACCATTGGATGGACATGAATGATCGTTTTGAAAGACTAACTTTTAAATATCATTTAACGACCTTGAATGATCATTGAATGACCTCAACTAAATAATAGTTTGATTGCGGATAACATTAAATGATTTTGAATGGTCATTAAATGACTGTTGAATATAAACAGTTCTTTGGTAGTAATTTAAGTAAATATTAGATAACATTTAATGGCCATTAGATGGTCTTAGAAATTACTTTTAATGGTCATTGTATGACCTTGAATGATCTCTGGATATACACAACTAATTGCCGGATTATTTTAACTGTTCTACGTAAGTTTGAATAGCCGTTAGACGGTCTTAAATGTTCGTTAGATGACCTTAATGGCTGAATGATCATTGGCTTACTGAAAAAGATCTTTATGGCATATTAGATGACTGTAAATACTTTTTAATGGTCGTTAGATAATGTTGAATAAACGTCAAATGATTAGATGATGTTATATAACCTGAAATAACAGCTAGGTGAATATGAAGGTTTGTCATGATTGTAAATGGTTGCTATTAAAAGAACTTCAATAAACATATATTACACTCGGATAATCTTAAATGAATAACCGACTAATGGAATGCTTTTGTAAGAAGAATTTTAATTTGATTACTTTAAATGTCATTAAATAGTTACTTTAATGACCGTCGGATGATCTTAGGTGATTGTGGATTAATATTATTAAATCCATACTAATAGCTAGATGAGTTTGAAAGACTTTGAATGATCATTGAACTACTAGAAAAATATTTTTATTGAAAATTAGTTGACCTTAACTAACCTTTAATGACGATCGAACGACCTAGAATTATCGTTGGAGGCCCTCAAGTAAATAAAAGTTTGATGTCGGATAATCTTAAATAATTTTGAATGACAATTAAATGATGAGTCAATAAGTGTTAAATCACCTTGAATGATCTTTAGGAATTGACTTTTGATAATCGGATAACGTCAATTGGATTCAAATATTTGTTAGACTATCTTTAATGATAATTTTAGAATGTAAAAAATATTGACTATTTTATGACCTTGATTGATCATCGGATGACCTTAGAGGATCCATCGTCAATGCATATATTTACTTGAATATTCGTTAAATGTTTTTTTTTAATATTAGATGACACCAAATCATTTTGGCTGATTGAAGTTCATTAATAAAGATGACTTTAAAAATATCTTTTGAATTGATATTGTATGACCTGGATTTACATAACTTATTGCTGGATGACCTTATGACCTTAACTGGATTACAATGTATCGAATTAACGTTAGATAATACTAAACGATCTTTTGATGACATTTAATGACTAAATGATCATTGACTTATACATAACTTATTGCTGGGTGACCTTAATAACATTACAGTGACTGTTAGATGATCAGACATGATTTATCATTGACTTACTGCAGACGTTTTTTTATGCATTTTACATGACCTTAAATATAGTTTCAATGATCACAAGAAGACTTAGAAAAATCGTCACATGAATATCTTTAGTAATTGTTGTACGACCTTAAAGGTATTTCAATTGATTTTGAATGACCTTAGAAGTGAGATATTCTCAAATGAATTTCGAATGACTTTAAATGTTTTATAATTACTGTACAATACTGGATAACTTTTAGTGATCAATGGATGACTTTGATTGATCGTTTCGAAAGACTAACCTTTAATGACCATCGAACGACCTTGAATGATCGTTGGGTCATTTTTCATACTTATTATATGATCTGATGTAATCTTGAAATTATCATCGGATCATCAAAATGGCCGTTGAATAACTGTTAATACAATTTTAATAATTAATAACCTAAACTAACTTTAAGTAAAAATTGGATAATTTTTAATGAATATTGGATGACCTTGAGTGATCATTTTAAAACACTAACCTTTAATGACCATTGAACGACCTTGAATGATCGTTGGATGGTCTCGAGTAAATGATTGTTTGATGGCGAGTAACTTCAAATGATTTTAAATGGTCATTAAATGACTAGATAACTTTTTAAGACCAATGAATGATCTTTATTGATTGTTTGGTAAACTTTAATAATCATTAGATGATCTTATGTAATTTTACGACCTTGAATGATCTTTTGATGACCTCAAGTTAATAATCGTTTGATGGCGGATAAAATTAAATGGTTTTGAATGGTTATTAAATGACTGTTAATAATTAATTAATAAACTTGTTACTTAAAGTAAAAATTTGATAACTTTTAGTGATCAATGGATGACTTCGATTGATCGTTTTGAAAGACTAACCTTTAATGACCATTGGACGACCTTGAATGATCGTTGGGTCATTTTTCATGCTTATTATATGATCTGATGTAACCTTGAAACTATCTAACTTTAAGTAAAAATTGGGTAACTTTTAATGAATATTGGATGACCTTGAGTGATCATTTTGAAAGACTAACCTTTAATGACCATTGAATGAACGTTGGATGGTCTCGAGTAAATAATAGTTTGATGGCGAGTAACTTCAAATGATTTTAAATGGTCATTAAATGACTGTAAGAATATTAAATGACTAGATAACTTTTTAAGACCAATGAAAGATCTTTATTGATTGTTGGGTAAACTTTAATAATCATTAGATGATCTTATGTAATTTTCAGTAAATGTTGTACGATCTTAAATGCATTTCAATTGATTTTGAATGACCTTAGGAGTGAGATATTCTCAAATGAATTTCGAATGACTTTAAATGTTTTACAGTGACTGTGGGATGATCCTGTACAACTTCGAATGACCTAAATGATCATCGTATGACCTCTAGTGATTGTATGACTTATTTAATTATTGGATGACTTTAAGTTACTTTGAATAATCTTGTCAATAAAAATATTTTTTATTAAAAATTAGTTGATTTTCATTAACTTTTAATGAGCATAGGGTGAAATTGAATAATCGTTTTGAAAGACCCTTTATGAAAATTTTACGACCTTGAATGATCGTTTGATGACCTCAAGTTAATAATAGTTTGATGGCGGATAACATTAAATGTTTTTGAATGGTTATTAAATGACTGTTGATAATTAAAAAATTGTTAATAATTAATTAATAAACTTGTTACTTAAAGTAAAAATTGGATAACTTTTAGTGATCAATGGATGACTTCGATTGATCGTTTTGAAAGACTAACCTTTAATGACCATCGAACGACCTTGAATGATCGTCGGGTCATTTTTCATACTTATTATATGATCTGATGTAACCTTGAAATTATCATCGGATCATCAAAATGGCCGTTGAATAACTATTGATACACTTTTAATAATTAATTAATAACCTAAACTAACTTTAAGTAAAAATTTGATAACTTAATGACTATTTGATGACCTTGAGTGATTATTTTGAAAGACTAACCTTTAATGACAATTGAGCGACCTTGAATGATATCGTTGGATGATCTCGAGTAAATAATAGTTTGATGGCGAGTAACTTCAAATGATTTTAAATGGTCATTAAATGACTGTAAGAATATTAAATGACTAGATAACTTTTTAAGACTAATGAATGATCTTTATTGATTGTTGGGTAAACTTTATTAATCATTAGATGATCTTATGTAATTTTCAGTAAATGTTATACGATCTTAAATGCATTTCAATTGCTTTTGAGTGGCCTTTGGAGTGAGATATTCTCAAATGAATTTCGAATGACTTTAAATGTTTTACAGTGACTGTGGGATGATCCTGTACAACTTCGAATGACCTAAATGATCATCGTATGACCTCTAGTGATTGTATGACTTATTTAATTATTGGATGACTTTAAGTTACTTTGAATAATCTTGTTAATAAAAATATTTTTATTAAAAATTAGTTGATTTTCATTAACTTTTAATGAGCGTTGTGTGAACTTGAATAATCGTTTTGAAAGACCCTTTATGAAAATTTTACGACATTGAATGATCGTTTGATGACCTCAAGTTAAAAATAGTTTGATGGCGGATAACATTAAATGGTTTTTAATGGTTATTAAATGACTCTTGATAATTAAAAAAATGTTAATAATTAATTAACAAATGGATGAATTCGATTGATCATTTTGAAAGACTAACCTTTAATGACTATTGAACGATCTTGGATGATCGTTGGGTCATTTTTCATACTTATTATATGATCTGATGTAACCTTGAAATTATCATCGGATCATCAAAATGGCCGTTGAATAACTATTTATACACTTTTAATAATTAATTAATAACCTAAACTAACTAATAATTTTTAATGACTATTAGATGACCTTGAGTGATCATTTTGAAAGACTAACCTTAATTGACCATTGAGCGACCTTGAATGATCGTTGGATGGTCTCGAGTAAATAATAGTTTGATGGCGAGTAACTTCAAATGATTTTAAATGGTCATTAAATGACTGTAAGAATATTACATGACTAGATAACTTTTTAAGACTAATGAATGATCTTTTTTGATTGTTTCCAAACCTTTCGAGAGACTTTTTATTTAAATCAAAGTAAGGTAGTAATATAAATAAGTAAATAATAGATATAAAAAAGATTATAGATATGACATGACAAATGACAGCTGAAATTGAAAATATTACAGATAAGACATGACAAATGGCTTGATTACAACAGTTGACATATAACAGATGACAAATAGAATTTCAAAGACCGTGCTAATAGTTGTCAGATGGTAGTTGACAAATGATAGATTATAGATTACGAATGACAAATGACAAAATCTAAACAGTTGATAAAAGATATAAAACAGATGATAGTTTACAGATAAACTGGTTGCAGATAGTACTTGACAGATGACAGTTGAAAAATGACCAATGCAGTTGACATAAAACAGATGACAAATAGAATTTCAAAGATTGTGCTGATAGTTGTCAGATGGTAGTTTATCGATAGATATCAAGATCAATTGATGATAATTGACGGAGAACAATTGACAAATCGCAAATAACTGATTACAGATACAAAATTTAATACTTGAGAGTTGGAAATTGACATATAGCAGATGATAGTTATCTTATGACGTTTGCAATATTTATATAATCCTATATAATCTTCTATAATGACAGGTGATAGGTGACAGTTGACAGCTAACAGATGATTAATTATAGATGATAACAAATTATAAACTTTTGAGGAAAATTTTTATTTGAATCCGGAGTAAAAATTTTATGTATCAGTTGATAGAAATTACAAAAATCTTGACATGTGACAGCCTACAGGCGAATTTTACAGATAATAATTGACAGTTGATAGAAGATGATGGATTACAGATGCCAGTTGACAATTTCTAAACCTTATTAGAGTGATTGCATTTAAAATCAAAGTGCTTTGTGGTGATAATTGCCAGAGAACATTTGACAAATTGTTACAGATAAAAAAATACAGATGCTTTATTAACAATTGAGATTTGATGATGACATAACAATTGACAGATTAGGGGCGACAATTGAAATTTTCCCCACTCTAATGGAGTATTTTTCTAACGATTATATTTGTGCAAATGATTTGTGACTGAATCTGTTAATTAAGTTAGTGTCTAGTCAGTGAAGGATGTAGGCACCAATAAGGTGACATCTATTTTCTTGAAGCTGAACTGATAGATTTTAATTTTAGTGAGAAATTAATCGACCATAATTTAATTATTGTCTACTCTTTCTATTCTTAGTAACAACCCAAATTGTTGCTAAAGTATTATTTACCAAGACTCTATCTGTTTATCAAGTTATTGTCTTATTGTTTACTCTTCCAATTCCTTTTTTTGGTGGCTTCGAATACGAGTCCATACGGCCTACTCAAGATTTCCCATTCTTAGTAACACCAAAAATTTCTGCGCAAAACTATTGTTTATCGAGATTTTACTGCAAATGAACACCGCGAAAGTTTCCCGTTTTTTTTTTCTTTCTTCGTCGCTTTTCACGTTCTTCCGACGCGGAAAATCCGGACGCGTTTTAATTTAATTCCAGGGCCGTTCCATCCAGGCCCCACATAATTTTATTGCCCTTTATATATTTTTATTCGCCTTTTATGGGCACTGATACCGTGCTCCTCCTTTGTGCCCCCAGATTTAGAGGTGTTTTATCGTTCCCATTTCGTGGGGATGCCGCGACCCCGAAAACATGACGCACGCTTTTACTTTGGCAAGAAAAAAAAATAAAATGGGAGGCAGGATCTGAGAGCGTAGGGTGCGGGGGAGGGGGGCATTATCGGCGGAAAACAATTTTCCGAAATCCTTTTAAAGTCGAAGAGAAACGGCCATTTGAACGCACTAGAGGAACATCGGAACATCGGTGGTATTGTTGTTGGCTACAAGCTATAAATGAAGAACATTTTTATTAATTGAGGATTGGATTTGTTAAACTTATTAATAGTTTGCTATTCAAATGTTTTTTTGGTATTAAGGAAAAATATAAATAAAAGCATTTTGAGTTAAATTGTCCATAATTTCTATTGTTGGTTTGAAGTGTTTTTTTTCAAAAACCAAAATCTGCAAAGTGTGTGATTTTTGCTATTAAATACGTACAAAATAAGTCTTTATATTACCAATTGAAATTTATCAAAGGCTTTTAACTTTTTAATGCCAATAAATCGTAAGAGATCGTAAAAATTAAAGTCCGTGTACCCCACACCTACGGTCAGCATCGGAAATCCAATCAAATTCCGTTTTTATTTTCAAAGGATATACCTATCCAAATTGCTAAAGCACATTTGAATAAAATCTTTACGACCCTCGTTATTAGTTACATCGCCGCTTGTTTCAACATAAAACTTTTTTTTTTATTACGCCGACCGTAAAATTAACAAAAGAATCGCGCATTTTCAATTCCGGACGGCAATAAAGGCGACCCTCCGTGAAAATTTTTAATTTCCCGCCACGGCGACGTATTTTTCTGCGAAGGCGGTGACAATGAAAAAAAAAAAACTGGGACGTGAAATTGGTACGTGTTGGGGGGTTGGGCGGGAAAATCGGTCGGACCTGATGATGAATGGGGCCCGCATGTTAAACACGGGTCGAAATTTAGTGCGGAGTTGATAAGGCCGTTTATGCGGACTAAATGGGATGAAGGAGTTTGCCGCTCGCTAATGGAATTTCTAATGATTTCCACGGTTTAATCAAAAGTTAAACAAAATCCGCTGGCGAACTTTAATTAATAGATTCCGGACGGTGGAAATCTTGAAAATTTTATTATTGTTAGGGTTAATAGGTTTTATAAATTTACATTGGTAATACTTACTTTGTTGGTTTTAATAGTTGAGCAAATTTAGAACAGGAAAAGAAGTTGGTGTGAATATATCTTATGAAGTATAAAGTGGACGTAAGCTATACATTATGAAGTAGTTGGAAAGTAGTAAAGTGGACGTAATTATACTAGAAAGTAAAAGTTTACATGTTACAATCCAAAGATACAATTCCAACAAGATGGAGCATCTCAGTAAGGTTTTGTAATAAAAGAAGGATTTTAAATCTTTGATTGGTTTTATATTTTTAGCGATATTTTATGTATAAATAAATTGATATCTGTAAATCATAGTGAATTTTGCAATTCAGTCATATCTGTATATTATGATAATTTCAGTAGATATATCTTATCGTATAAATAATAACGACAGAAATTATTAATATAATTATTAATCCTCTGAATATAATAGGCCTCTTGTTAGTTTTTGCATATTGTGCAAAAAAAGCCAGATAATACAGTTCTCACATATTCAGTAATTATACATGGGTATTCTCTTTTGTCTATATATAAAAAAAGGACGCAAACATCTCTGCTAGTTGGTATTTAATTAAGTCTGATCAAAGAGCGCACTTTTATCTGCGGCGCGGATTACATCGGAACGAAATTAATTACGACCGCTTATTAAAATAAGGCAATTACGGGCCATAATTAATAAAGTACCCAAAGTGTACGAGCGTGACTCTTGTCGAGGTTATCATTAATAAAATGCACGGAACGGATACGGGCAGACCGGCTGACATAATTCCAACCTAACCTACCGCAAACACAATCGGGCCGGGCTGCTCCTGCTCCTGCTGCTGCTGTTGCTGCTGCCTGCTGCTATGCGCCTTCTAACTCTATTTTTGCACGAGCGCATTCTCCAACCGTTAACTTAAGGTCAATGTTAGCGAAACGATTTGCTGCCACCACTATGGATTTTAATATCACCTCGCTAGACGAATTGATTTTCTAAAACTTTGAAAGTTTCTTGTTATAATAATTCATAATACATTGATTATGCCCAACTTTACAAGTTGATTTCTTTGACTGTTTCTTCCTTGTATTTATTCAGTTTATTCTTTACCTTACTGCATCAGCCCTTCTTTGTCAAAAACAGTTTCTATTTATTTTGGACTTCTACTCCCTTTCACTACTCTACACTGCTGAGATCCAAAATAGTTTGAAACCTGTTCGTGGTTGTTATTGACAAGGAAACAATAATTCAATTACTGTTCTTATAATTGTCAATGTGACAGTTCCCTGTAATTGTCGATAGTTATCCACTCAATTCGTGCTCGAGGCTACGGATTGGGCTATCTCAATAAAGGTTTTTTTTTTACCTGAATCACTTCTGACTAGAGAGATCTAGTGCAACACTTTAGGCGATGTCATCTTAATGATTTCTATATATTTACTTCATCACTTCATTTGCTTATAAAATACAGGAGGAAAATCACCATACCACTACAAGCCTATGCTATGCATTGAATACTTATTATATAACTATTTACATGCATTGTATTAAAGAACTAGTATTATAATTAAAAACTTCTTTTCATCTTAAAGATTCTGTACAGACTGGCATTAAAATTAAGTCATAAAACACCCTTCCGTATCCAGTTAGAATTAATATTCACAGTGGAGAGAGAGAAAAAAAGCAACCCCCTTGTTATTACGCAAAAAAGGAGGACTAAATGGAGCGTGCTAGGTGTCGTCGGATAGGGGTTAATCCGGAAAATTGCAGGTTAGGATTACCGATCGGGGCTGACTCCTCATCCTCAATTTTTTTTTTTCGTGTGTGCAGTGTTTTCAAAGTCGCGCGAGTATAACAACAGATGTCCGGATGACCGGACGTTTAGGTGACGTAATTTATGGTCCAATAAACGGGAGCGATTTGCGCGCGGGAGGAGTGCGGGGGTGGCCGGAGAGCGAGCGAGATGGGGCGCGACGCGAACACCGATAAAATCGAAACCGAAATGATGCCGTTACCGAGGGCGACATAAAAATGTAATTATGGCCTCGATCATTTTTCATGGAACACTTTCTGAGGGCACTCGAACAGGCGCCAGATGGTGGCTCCAAGCAGCAATGTTTACGCTCAAGAATAAATTACACCCTCGCGCTGTGCGGAAGGGGGGTGGGGGGGGGGAAGAGGGAGGCGCGAGTGCACGTCTTTCTATTTCAGTCATAGGGGTACATAAATTACTTAAATATTCAAGAAAGCTTTTTTTTATAACTCGAAGGTATAAAAATTATTGGAGTTTAAATAAAAATCCATGGAATTAAATATGTATACATTTTAATCACAGCAAAATTTTTCAATTCATTCCAAAAGTTGATTATTAAGGTATGTAATCATTGCAGTCTTAATATGTGAAGGTGTTGTCTAGCTTCTTCTTTTTTTGATAAGAGGAAAGCAAATCCATCATGGACACCCTTATAATAGGTAAATGTCTGACTTCTACTGACTAAATCTAACTCCTCACCATGATTACTCCACGACCAAAAGGTCTTTTCTAATAGGATTTAAAGCGAAAAACACTATTTACTTATTATTCTTTGGTCTCCTTTCTTGAAAATTACAAAAATTACAAATCAATAAAATACGACAAATTTTAGGCCGTGCAAGTCACAATTACAAATCGTGTTCTTCCACTCAAAACCTCCCTCTTCTATAAAGCTGAGAGAGTAAATATTCTCTTGGGACATTCGGAATTATTGTTTATGTACTTTCACTTGCTTTTTAACCCCTTTTCAGGGGAGGCATTATAGCTGTTTGTACGATTTAAGGACATGTCTAGTTTCATTTAAACACCCTTTTAAGAAAATGGGATGACCGAGCCGGCAGGATAGGTTGACCAACCATTGACGATCAAAAACAACCATTAGACAAAAATATAGAATTAAATTATTCATGCAAATTTGCAGTTTAAAAGTTTCGCAATTTGATAAGAATGTGGTTGACTCTTCTGATGTAGTACATATCTCATGGTCGATTATTTAAATCAAGAATGTATCCTTTATATGGATAATTTTTTACCTCTGTTGAATTGATAAAGTTGTTCTTCGATAGAAAAAAAATATACGTTTGATACAGTACTACAGTACTAGATTATTTGGATAAAAGTTATATTATAATATGGATGCCTCCATTTCATTGACAATGTTGTTTGTTATCTGATAGAGAAAATTACTGCAAGTTTGATAATTGCCTACAAACTACAACCTCTGACAATAAAGTTCGATGAATAGTCCTGTAACATTAATGTACATGAAATATTAACCAAAGTTACCTTACTGTTTTTCGAAATAGTCACCTCCCATAACTATGTACCGCTGAGATGTGCTATACAAGTCCTGGAATCTTTTCAAAAAGGCTTCTTTTAGGATGGAGTTCAAAAGCCTTGTCACGTTTCGTTGTGTCAAAAATATCCTTAAACCTCTTTCCTTGGAATATTCTATTTCGAAGGACAGTAAGGAAACTTTCTTTGAACACTGAATAAGGGTACTTTCTTTAATATTTCATCTACATTAATGTTACAGGACTATTCATCAAACTTTATTGTGAGAGGTTGTATATTCACTCAGAAAAATCCCGTGTCTGATATTAACAAATTACAGTTTTATTTATCATCTGGTAAAGTTCCTTAAACAAACTTACTTTTGAAAAGTCGTACAATTGCTATACTATATGAATGTGGGTAGTACTACATCTCAAGGAAAAAAAATGTGTAATTGTTAACTCCATCACATTGTTAAATTTGATCTGACTGAAAAACTTACGTTTGAAAAATTATACAATAAGATATTAACAGCCAAAAAAGTCTCTCCTAAAAGGGGACAACAAAAGTAAATAGAAGCATTTATAAATGAAGATGATATATATAGTCTGTTCATTGGATCTTCCGTCGTACGTCACAAACTATCGCTTCGAGAAACGACGCAAAAACATTCAGTCTGATAAAGTAAACCAAATGCGTTAGAAAAAGAACGCACTGTAAAACTTTCGTCGTTTTTTGAAGCGATAGTTTGTGACGTACGACGAAAGATCCAACGAACAGACTATACTCCCTCGACATCGTAAATTGATTTGTTGTATATATATTTTTTTAAGGAAGGAGTCCAAAGATGTATAAATAAATAAATTATGAATATGAGTCATATTTGATGTAATACTACATCTCATCATCTCATAGAAGATTGCTTGGATAAAGGATATTTTTTATATAAATGACTCTATTCCATTGACAAAGTTGTTATTTGAACTTTAAAACCTAACAGAAGACTTCGTAAAGACGTTTTATCCTCAAAAATTGGGAATATCCAAGATAGAAATGACGAAACAAATTCTATCTCCTTTAAAAAGAATAGTAGAATTTTTATCTGCATTATTTATAGCAAATTTCTCAATTGTTTCGTTCTACAAAAATTTATATTGTATAAATCAAACTGTACTTTAAAAGTTTTTTTTTTTTAATTTTCTGTTCACAAACTTTGAATCGATTTTAGTTTCTTAACGTATTTTAAATTTTAAATGTATTTTTTTGACAGTTCATCTCTTTCTTGAACACATTTTCTACTATATACTTTACAGGTAATTTTTAAACGGTTTTTCCACTATTTTGATAAATTGATAAAATCCCAACTGTTTTATTTTAATGTATTATTTAAAAGTTTTCAGCTAATTTTAGAATAGATTTTCTACTGTTTCCTTATTTACATTTCAGTAATTAAAAAAAAAAATGTTCAGTATTTTTAAAAATAAATTTGAAATCCACTTATTTTAAAACATTAAAAACAGTTTTTTTACTTTAAAATGTTGAATTGTTTTTTTTTCGGCAACGTTTAAAGATTTTTACTATTTTTATTTTTTTGTATAATAACAGTTTGATTTTACAAGCTGGCTTTTCAGGTGTTTTCTTTTTGGAAACTATAAGAGATTGAAAAACGGATAAATGGGGAAAGAAGTGTATATTTACAAACTTTTCAAAAAAAGTCGATATTTTGAAAAAAGTGAAAAGTGTCAAATCAATATATCTCGGTTATTAGGACAACTGTAAATAAATTTGTAGATAATTTTATGCAGATTAATAAAATATATTCAATTATTATAAACAACTTCAGTTGTTTTAAATAAAAGTAATAATTATAATTAATTATTCTGAGCGTTTCTGCACCGTAGTTTTACGATATTAAAATGTAGAATAATTAGAATAATTAATTAAATACATTTAAATATATTTTATTAATCTGCATAAAATTATCTAAAACTTTGTCTTTTACAGTTTTCTCTATCTGTCATAATAACCGAGATATTTTGATTTGCGAAAATTGACAGTTTTTACTTTTTTCAAAATATCTAGTACCCTTGACTTTTTGAAAACCTTGAAATTGCAATATTATTCGTCTCTACTACACTTCTTTCCCTCCTTATAACCGTTTTTCTGTCTCTTCTAGTTTCCGAGATGTCTATAGAAGACATCTAAAAAACTCACTCTGTATAATAAAACTAAAAATGAATAAGTAAAATTCTTCAAACGTTGCCGAAATAAAACAATTCAACATTACAAAGAAAAAAACCTGTTTTTAATGCTTTAAAATTAGTGGATTTCAAATTAAATTGTATTTAAAAATATACCATTTTTGCTAGAAAGCAAGAAAACTAGTTTTTTGTAAACATTCTAAGCAAATTTTTAAATTGTTAAGGTTTTAACATACTTTTTTGCAAAATGTTCAATTGTTTTCTGCAGAAATTTGTTTTGTTTTTAAAGGAGATTTTTTAAAAATATTGTGTAAAAGTAAATTTTAAAATTTGAAATGTTTTTTTAAGTTTTAACCATTATAAAGCTTACTTTCTTCGTTTAAATTTGTATTTGTTTGATTTTTTAGAAAATGGTAATTATTTTTAATTTGTATCATTTTTTTTCAATTAATTGTTTCTTCTTTGAGAGTTTTTTAAATTCCTTTTTATATATTTCTTGAATTAGTTTCTCATGCAGCACGTGGTGAAACATTTTGTAATATAGAAATAAGACAATTTACACTTGGTTTGTTTCACTGTTTATTTATTTAATCTGACTAGTTTCGACAATTATGTCATTATCAAAGAATGAAATACAGAGATGTTGTATTGTTATATATATACTTCCAGTCCTTTTTATATATATTGTGTTTTTTAAAATTAAAATCGTAGCATTTTATAATAATTTCCTTTATTTACATTCTTCTATTTTTTCAGAAATTTTCATTCAATTTTTCATTATTTTTAGAAATTTTCTTTTAATTTTAAATTGACATTCAAAGCATTAACAAATATTATTTTGAATTTTTAATTTACTTTTATTTTGATAACAATTTTCAAGAATTTGACAAAACACAAATTAAACTGAAAAATAAACAATTTTAAGTTTCAACTCTTTCTCCAAAGATTTTAACCATTGTTCTTTATAAAATTTAAATTTAAATTGTTTTGTCAAATGTTTGTAGTGAATTGTCTCTTCAGAGTTATAGATTTGCATTAAATACATTTTCAAATGTTATTATTATTATATAAAATTTATATAATATGTATGGTATAATTTTATTTATTTTAAGCTTAAACCAAATTTTAAATTATTTTTTTGATATGTATGTGTTCTTAAGTTAAGTGAAGATTATATTAATAATAAAAACGCGGTTACATTCCTTTCGTCACAGTGAAGAAAGGAATTTAAGAGCGTTATAATTTCGTTTTGTTTCATTGTTTTAGCAAAATTTAATTGTTGTAAAATATAAATTTTAACACGAATTTTTTATCCTTTCTTCTAGTTTTAGCTTTCATTTTTTGTTTGTTTTTGTACAATTGCTTTGCATTTCTGCCATTGTTTTACAAACATTTTGCTCAAAATTCGTAACTAATATTCTTAGTAGAATTAGTAAATATATTGAGAATAATTCTTCTTTTAATTTACTAACATAATATTTAATAAAAAAAACAACAGGAAACAAAATGGTGACACTCAAAATTTAATATGAAAAAATTAAGAATTATATTTCAATCAGTCAAAAAAATACATAAAAACAATATTTTCGTTAAAATAAATATAAAATTCAATTTATTTATATTTTTATAGCCCAGACACTGACGTACTAACACCAATCATACGAAATATATGTATTAAATATTTGTATCGTAACTGTTACTCTAATAAAGATGTTGTATATATATATATATATATATATATAAATCCCTAGATACAATAAGAGTACTTCTGAGACAAAATACAGGGTCTATTATGAAAGTAATGCGCAAGGTTTTTATTTTGCCAAGACTATTCGTCGCTAGAACAGCGATACACAATCATGTTTTGTGGGCAACTTAGAAGGAAAGCAACTTAAACATTCCAAATGCTTCTAGAGGGGTTCAAGGTTGACTGTATTTCAAGGTCGAAGTCCGGCACAAGGCACATAGGCTCATCTCTCAGGAAAGCGCGAATGAACAAGTCTTGCATCAAAACGATGCTCATTGTCTTTGTTGACGACCGAGGAATCGTCTATTTTGAGTTTGTACTGCAGGAATAAAACTCAACTTGACCTTTTACATGCAGGTACTCAAGAGATTGTAACACGGCATTCATCGCTGCCAATTTCCTGGCCAGGTGGTCCTCCAGACCCCATACGTGGCTTCGTGCGATTATGGTGGATTATATTTTAGCTTTCTTTCTAAAAAAAAATACACATTAATATACAAAAATATAATACAAAACACACAAAAAGTTTGGGTAGAAGTAACTGGGTGGAGTTCGTGCGACTGCGATGATCTTCCACTCTAACCCATATTTCTGATAGATATGGAGAGTCCAAGAATTTCCTTTGTTCTCTTTACCATTACTATTTGTCTTATTTTAGGCTTATTATCCAACTTTTAGAGATGGATATTTGGGATTGTAAAAAATGACATATTTTTGTTTCCCCGATTGAAGAGAGAGAGAAAGGGAGAAAGAGAGAGAGAAAGTGAGAGATAGAGAAAGAGAAAGGGAGAGAGGGGGGGGGGGAGAGAGAGATGAAAGAAAACTATTGAAGAGATGAAAGGAAAAGTCCATGGAAAACATCCAAGATTACAACGTTTTTAAGAGACACTCCTGTTGAGATATTTCGGGGTTCCAGGCATGATAGACACGTTTCTGCAAGTGTATTGATGCTGGGGGAAAGTATTTTGAAGAATTTTAAGTATTTATACCAGTTTGATCAATAAATATATCTATCACGGAAAATGTGCATTACTTTTATAATGGACCCTGTATTTGATGAAACACAAGAGGAGAGAAAATAAAATAGAACGATGCACAATATTTAAATTCACAGAATTGCGTTTAATGATTTACTAAAAAATAATCAATTTAAACTGTATTTTATTAATTGTTTCATGGAACGGAACGGAATACAGGGTCTATTATAAAAGTAATGCGCATTATATTTATATTTAAAAACATTCAGAAATAATATTTTTATTATCGAATACATATATACATTCATTATAACTATTTTTTTAACCACTAACGAAATATATTATTTATCCAAGCGGAAAACAAAATAGTGAGCGTATGGAATTTATAAGTTAATCTAAAGAACTTAATAATTGCTTTGAAGAAATTGTAATAGCAATATTTTTGGTTGAATAAATATAAAAATCTTTAAATATGTCAAAAATAATTCGTGTTTTACTACACCACCAACAAAATGTTCGATTTAATACGAGAAAACGAAAATTTTTACAAAATTACCAATAAAAGTTATAGTTAATTAAAAAATGAACAACAAAATTTTAACAAATAATATAAGATTTAAAAACAATCTACGTTTTTATATTTTTATCAGAACACGTCACAATTAGAGAATAATAAAGTGAGTAATTTATGAAGAATAATCTTTTACGTGGAACGCTGTATTTCTGGAAAAAATATATGATGACTACATAATTAGTAATAAAGCGCACTTAAACTGATTGCTGATTCATTTGGGTAATAAATAAGAAATAAGAAACGGATACATTTTTACGTTTTCCACATCACCTCTAATCTAAAATGTAACTTTTTTTTGTTAATTATCATGAGTCAATCACAATTTTCTGTAACCTGTCAATTTGAAGATTTATTAAAAACAAATAAATAAATAAAAAAACAATTGAAAAAAAAACGATCAATGAGATTGGTACTCATAATAGTTGATATGTTTGTCAAGTCAACTTTTGTTTGTTAATTTTCATTTTGACTTAGTTTAATCTACAATTTCGTATTTAAAAAAATATATATTCTTACTCAAGTAATTTTTTTTAAACTACTTGAATTTCTAATATTTTTTGTCACTTTGCTATTAATATACAAAAAAAGTTAGGCGGAAAGTCGTACGGTCGATAGCCAAGAAGAGGACGAAGAAACATAATAATAATTATAATTTATAATACTATCTACAACAAAGATGTTCAAAATATCTTCACTGTGAATAACTCTGTGAAGAAAAGTATATTTTAAACTTTTAATAATTATTGTACTCTTCACGTACACAAACAACAAAGAAAATCTGTATATCAATTAAAAGATTCCTAATTGGAAATTATTTTCTATTTTGAGTCCCATGAGTTTATTCTGATTATCAACAATAAAAGTGAATCAATCGTATTCTTGACCTACCACAATAAGACCATAAGGATTGGTTAATTTGGAATTTATTGAGATAGGTCAAGAATACGCTATAACGAAGTACTAGCAAACTACATTCTGCTGACTTGTTTGATTATGAATCAAGATGTATGACAAAGTAACGGCTTCAACAATTATTCATATACGTTAATATTAATATTAATAATAAAAATAATAAGTAGTCTTTATTTAATTAAAGAAGAAAATACAAAGTATACAATAATTGTTGCTAAGCGTGCTTGAACAAGCAATGGTTTATTTGTTTTCACCTACATTGAGATTTTTTGGCTAAATATAGCCAACGTTTAAAAAAATCCTATTGGGAAATTATTTTCTATATTGAGTTTCATTTGTTTTTTATTGTCAACAATAGAAAATTGTTTATGACTTGTTAACTATAATCTAAATATTTTAAAATGTTTTCTTTAGTTAAATACGTTTTTTTTTAAAGTAGCATACTATTATTAACCAATATTTGGGCTCAGCCTACTTCTGACGTAACACAATACCTAGCGGACTTCTGACCTACCTTAATTAATTATGTATTCACCTAAAGTGGACTGGTCTTATTATATACAACCGTTGAACAGTTCAGCGTATTTTTGAAATACCACAACATGCAAATTTATTAGGAAAGGCTTAGGTTACGCTAGGTTAATATATTCTTTATTGAGGTAGGTTAAGAGTACGCTGTAATATTAATTGCTGGTAGGTAAGTAATTCGCTAGCTGTAGTAATGTTTTAATAATAACACATTAAACGATGTAATAATAAAAGGATGACATTCCATTAATATTTGTGTATGTGTAATTTGTATTTTATCGATTAAACAAAAAATAATAATAAATAAACACTATTCGATTACATTGAATTACTGCTTATTCGTAAATATTTTGCAACTGTCACGGACATAATCACGCGACGGTCGTTTTATTTGTGTTCGCGAAAATCGATTAATTTTTAATAGCGCCATCGGTGTCCGAAACACTGGATATGGCCGTTGCACCGCTGTTTTTTTTTTTTTTTAAATTTTCATGACGGTTATTATTATGAGCGATTATCGATTATGGACGCAACAGTTCATGCATATTAGTGAATCCCCGTGTATTATTTCCCATTTCCGACGCTGTAATTATTTATTAATTTCCCTCGTTTTTCAGTAAATTGATAAATAATTAAATTTTAATTTCGAAAACAGCGGGGACCTTTACGGCCTGCCCACCCCTCACGGGGTGGGTTTTATTTATGGCGCGCCGGTGATATTTTCCAGCCAGGTGCGACGGAAAAAGAAATTATTGTCAGTCGTCGAACTGATAATGTGTTTGATAACACCATAATAATAATTTATCTTAATTATTTTGTAAATTTCTGTTCACGTTGTAATAAGGTTGTCTATAAAAATTATATTATTATAAAACATTTCCTGTTTATTAATTACATACTGTACTTACCCTTTATTAATATAGAAACGCTCCCCAATGTTTATTGGTAGGCTATTACTATCCTTAAGTATACGAGGCATAGTAGGAAAGTATTTGCTCTTTGCACCGTGCGGAGCGCTGACGAATAGAATAGCTGCCGGATGTGTATTAACAATTTCACTTCTAGTTTGATAATGACAAGTTAAAATTGTCGAAACTATAGTCTAAATAAACTAAATAAAGTCAAACAAAGTTAAAAAGTTTTTTATTTGTGATTTTTTTGTATTTCAGCTATCTGTTTGCAGTTACATCTTGTGCTCTTTATGTGTGTGATTATAATGTTCAAGAAAATTTAGAACGCCGCGTGTAAAATTAAGGCTGTGATTCGATTTTTTAACACAGGAAATTTTATTCTTCGAGTTTTTTTTTTTCATTTTATACAACAGCTTAAAATAATACCCGTGCATCAAAAGTATTAAGAACTCAATACGACGATTCCATCTCTTTTTCGTGAAAGTAGAGAGAGAGAGAGAACGAACAACACCGACACACACAATTAAGACACAAACATTTCCAATTACCCCTAAAAAAAATCCGACATTAAGCAAGAAAACAGTGGAGCTTTGCATGAAGAGCCTCCGCGTGCACTGCACCCTCGCTCGCTCTCTTTGGGGTCGTTACTGCTGTTGCTTTTTCGTCCGCTGAAGGGCCCCCATTGTGTCGAGCCTCTGAGAGTGTTCTCGAGTGCTTTAATTCTCCTCATTCATCCCGCCTAGTATAAATATTGCTTTGACTCCGGCTTAATGAATTTTAAAGCCGAGCCGCGTCTTTTTCTGGTCTACCCTCCGGGGTTGCAGGGGGATGGGGGGCGACTAATTTTAGCCGGAGGCTCGCGAATCACTCGCGTGCTCCGTACCGAATTAGAAATTATTCAAATGGCACGATTGAGAAAATGGTGATATTTTTAGGAAACCCTAATTATTATATAAATATACAATACACAAAGGTCAAAAGAAATGTACATTAATGAATGAATGAATGAAACACGCAAATCATAATTAAATGCTTGTAACAAGGCGTGGGATTAAAAAAAATACCATAAGAATATTCTGATGCAAGTCTTAATTCCCATCACTGTCATTCTAATATTTAATTATATAACCAGGGGCGTTCGTGTTTAGCTTTAATACCGAAACGCATCTTCATATGTCACATTCGAGATTCCGGCTGGTATCCCGCAAGGCACCGTCATTGGTTATTAAACTGGTTTCTCAAATTAACAACTACGCTCGAATCCGCCACAATCGCTGTATGTAAAACGTGCATTTGTTCTTGGAGTACAATGGAAATGGCTTCCACGCACCGTTAACTGTTACACGATCCACAAGGACGGCAGTTAAGTCCCGTGCGATGGTTATGCAACAGCAAATGAGACGTTTAAGTGCTGATGGATGTTTCGTGAATCGTAATATATACGAGTGATAATTAACGAGATGCAGCTTCTCAATTTGCACTAATTATTGTTTGATGCGGACGAAACGTACTGTGATGCTTTCTCTGGTTAACACTAATTTGTGTTAATTTTGAATTTCTTTGTAACTACGCTAATTAAGTTAAGAGTAAGGAAGTGAACATAAATAAGATGTTCTGTTCTCTACTATGCTCTCGGATATGCTTTGATATCTGCTTTTATATTTCCTCTGCTCACTGTTGTGTTCACTGCTCTGCTTTCTGCTCTGCTCTCTTCTCTGCTTTTTGCTCTGCTTTGATCTGGTCTGTTCATCTCTACTTTCTTCTTTGGCCTGCCCTCTGCTCTGCTCTTCGGTCTGCCCTTTGCTGTACTCTCTGCTTTGTATTACTCTATACTCTCTTATTTCTGCTCTGCTTAAGGCTGGAAAAAATGCCTGGAATCGAATTGCTCGAGAATTAAAACCTAATGGAGTAAGATAATAACTCATGTTTAAACTTCAAAATTTTTAGGAAGTGTAGTTCTGAAATGTGGAAGGAAATAGCCTCTAAAATGGCAAAAGAGTTTATTCTTCAATGTCAAATTTTACATTCGAAGTTTGTTTTTCTGAAGTCAGAAAATAGCTTTTAAAAAAGTTTCTAGGCGTCTAATTCTTCAAGGACTTGTACAAAAAAATGCAGAAAATGTTTATGTATCAGGAAATTAAAAGTTGGTTTTTGCATTCTTATTTTTTGTTTTTTTTTTTGAATTCGGTTCCCCTCGTAAAGGAACGATTATTCGCGCGAGTGAAACTAATATAAATATTTGATCATCTGGCTTCGAGGAGGATGTGCTGATGGCCGAAGTTGATTCGATTAAAGCCCGGCTAATCCGACAATTTTATTATTAGACACGAATATTTCGGCACGGTATTATCGACCCGCGCCCACCCTCAAATAAATAGTCGAATAATGCGGGGTCAGGCACCCCCCGTGTTTATTTATACATTTACGGAGCGATCGATGGCCGTCAGTTAGCATTTCGTGTGTTTACGAAAGTCGCGGCGGTTTTATGTGCTCGTTCGCTTCGTCCTGATGTATCTTTAAAGACGACGTCCACATTCAGAATGGATACTACAAATGTCAAATTTATTGGAGCTTGATAAGTTTTATTGAGTACAATCTCATCTATCGTGTAGATAATGGAAAGTATTATTAAACCAAAATATAAATACTTAGAGATTTTGCAGTTCTAAAGACTAAAAATTTTGCTCAAATGATGCACGTTCTTCTATGTATACATTGGACATTGATTTATTCTGTTTAACTATGGTTATTTAAAGATGGGATGATGAGCCAGCAAATTCTTTTAATTTTTCGTTTACAAAGCTTGTTTCTTATCTAAAGATAATGATTGCTTCAAAGACTTTTCTGAATACAATGCGTGGGATAGAGGCCACCTCTCCTCCGGTCAGTAAAACATCATCAAAAATTATTTTAAATATTTGTAAGAATACATCAATTAAAAATGCATTTATTTTATCTTTGTTTACAATTTACAACTTTTAACTAAAACCTTCGCTTATGTTTTACTGATTGGAGGGTGGGATAGAGGCCACCCACCCACCCTACATATACATGGTAACTAATTGCTAATCGTTGATGATTTTGTTGATAAAAACAATCAAACCCTTTATGTAATAAAAAAACAAAATCAAAATTTAAGTTTAAATATGAATGACCTTTAGCTAATCTTATCTAAATTAGATTTAAAGTTTGCCCACCCATAATGCATAAAATTTTTATTAATTTACTCACTTAAAAATTTTACCTTTTGAATTTCTTTTTTATTCAAAAAGTTTTGTAATTAATTTTATTGGAAACCGCGAGACGATAAGTAATTAAAGTTTATATGTATATGTAGGGTGGGTGGGTGGCCTCTATCCCACCCTCCAATCAGTAAAACATCATCAAAAATTATTTGAAAAATTTGTATGAATAAATCTCTAAATATTGCAATTGTTTTGTGTTTATTTATATTTTACAACTTTTAATTAAAACCCTCGCTTATGTTTCACTGATTGGAGGGTGGGATAGAGGCCACCCACCCACCCTACATATACACAATAACTTTAATTGCTAATCGTTGATGATTTTGCTGCAAAAAACAATCAAACCCTTTATGTAATAAAAAATAAAACAAAATCAAAATTTACGTTTAAATATAGATGACTTTCTATAGCTAATCTTATCCAATTTAGATTTAAACTCTGCCCACCCATCATGCATCAGATTTTTACCAATTTACTAACTCAAAAATTTTACCTTTTGAATTTCTTTTTTGTTGAAAAAGTTTTGTAATTAATTTTATTGGAAACCGCGAGACTATCAGTAATTTGAATTTATATGTATATGTAGGGTGGGTGGGTGTCCTCTATCCCACCCTCCAATCAGTAAAACATCATCAAACATTATTTGATAAATCTGTATGAATAAATCTCTAAAAATTGCAAATATTTTAGGTTTGTTTATATTTTACAACTTTTACCTAAAACCCTCCTCCTATGTTTTACTGATTGGAGGGTGGGATAGAGGCTACCCACCCACCCTACATATACATGGTAACTTTAATTGCTACTCGTTGATGATTTTGCTGCTAAAAACAATCAAACTCTTTATGTAATAAAAAATAAAACAAAATCAAAATTTAAGTTTAAATAGAGATGACTTTCTATAGCTAATCTTATCTATTTTAGATTTAAAATCTGCCCACCCACCATGCATCAAATTTTTACTAATTTACTCACTCAAAAATTTTACCTTTTTAATTTCTTTCTTATTCAAACAGTTTTGTAATTAATTTTATTGTAAACCGCGAGACGATAAGGAATTAAAGTTTATATGTGTATGTAGGGTGGGTGGTCTCTATCCCACCCTCCAATCAGTAAAACATCATCAAAAATTATTTGAAAAATTTGTATGAATAAACCTCTAAAAATTGCAATTATTTTGTGTTTATTTATATTTTACAACTTTTGACTAAAACTCTCGCTTATGTTTTACTGATTGGGGGGTGGGATAGAGGCCACCCACTCACCCTACATATACATGATAACTTTTAATACTAATCGTTGATGATTTTGCTGCTTACAAAACAATAAAACCTTGTATGTAATAAAAAATATAGCATAATCCAAATTTAAGTTTAAATATAAATGACTTTCTATAGCTAAGCTTATCTAATTTAGATTTATAGTCAGCCCACCCATCATGCATAAAATTTTTATTAATTTACTCATTCAAAAAGTTTACCTTTTAAATTTCTTTTTTGTTCAAAAATTTTGTAATTATTTTATTGGAAACCACGAGACGATAAGGAATTAGAGTTGATATGTATATGTAGGGTGGGTGGGTGGCGCCTATCCCACCCTCCAGTCAGTAAAACATCATCAAAAACTATTTTAAAAATTTGTATGAATAAATCTCTAAAAATTGCAATTATTTGGTGTTTTTTACATTTTTCAACTTTTAATTAAAACACTCGCTTATGTTTTACTGATTGAGGGTGGGATACAGGCCACCCACCCACCCTACATATACATGGTAACTAATTGCTAATCGTTGACGATTTTGCTGCTAAAAACAAACAAACTCTTTATGTCATACAAAATAAAATAAAATTAAAATTTAATAAACGATTTTCTATAGCTAATCTTATCTAATTTAGATTTATAGTCAGCCCACCCATCAATTTTTTACTAATTTACTCACTCAAAAGTTTTATCTCTTTAATTTCTTTTTCATTCAAAAAGTTTTGTAATTAATTTTATTGTAAACTACGACGATAAGGAATTATAGTTTATATGTATATGTAGGGTGGGTGGGTGGCCTCTATTCCACCCTCCAATCAGTCAAACATCATCAAAAATGGTGATGTGGCCATCATAATACTTTCCCTATATTTTTCTAGAAAACTATGAGGTTATTCTTAATTATTTGCTGAATTTTGAATTCTTTATATTTACTTGTTATAAAAATTTCATTTAGCAATAAGCAAATAAAATTCAAAATTTTTAAATTAACAACAAAAAAAATGTTTCAATAAAACTTTTTCAGTTTTTCATTCTCTTCAACTTTTTTTTGAAAAGTTATGTCTTATTTTTCAAAATTTCTTAAATTTCAAAATTTGTTTGAATAAATCTTTTAAATTTTGCAATAATATTATGTTTATTTACGTTTTACAACTTTTAATTAAAACCCTCGCTTATGTTTTACAGATTGGAGGGTGGTTTAGAGGCCATCCACCCACCCTACATATACATATTAACTTTAATTACTGACCGCCTCGCGGTTTGCAATAATTTTAATTACAAAACTGAATAAAGGAAAATTGACAAAGTAAAATTTTTGATAAAGAGAATGGTTGCGACCGTTACTACGTGGTAATCCATACTTACTTTCAATAGTTTGTGGTTGAAACATATTGAATTTTTCAATTCAGTGAAAGGACAGGAAATTTTTGAAAAAGTCTATATTTCTAAACAATTTTTTTTTTAAATTTTAGAGCTTCCAATTTAGAAAGCGGGTTGAATTAAAAAATCTTGAAACCTAGAGAAGAAATTTCTTGAATTCCTGAAAATGTAAGTCTAGATTTTAGATAGATAGATAGAATAAAAATCTAGGGCCTCATAAAAAAAGAAATTATTGAAAATTCCCTGATCTTCCTGAAGAAAAGTCTAGAGCCTCCAAAAAAAAACTTTGTAATTTAGAAGATAAGAAGATAACCTTGAAATCTGGAGGAGAAATTTCTGGAAATTTCCTGAACCCTTGGAAAAAAGTCTAGATTTCTAAATTAAAATTATCTAAAAATTCTAGAGCCTCCTAGAAATTTAGAAGACCAGTTGAAAAATATCTTGAAATCGGGAAGAGAAATTACTGAAAATTCTTTTAAACTTTTTCGAAAATAAGAAATGATTTCTAGGGGCAAATTTTCTAAAAAAATCTATAAATAAGATTATAGCCTCTAGTTGGAACAAAATGTTGAATTTTAGAGAAGCAATTGCTCAAATTTACCTAAATTCTCGAAAAGAAGACGAATTGAAAAACATTTGAGCGTGAAAAAATCTTCGCAATTTATAAGAAAAGTTGAAAAAAAAAATTAATTTTGGAAAGAAGTTATTGGCCATTTACTAAACTCTTAAACTTTTAGAAAAAAAAATCTAGAAAATCCTAATGCCTCATGGAAAATCTTTGCAATTTAAAAGACGACTTCAAAAAAACTCTTGAACTGTAAAGAATAAATTGCTAGAAATTTTCTGAACCCTCGAGAAAATAACCTAGATTTCTAGAAGAAAATTCTAAAAATTCTAGAGCCTCAAAGAAAATCTTTGCGATTTAGAAGACAATTTGAAAAAATCTTGAAATGTAGAGAAGAAATTACTAAAAATTTCCTGAACCCTCGAAGTCTTGATGTTTAAAAACAAATTTTCTAAAAAAGGCCTTCATTTAAATCTTCGCAATTTACTGAACATTTTCTGAATTCTACAAAAAATATACATTTCTAGAAATTTATTTCATTCTAAAAACTTTGCAATTTAAAAGACAGCTTGAGAAAAACCGATCTTGATATCTGGAGAAACGACTGAAAAGTGTCCAGATTTCTAGGAACAGATTTTCTATAGTTTCCAAATCTGAATAAAAGTTACTGGAAATTTCTGAACTCTCGAAAAAAGTTCTGGAAATGATTTTTTTAGCCCTAAAGGAAATCTTTGCAATATTACAATCTGGAAGAGAAATTACTGAAAACAGCCTCAAAGAAAATTCTATAAATATTGAAACGAACTTTCTAAAAAACTCCCGAATAAGACCTTTGCTAAAAATTCTGGAAATATGAAGAAGAAATTACTGTAAACTTTTAGAATCCTCCAAAAAAGTTCTAGAACTAGAAATCTACAAGGAAAACTTGTGAAAAATTCTAGAATCCTCGGTCAAAATTCTTGGAAAGGAAGATGCAAAAAAACTGAAAATATGGAGAAGAAATTCCTGAAACTTCCAGAAGCCTCTAAATAAGTTCTAGAAATTTAGAAAAAAAAAATTCCTAATAAATTGTAAAGTTAAACAAAATCTTGAAAGATTTTTCTGAAAAAATCTAGTACTCTCGAATAAAATCGTTGCTAAAAATCTATTTATTTATTAGATAAGAAAAAGAAATTACTGTTCACTTTTAGAATCCACAAAAAAAAAAATTTATAAATCTAAAATGAAATCTTGTGAAAAATACTAGAAACCTCAATGTAAAAAAGTATGGATCATATGAGGAAATTATAAAAAAAGTTGAACAAAATATTCTACAAAAACCACAAAGAAACTTCTATAAATAAATATAAATAATGACATTCTGAGAAATTTTGAAACTCTTGAATAAAATCTATGCTAAACTTGAAAATTCTTTGGAAAGGAAGTTGCATTTAAAACTAAAAGTGTGGAGGAGAAATTTCTGAAATTTCAAGAGTAAAGTAAAACATCATCACAAACTAATTGAAAATTTCCTGGCTTTCAAGAAGCAATCTTAAATTTTTGATCACTTTGTAAATGAAGAGTATACTTAATTAATAAAGCTCATAGTAGCAAAAGAGATTATAAAGTGTTTTATTATCGTGTTATAGTTCGATTAATGTTAATTGGTGAGTAAAGCGAAGATGGTCAACTTCATCTTACCCACCAATTAATATTAATAGTACTGAAGACTATAAAGTGGCCCTAACAAAGGTTTTTAGTACTTCATTACTTAATTTAGATTATCTTTATATTAATTAACCAATTAATCGTTTTACTGCCTATTCCCATCATATAGTCACCTAATTAAAAAAAATATAAAGAAATGGAACGTATAGTTTTACTTCTCGCAATTTAGTAAAACCCCTTCTTAAACCCAAGCACATATATGTTAATCTGGACAGAACCAAACATTAGTATTTCATATGTGCTAAAGAATTAAATAAATAAATTTAGAAAACTTTTTTGACCATATCAATAAGTACTTTTTCACGTAAAGAATTTACAATTACAAAACTTTGCGTCTACTTCAAAACAAAACGCCGGACGAATTTCGTATTAATTTCCCATTTTTTTCCCCCTACCGAACTAAAACCGAAAACTTTTCGGCCCTCCGGTCCCACAGCGGCCGTCCATTGCGTCAATCCCACCTCCGCGCCGGCAACACAAGAGCAAGAATCTCCCCCTCAGGCAGCCGTGAATATTATACGACCCTTTAAATTTTAAAGCGCCGACCCTACCGAACCAATCCCACCCCCACCTCACACCCGTGCTCGGCCTACAGAGACCTCGGCGGGTCCGCGGATCCGTACACTCAATTATCGATCACGCCGGCAATCGAATGCTGCGAGTTTACCCTTAAAGAGGGGATTAATCCGACGCCGGGAAGAAGAAGAGGAAAAAAAATAAAAAATAAAACGGATCTCTGCTTCCCGTGGAATCGTGAAAAATTGCGTCGTCCCCTCACATTGAAAATATGGCTTTATTAATTCCACGGTTTACGGCGGTGCCGTTTCCAAATGCGCGAGGGTGAAGGGGGGGGGGGCGGTTGAGGTCGCAGGGGTTGTTAAACCGAAACCGGCTTTCGGCGCTGATTAAGGGGAAAATTGAATGAGAGAGGCTTCTTTCGCTAAATCGATCCGATTGGAAATATCTCTTTTTGTATAAACGCAGTGCAATCGGCCGTGAAGGAATAATGAGATTAGAGAATTAACTAACCGGTCGTTATGCCTCAATATTCAATAATTTGCTCATATTTACTGGATGGCAATTATAATTCATGCTCGTTTAACCACTACAAATCATTGTGATTAGCTTCATAGCTTCTTTAAAAAAAAACACACAACCAATGATTTTGCTTCGATCAAAAATATTGGATTTTTGTAAGCATTGGTAATGAATAACTCTGAACAATTTTGCTCATCTTTTATTAAGCAATACCATCTTAAACTAAAAATATGAAAGTTGATCAACTGGTAAGTAATGTAATCCCTGGGGTTTCCAAAAAATGCTATACATAGAAAATAGTGTTAAAAGACTTTAGGTTAATTAGGAAACAATAGATAATGGCAAAGTGTTTTCATTTCTCGACCTACTTTTGTCAACTGTAAACTGTATGATATATGAAATATTAATATTAATAAATCTAAAGCGTTTACAATTTGTACATCCACGTGTACATTCAACCCATGTCAACTCCCACCACCTATTGTTCAATTAGCCTCGACATTTACTCAATGTATTTGCATCATCGCGAAATTAGTTTTGCAGCGAGTCGTTGTATTTAACTTTAATGCAAATAAATGGCTTTTGGCCTGTGACCATTTAAGGGTGGGATCTCATTATTGGACAGCGAACGCGCGGCGGCCATAAATTAGCGAATTTCAGTTTAAACAAAGTTATCCTCGACCACCCCCCCACCCCTCACCGGCCTCCCACCGTTCCGATTACGTGTGTACACAATTTAACCGTGAAGTTGGCTGCCCTGCTCGGCTCAGTTACCCGAATCGATAAACTAGATCCCTGTCCTCTTTCTCTCCACCGCCACCACCACCAACGTTAGCGCATATCCCCTCAGCTGCGATAATTATTATTGCCGGACGATGGTCATGTACATTCAGTCCAAATGTTCAACTTAAAAATACTCATGTAACGGAAGTTTCAACAAACTAATATTATATTTACTACATTTTTTTCTTAGAGATTTTTCTAAAATTTTTGAAATATAAATCTTTGTATATTCAAATTTTTTAACCTAAATGGTTTATATATTCTAAATCCCCTTTATAAAACAACCACGTTGATAGTGTGTAAGTATAATTCAATAATTCTTTTTATAATATAAGCTTCACTGAAATGTATTTTTTGGAAGAGAATCTGTTTTCCCCTTTCTTCCGTTCTCTTTTCTATACAAGTAGCAAATATTGGGCACGAACGGTAATGAAGGTCTTGAGTTTAAAACCGAAGAGAAATTAGAGGTCATTAAAAGGCGTTTGCGGCGAAGAGTCTGAGGAGGGAATTCGGTCGCGGATCTGGTTTTATCGCGCGGCCATTCCCCGGAAACGGCACCTTAATTTCCTTATTAAGGGGCGCGATTAAACAGAAGAGAGAAAAAAAAAACCGCCGAAATCCATTATTCGCTTAATTATAAATGGAACGAGCGATAAAGCCGCGATTAGGACTAAAAATAAATGGCCCCTGTAATGAGAGCAGTCGCGACTGCTAATTGCCCCCCCCCCCCCACCAGATTAATTGTTTGCGGACACGAAAATCCCAACTGAAAATTGAGGGATACCCAATGAATTTTATATTAATCATTAGCATAAAATAACTTGCGTTAAATACCATTTATTCAAGTATACTGTAATGACGAGAAGAATGAGATTGCAACTGGTCTACTAAAGACTACTAATATGTATATTTGTACGATATTAAGTATAATATACTTTCCGAGTGTCACTTTCCATACTAATACTCTATTTTAGTGATATTTTCCACTTACCTTATTTTTAAACTATTTCATATTAAGAAAACAAGCATGAGAGTATTACTGATAAAAGTTTAAATTATTTTCCCTGTCAACAACAGCCCTGGGACCGGTTTCGATCTATTGGATCTCATCAGCGTAGCCCAGTTGGAGACAGGGAATAGTCGGTGGTTATCCACCCATAGGATTTTAGTTTTCTAATAGTTTTGAATGTTTCATCAAGTGATAAGTAAACAAATCGGTTGTGTCTGAATAGCCTAGTTGCTTAAGCCAATTTCCCTACATCATTCACCACCCCAACCCGCAAATCCATCCAACATCCTTCCTTTAAAAAAAAAGTGATAAGTGAGAAAGTCATTCAAGAAATAAGCGTAAGAGTTTCACTTGTAATCCACAATTGTAAATTATAAAATAAACATTTTTTTTATATTAATATATGTAGAAAGTACGAGAGGATATCATAAATCGCAACATTTTTATTAAAACATTGTGCAATCAATATAGGTGAACGGGTCAAACTGGATCAGTTACGTGGATACCGACGACAGGAAACATTTATCCAACTTACAGACAGTTACTCATAGTCCGACCTTTATTGATATTTCAACATCATCACTTGACATGCAAACTTTTTCCTCAATAAATCACCATAAACGACCGCTGCACATTTTATTATACCTATTTTTTTTTTTCATATCGGCCTATCGAAAAAGTGATTGATTCACTTTCGGTATCGTCCGTTCGAAACGGAAAGCGCGGGCCGTTATCAAACCGTTCGTTTTAATGGCATTTTGCACACGTTTGCAATATTTTGCTTTGCACCTTAATTACACTCCTTTTTTTTTTAAATGCGACTCGGCAGTATTTAATTTGCTATTTGTGCATCACCACTTTACAACCGTTTGCTCAAGGTCGTATGATTTATAAGATTTTGTTTTTACGTTATTGGAAATGTTTGCAAATTTATTATTATAGCATGCTATTAAACTAAATCGTCGACAATTGAGGCTTTTACTTCGTTATGCTCAAAATGGAATTTAATTTGTTGTTACAGTAAATGCATTGTATTAATCTCGTGGAATTGCCATTAAATAGTTATTGATTCTGACTCATTAATAAAGCATTTTACAAAAAGATAGCGAATAGAAAATTTATCGTATATTGATTTGGCCAAAAGAAACGATTATACAAATCGATAAATTCAAATTTCATCATTAATAAACGCTATAACTTTTAAATTATTAAGGGGATAGGATATTGAATATTTAATATGTAGTTTAATTTTAATTTCTCTTCTCTTGAAAAAGTACAGACAAATGCATTCTTTTACAATAGCCTGCTGTCAGTTAGAAAATTAAAATCTGTAGCTTTTAAAAGAACAAATTTAGGTTAAAAACAACAAATATTTCATTTTGTTAGACAAACAACCGTTGTGATTGTCTGTAGGTATAATTCAATAATTAAACGTCTTTTTGTAGTCCAAGTTTCGTTGAAATGTATCATTTTTTAGAAAAGAATTACATACTACTGACGAATTTTAGTAAATTATTCAATATCTCCGCTTATTCTTGCCTTATCCCAATAAATTATTCCTTATTTAACCATATTCTTGACCTATTTCAATAAATATTTAAATGATCTAGCGTGTTTTTGACCTACCACAATATTTGTTTTATTGTCCTAGCATACTCATCACCTATCCCAATAATATGTTCAATATACTATCTAATTTATTGGCCTAGCGAACTCTTGACTTAAACTAAATGAATTATTCATTTATATTTTTTATTAGTTTTCAAATGTACATTAAACATTTAACCAAACTTTTGTGATAGTAATTCTAATCAACATAAATTTAATAAACTACGTTATAATCCCTATTTAGATACATCTGCTCTTGTACGGTACTCTATGTTCTTATCATGGTACCAGAATGTTCTCACTGTATTAATTGCGAATGATTTTTGTTTTGTTAATTAGCACAAATGTATTCTCTTGACCAATCGTACTCTTGACCAAATTGTTTATTGCCATAGCGTACCCTTGACTTTTTTTAGTTTTTTATTTTTAAGAGAGGAGGAATGTTTTACGCACGTCTCTTCCAACAGAGGTGTGTTGGAGGAGTCCTATTCCTTCTGAATAGGCCGGTACTCTCGTCGCCCCATTCTTTCCATAGCTGCCAGTAGAGCCTCCTTCACACTGATCACTTTCTCGATCGTGACCGCGACAATGTCCCACTTACATGCCTTCGAGAGCATCGTGGTTACAAGTTTTTCCGCGGTTAATGGCAACCCCAGCTCGCACTCAAGGCGATCCTTGTTACCACTCTACTGCACACACTCCAGTAGCGTCCGCGCATCATGCATACCTCCCACAGTCGGCCTTCCCAATGTGCTGGAGGTAGGCCTGAAAGCAGCAAACCCGATGAGAAACTGTGCGTGGTGGTATGTCAGCTCATCGAGCACTCTTCTAATCCGGATGCCGAATTCCACCTGGACTGCCACTCCACCTCTATGTCGTGCGTGTTAGCTCCCTTACTGCCTCCTTGTCTAGCCCACCCATCACTAACGCGTGCATCTGTCGTGGACACTGTCCTATACCTCCGGATCACTCTGAGCGCAGCTGGCCTTATGGCGCTGCCTAATCTGGACATGTTTCTCTGGGATCCCAGTCATTCGACCCATGCTGGTGCGGTGTACAACAGTTTTGACGTCGTAACCCCCATTAGCAATTTTCTGGTGCCCTCCGTAGGACCGCCCACGTTTGTCAATAGTCAGGTCACGGCCTTAGTCGCTCTTGCTGCCTTTGATATCGCTTCCAGGAGATGGGAGCTGGAAAACCGGTTCGCCCCTTACATAACTCCGAGGTACGTTATTTTCTTTCTTGTCCAACAGTTCCACACTTTCCCCTGGGACGCGCCCCGACCTTCTCCGGGAAATCTATTTCGCCATCGTCACCGATCCATGTGGCCATATTCAGTCCTGATGCAGTCAACCACTCCGCGATGACCTCTACCGCCTGTTGAGCCATTACGCGTAGGTCGGCTATGTCCCTCTGCTTGCCACTATTAACAATCATCTGGTAAACCTATCGACTCCGCCCCTTCGAGGAGTGACAGGCGGAACACGCCATCATAGGCGACGTTCAAAATAAAAGGGCCCAGAACTGAAATTGGGGGCACCCCACCGGTCATCATTACACTTTTTCAACGCCAAAGTCTTCCGTGAACACGAGCTCCCCCTCAGGTAGCTTTCCTTATAATATACCCTGGTATTTGCTTTTCCCACAGCGCCTTCAGGAATACATTCCATGGGGGAGGGAAATGAAAGCGTTTTTGAAATTGAAGGCGATGCCAATGCAGTGTATTCTCCCCTTAGTGGCCCGCTATTTGCCCGGTACATTATCGTCCTAGCCTTGAGGATTACGTCCGTGGTGGATCTACCACGTCTAAATCCAAACTGACTCTTGGATAGCCCCCAATCGCTTCCATGGCAGCACTTGCTCTGCCTACCAGGAGCCGCTCCCCTTTGCCACCTAGCAAGCATATGGGCCTGTAGCGCAGGCGAGGTCACTGGCTTCCCCTTCTTCAGAAGTAGTACTAGTCTGGCACATTTATATCTCTTAGGGAAGACTTATCCGGCAACGCACTTATTGAACTACTTGGTTAGCTCTTTCGGGTTATATTTAGGGACCAGTTTGAAGGCTTAGTACGGGCCAACCTGGGACCGCCGCCACCTCCTTCGCAGTAAACAACTGGTCCTACTTACACCTCCGGGGACAAGCGAACCTACATTGGGTATCGGCACACTCAATTTCTTCGCGATTTATCTGTAGGGGCGACCCTATTATTCGCCCTCCACCTCCCCGCAAAGTTGCCGCCACTTATCTACCTTGCTGCGAGCTATGACACGGCGCAGCTCCTTCTTGGCTACCTCGCACACCACCGCCAATTTCTCGGTGGCTCTACCGGCCCTTCTTTCCCCACTCAGCCATATTAAGTGCCTTCCTTGCCTTCGTCCCTTCAGGCATGTCTTTGAGCTACCCTAACAAATTGTTAATTTTCTTAGCGTACTCTTGACCTATCCAAATGAATAGTTCATTGCCCTACCGTACTCCTAACCTATGTTAATAAATTATTCATTGCCCTAGCGTATTCTTGACCTAACCTAATAAAACGTTTATTATCCTAGCATACCTATGATCTAGCCTAACAAATCGTTCATTCCCCTAGCGTACTCTTGACTTATCCTAACACTTCATCCATTGCCCTAGCGGACTCTTGACATATCTTAACGAATCGTTCATTGCCCTAATTTACTCCTGACCTAGTTTAAGAAATAATTCTTTGACCTATTACAACCAATCGTCCATTGCCCTAGCGTACCCTTGACCTACCCCAATAAAATGTTCATTGCCGTAGCGTACTCCCGATCTTGGTTAATAAATTATTTATTACCCTAGCGTATCCTTGACCTACCTTAACAAATCGTACATTGCCCTAGCGTACTCCTGACCTAGGTTAATAAATAATTCATTAGCCTAGCCTACCCTTGACCAATCCCAACAAAACGTTTATTGTCCTATCGGACTCCTGACCTAGGTTAATAAATTTTCCATTTGTCGAACTTACCATTGATCTATCTCAATAAGTTATGCATTGCCCTAGCGTACGTTTCATCTATATTAAGAGAGTTTTTTAAATGTCTGAAATGAAACCTTTGAAATGTAGCAAAACATACAATTTTATAGCGCCAAAAAATAATTAAAAATTTACTAATTGATTTTAAAAGAAGATAACTGCAACAAATTTTATAAATGTTTTTAAAATCAATACAAAAACCACTAAAATCAAAGTTCATTTTCAGAAAAAGAATTTTATGAAAACTGTGGAATGTGCTAGCTAAAATTGCAATTAAATATTTGTTCAATTTAAAAGTAAAAATCTTTTCTTGAAATGTGTTTTTTTAGAACAGATTTGCATACTTCTGATGAGTTTTGGGAAATTATTCAATATCTCAGCATAATTTTGGCCTATCTCCATAAATATTTAAATGACTTTCCCTTTTTTTAAATTAAAAATAGTAGTAATAATGAGAATTAATTACTTTGAGCGTTTCTGCACCATAGTTTGACATTATTACAATGTAAAAAGTAGCAACAGTTAACAGTTTTTACATTGTAATAATGTAAAACTGTGGTGCAGAAATGCTCAAAAAAATGTTTAAATGCAGGTGATGTTAGCAGAAGCTAATTAATGTTGATAGAAGTTAACAACATCAAAATATATAAATGTTTCAAGCAATTACTGTAGGACAAATATTTTGTTGTTGTGTAGTATGAAATTGTTTTGTTATAAAAGTTACTTATTTTATTTATTATCTTAAATTTCTGTTTGACAATTTTGTTAAATTTTTTCAAGATTAAAAGCAACTGTTTTAAGTAAAATAATTTTATTAGAAAACATTCTACAACTATTTTTTTTAACAAATTTACTTTTTTCTACTCCTAAAAACAGTAATAAAATACAAATAGTTATAGGGTTTTTACTGTCTTTTTAGCAAAATTTTATTTTTACTATTGTATTTTTTTTAAAATTTTAACCGTGTTTTAGACATTTTCCAAATGTTTTAAATGTTTTCCATCATTTTAGCAAATATATCATACAAAAATGGTGATGTGTCCATCATAGTACTTTCCCTATATTTTTCTCGAAAACTATGAGATTTATGCAAAAAGGCTATTCTTAATAATTTATTCGTTTTTTAATACTCTACAATTATTTGTTATATAAATTTGATGTAACTCCAACAGTTAATTAGCAATTGTCAAAAAATATCTAAATTTTCAGTTTTTATTTTTTTTCTCAAAAGTTAAAAATATTATGAAAAATATGTTTAAATAAAACTTTTCAGTTTTTTATTCTTTTTAACTTTTGTTTGAACTGTTTTTTAAAATTTTTCATATTTAGAAAAATATTACCAAAAAACAAAAAAACGTCTCGAGTAAACATCCACTTCCGGTCTACGAATGTTTACCAAAAGCTTTTCAGTTCCAGTTTTTAAAGATAAAACCTTAAGTTTAAAGTTTCATCTCAATCGGATTATTCGTTTTTGAGATACAGCACCCACCGACAGACAGACAGACAGACAGACAGACGGACAGACAGACACACACACAGACACAAAAAAATTTTTTCCAGAAATTAGTGCAATGGACTCAAGGGACCTCAAAATGGATATTTCCGCAAAAAAAAATTTTCAAAAAAAAATCACGATCACAATACTTCCCCTATATTTCATATAGGGAAAGTAAAAAGAATCTAGAACAAAAAATTGCATGGATTAAACATCTTATATAAAAAATGGTGGTTAGGATAGTAATTGTTCTTTTTTTTTATGAGAGGAGGGGAAATCCATCATGGGCACCCTTATAGTCGGTCTCCTACCGACTAAAACCACTCCTCCCCGATTGCGGTTGTGACTAGTCCAGGACTTAAAGGTCTTCTCTAGTCTGGTCTCAAGATATCGCTAAATTTTTGGAGAATCCGGACGTCCTGTGTGCTGCTGTCCTCGAAAAGAGTAGCGACACCGAGCGGATTACGACGGCTCAAGGTTTTGGGGAGCTAATTATTTGCCAATTAGAATCCTACCTGGCCTGCGATGTTTACTATTAGCAGAGACATCGTATTTCGGGTAGTTTATTCCGGAAAGGGGATTATCATCTACTTTGCTGTGATGATATCTTTTATGTACTCCAGTTCTACATATGCTGGAGTTCTTCGATTTACGGGGATCTACAGTAACTCTATATGGAAGCAGAATAGGTGAGCTGCTCTGCTTTTCACAGATAAAGTTGATCTCGTTTTGATGCTGGGCCACAACTTGTCCAGCACAACTCTGGCCTTTTGAATTTGGTTTACGATCGTCTTTAACCAGGAAGGGTGCCGGTCGAAGATTATACCGAGATATTTTATCTTGTCTTTTATCGGAATTAATTCTCCACTGAAAGATTCCCTTAATCTTTCGTTTTTTGTAGTGCGGTCGGTTGAAATGCATGGAAACACTCTTATGAGCCTTGACCTCAAGTCGCCATATTTTGTCCACTTCTCGTAAGTGTCGAGACCAGCTTGGAGAGTTCTCTCAAGGTGAATTGGGGTACCTCCTCTTCAAAGTAGAAGAGCTGTGTCATTTGTGTATTGGGCGACCATTATCGGACCCAAATTTAGATTGTTGCTTGTATAGATGTACAGCATTGTCGGAAACAGAGTATTGTGGTACACCTGCACAGATTTTACGTTCCGAAACAGAATAATCTTTTTAATCAATAATTATGGAATAAATATTATACAGTTTGAAGGGAGGGATAGTGGAGCAGCTACCCTGCATATACGGCAATAATGGTGTTAATTTTTAAAATGAACAAGCGGATATTGTCTTAATATGTAGGGTGAGTGGGTGGTCTATATAACGTATAATATGTAAAAACAAAACAAATCTATAGAATAAAAAAAGAGTATAATTATTAAAACTGTTTCATTGTTTAATTATAAAACCCTTGTATATTATATTATACATTAGAGGGCGGGTTAGAATGAAAGTTTTTTTATGAAAGTTGTTTTTCACACGTTTGAATGTTTTGTTTGTTTAAGCAATTAAGATTATTTCAATGGTTCAAAAGCCATCATTGAGAACATTTCGCGTGTGCACTTTACAACGTGTATAACAATATGCATGATAAGGTATTTTTTTACATCCTTTTAAATTTATATATAATAGTAATCGTTATTATAAAATAAATGTGATTCATCAGTATTACAAATATCAACACGTAACGCTGATAACCAAGCCGGCCGCATCAGCAATCGACGATGAAGTCATTCCCTGTTTAATTTCTCAAACGTGCCTTGTGAATCTGTACGGGAGAAAGAAACAAAAAACACGCGCCTTATTTAATTTTCCCACCGAGCTATGCGGAAGAGACCATATGCTCGTCGATATTACAATTCCGCTTTTTTATAGCGTACGTGGGGATAATTAATTTTCCATATTTAGCCCGACAGTGGGCCACATGTTGGCTGCACTGCACGGCGCACCGCCCGCAGTTAACGACGTCCTTAATTCTCGAGTTATTACTTTTCTCCATTGTTGAATGCCCCCTTGTTCCGAATAATAAAGTGTACAATAAATGTGCGACTGTGTTATATCTGCATGCATATTTTTTTTTGTTTGTTTTCTTCTGCCTCTTAATTGCTGCGAGATGAAAATCACGGAGTCAAGGGATATTAGGAGTATCACGGGGAACGTAAAATGCCACCCACCTGATAATGGCCGCTTTCACAAGGAGAGTTGAAGGACCTTTTTATTCGGGGATTTCAGAATATTATTTTAGAAACAAAAAAGTTACGAGAATAAATGTAGTAATCTTTGCAACTTATTTATAACGAACTATCAATGCTTTCAAAATGTATAATTCAATAGGGAAAATGATAATAAACTCATTAATTATTGTTCCCCGTCAACAACAGCCACAGACCGGTTACAATATTTTTGGGTATCATCAGCGTAGCGCAGTTAGAGGCTGGGAATCGAGATTCACTTAGTATTTAACTCTACGGGTTAACCATCGTTACGATAATACCATTCAGGTGTCATCTATTGTCTAATAGATGACACCTGAATGGTGTTATCGTAAAAATATACTCGATGATATGGAAATCACCACCAAGAAGGAGTAAGAATTTTTTGACTAAACTTTCCACGTACGTGTAACTATTAAGATATCAATTGATTAAAATTTTATAGGTCTTTTAATTTTTTCTAACAATTTTATTAGGTGCATATTTTGTAAACTGATGTTCGCTTCTTTGCTGTTTTTTTGTTTTCATCGTTTGTTTTGAAAGTGTAATGCCTAGAGTACGCCAACTTGAATATTTCTCTTTATTATTTATTTATTTTACTGTACAATGTCCTCTAAATATTGGATTTATAAAATATACATACAAATATTACAAAAATATAGTTCATAGGACTTGCAGGCGGAGTTCACTGCGTGTTCTTCCACTCAAATCCTTTTTCTGCTTCATGTGATCAAATTTCCTGTCTACACAGCATGTTCATTCATTCGGTAATATTTTTGCCAATAGAGGCATATTTGGGTTCATTTTACATGGAATTATTTTAATTATATTTTAAAAGGGATATTTAGTTCGTGCGAATTTCCATTAGAGAAATTGCTAATGTCCTTGATCTGCTGCTTTCAGGCATTGACTATAGAGGGTTAGGAACCGTGAAAAAAGAAGATGAAATGAGGTTCAGGACCGCAATCTTCAACTTATGGCAACAAGAGACCGATTCTTCTGTACTAGATCAATTGTTGATCGTGGTTGTTGTCCTTTGAATGGTTTACCGTAAAATTAAAACTTTTGGCTATATCTTGTGTTACCACTAACATCGACTATAACAAATTGATTGGTGTCGGTTGCCATTACACTGGAACCCAGATTAGTTTAGGATGGTGTTTAATGAAGAATTCCAATTCTTTTTGGGGTTTACTCTAGAATCGGTACTTTCGGCTACATCTTGTGTTATTTTATTGTACTGGAACCTAGAGTGGTATTTAATGTAGAATTTCAATTCTTTTTGGGGATGCATGATGGCCTAAGAGAGTCAGACGATTCTATAACTTATGGAAGTAGGCCACACTTGGTATTCATCCTAAGCTTCCACTAATCTACCAAGTTTTACTGCGGTAGAGTAATTATTACTTTTAATTTATTGCGTAAATTGCCAAAAATTAGACCCTCTTGACAAAGCAGCATTAATTCTCTTGTGGAAGCTAGTATTATTGGTGCGACAGGGAGCACCTACAAGAGATATATTAGCGTTACTCCCTTGGAGACCTCAATAATTGCAAAATTGTATTGCTATTTCTGGGAACAGTGCCAATAGAGTATCATCCAATAACCGAACGGCTTCTTCCATGACATCGGCTTGTAGGAAATAATGTTTTATGGGCAGTTGAAGTTTTCTTTCTTGTGAGGGAGGGTCGACTGCCGATGGGACAAAAAGAGTGGTATGGCCAATAATCCTCCTTCTCTTCGTCGATAACAATCAATCAAGTCATCTATGATATTCCCGATTACTTTAATTCTACGGACATCACTAACTCCGCTGGCGCTAATGGTTTCTCCCTCCACCGTATCCTGAAAGTTATCTCCAGGACTACTCAACGCCTCACTTATTATCCTTCTTTGAAGAAGATATTACCCGTCTTATCCTCGATGCTCTAATGATTGCTTTACTGAAACCTCTACTTCATTCCATCCTCGCCCTATCTCTTTCTTCCTGCATGGGTTACAACAATTCTTCCACCCCCTCTTCGAAACCACAAATAAATGCACTCCTAATACTACAAAATGCTCTTAATGCGGCGATATTCTTTCCGCCTTCTCAAATAAATGCCTCGAGAGGAAAGGCGCAGTTAAAACTCACACAGATGACACAGCCGTCCCTCCGAAATTTTCCTCTCCCAACAACACAGCTTCCCCTGGGGAGAAATTTATATAAGTCATCAGACCCACTCAATCTGTAGCTATCCAGCTGCTGTCACTAAAATCGACGGCCTTCTCCTAATAAGCCTTTGCTCGTCCTCCGATTATCATGTTTCTTTTACTCTCATTCCTCCACCCATGAAAAAAATTCAACACTTACAGAAACAATATACTAGGGGTGTTCAAATGAGAAGGTACACAAAGCCTCGAGAGACGCAGTTAAAACACTCACAGATGACACAGACGTCCCTTCTAAATTATCTTCTCCCAACAGCACAAACTCTTTTGAGGAGAAATTTATATAAATGATCAGACGCAGTCAATCTGTAGCTCTCCAGCTGCTGTCACTAAACTCATCAGCCTTCTGGTAATTATACTTAACTTCTTCTCTGTTTACATTGTCTTCTTTACTTTCACTCCTCCACCTATGACCAAAATTCAACCCATACAGAAACAATATACTAGGAGTGTTGAACTGTAAACGTAAGAAACGACACTGTGTGTATAAATAAAGTATTTGTACGATGTAAACACCATAAGCCTGAGTACAATGATTCGATTGATTAACAAGCCGATGGATTCCATCTTCCAAAACCTCAAGTGACCTTCACAGCGTCCTTAAGTACGTCATCTGCTCAGATATTTTTTCATGGGACCGAACACATAGAAATAGCAGTGTGATGGAGCAGTGTGGACAATTGTTTAAGTTGCTTTAAAGCTAAAAGGTACTGCGCATGGGGCTCGCACTTCAAAACATCTGTTTCGGTATCTTAAAAAAGCCGATTTCCTATAACAGATCGTCATAGGTGATGGACTGGTGCCACAACTAAAAAAGCGTGAAAGTATGCATCATAATCTCCCCCTAAAAAGTTCAAAGCTATGGCAAAATGTTGCTCATCGTCATTTTTGACGTCCAAGGTCAAGTACTGGTTAAATTGATCGAGCACAGAAGAATTATTAACTCCGATATGTACTGTAGGATCTTCCAAAGACTAGGCAAGTACATCAAGACTGAGAGTATGGTTTTGCTTCATGACAACGCTCGTTAATACGTCCCAAGGTCATACAAGCGGAACTATCCAGGTTTAAGTGGAAGCCTTATCCATTCACCCTTCAACACGGATATATCGCCCTGCGATTTCTATGTGTTTGGTTTCTAAAAAAAACTTCTGTAAGGGCAGCGCTTTAATTCCAACGATGAACTCAGGGACGCTGTGAACGAGCGGGTCTCATCATAACCATAGGAGTTATGGGAACAAGAAATCCTTCGACTCGTTAATCAATGGATTGTTGTTCTCAGGCCTATGATGTATTGAATAAAGACATTACTAATATCCACCACAATGTCGTTTCGTACCGTTTCATTTAAACATCCTTTACAAATTTAAATTTTTCATCAATTTACATTAGAGGGAATGGTAACAAAATTTGTCTAATCCTTGCCTTTTTAACTGATCTTAACCATTCAATACTTACTGCGTCCATCTTCGGTCGCCAACCAATCGACACTTACCTAACCTAACTTGATCTAACCTAACCTTTTTTTTTTTTTTTTGTGGCCGGGAGGTGGAAATTCCTTTAAAGACTGAGTGTGGGAGTCTCCAGAACTATACTGGTATACCCACTAAAAACCACCTCCCCATTACTGGCATTACTTCACGGGGTGTAGGGTGTCGTCTGCGTCGGTGATGTGTGCTTGTGTATGATGAGTGTGTGTGTGTGTGTGTGCCACCCCTTGGAACCGCCATCAGGCATAACATCACGGGGTATCAGTGTCGTTGTGTGTGTGTGTGTTGTGAGAGATGTGCGTGTGTGTGCAATGAACGGCTCGGATACGTGGGGTCGCTACTCCCAAATGGCTGTGCACGTCAACCACCCCTGCGGGAGATCTAACCTAACCTAACTTGATCTAACCTAACATAACCGAATCTAAACTAATCTAACCTTTTTTTTATTTGAGAGAGGAGGAATGCATTTACGCACCGCCCCTTCGGTCCTGACCGTTGATTAATCAACATTTTAATATAATAGTCTATTGGGTTGCCTCCCTTAATTTTGATGCGGACGATAAGAGAGGCGACGGTCGAACAGACAATTGAAGATCGCGTGACAACTCGAAATCAACAACTCGCGAGTTCGTGTGAGGCGAGTTTTTCGTTTTTGAGACAATATTAAGTGTGTAGCATCGCCATCCGCGCCATGCAGGGAGCATGAAAAGGAATTCGTCCCGATAAGTCTTCTCATTGCATAAAACGGGAGAGCAACCACATGTCAATCGGTTGTGACCTAACAACAAGGTTATGTGGGATTCCACCCCTTCATTCAGAAGGGACCCTAAAAGTAAACCTCCTCACTAATCTTGCACTATCGTACTGGGACCGCCTCACGGGAATATTCCTCTCCCCTACATCTCACTTCTCCATCCCAAGTAAAAACATTCATCGAGTCGACAATGAAATAATACAGACGGTTGCGCCATAATTTTGCACTTGCCAACTCATTGACAAACCACCTTTAAATCATAATATTTATGTAGCTCCATCATCGTCTCTGTTCCAAAACATGCCTTTATATCTTTCCAGTCTATCCACATATTAGGTGGTTCCATATATTCGTTCGGTTTTTGCAAGGTTGAAAAGAAAGAAGTTGTTTTGATACAAAGAATGAATTTGAATCTTCGATTTTGTTGATGTCATCTTGGCCATCTTTCATACAATTTCATTGTTCTGCTCTCAAGGTCTGGGGCTTAGAGGCGTAAAACCTGCCGAGGTATGTTTTCATAGCTATCTGATTGGCAAACGATTTCCCGTTGAGGGAGTTTTGCAGGGACCGAAACAAGATGGTGCAAGCTCTGGAGAATACGGTGTGTGGGGCAAATTATCTCGGCTAAGTTACACTAATTTTCGCCATGTGATTATTGCGGCGTTGTCATGGTGGAATATGACACCTTTGCGATTGACCAGTTCTGGACGTTTCTGCCGCAATGCTTGGTGCAATTTCGTTAGCTGCGTGCAGTAGACCTCCGAATCAATTGTTTTTCCTTGATGAAGCAGTTCGTAAAACAGCACAATACGATGATCCCACCATATGGATAGTAAAATCGTCTTCGTATGCAGGCTGGCCTTCGGGACGGCATTCGGCGGCTCGCCAGCGGTTTCCCACGATCTCTTGTGCACTACCTTCTCGTAGTTTTTTCACTTTTCACCGCTTCATATGTGGGTTTAAGTCAATTGAAGGTGGACATGCGGTTAGCCAAGTCAATTGTGCGGTACCCAAACATAGAGGTTGTACACGTATCCAAAATGTTGCAAATGCCTTTGAACGGTTCCTTGTCCTATTTTAAGTGTCTCTACAATCTCTCATACCTTGCTCCGGTCTTGCTGAACTAGTGCCTTCATATCAGTCGAATCAACCTCGATGGGTCGACTGCTACGAGGTCCCTCTTCAAGACTCAATCTTCGGAACGAAATTTGGTAAACAATTTCTGAGTGGTAGGTTCTGTTAAGGAATCGTCCTCGTATACGCCGCATATCTTTCGGTGAGACTCCGCAGCTCTTTTTCCTTTCTTGAAATAATAATGCAAAATATACCGAAAATGCATCTTATTCTCCAACATGTTTCAAGCCTCTAACACAAATCTAATGCCAATGAAAAGAAAAGAAAACGGATGAAAGGAACGAACTTTCTTCTTTTTAACACATAATTGAATTTCCCGATTAGACAATTAGAACCGCAAAAAAATTCAAAACATTTGCACTATTAACAAAAACCGAACCACCTAATACCCTCTATTCTAAAATTCTTAATCTTCTCTCCTCTCAATCCTTCACTATCATTCTAGGTGACTTCAGATTTTTCCTCTTTTAGTGACAATCTCAAATCTCACGGCCAGGAATTAGACAACTCCACTCTTTGGCCTACCTAATCTCCTGCATCCACTTTAGAGGTCACTCCACCGTTGACCATATTCTCATCACGAATAACATTTACCATTAATTTGAGACTTTATTTCAGAGCAACCCCATTAACAGCGACCATCTTCTCATTTTTTCTTCCTGTTCCCTTTTTGCAATTCCCTTCTAAGGAAGATCTTCTTACGCACCATCTAGAACGCCTTCCAACCTTCCCTGAACTTTTATATGCACAGACGAAATTGATGTAACAGCGCAATCAAAAACATTTTATATTCAATTGGCCATTACCATACACACACTTTTCCCACACCCTTTCCTCTTTATATAACTTCCCTTATCCACCAGAAGGGACTACTTTACCAACGTGAGATTTTTAGACACTTACAAACCAATTTTATTTAATCATAAATTGAAACTAATGCCTTTTTTCTTTTTATTTTAGGTATGTCAAAATAATTTATACTTCGATGTTTAGATGTCTGTGGTAAGTTTATTTTATTAATTAAACAAATTTTAGTCGAAACTTTCGTTTCCTAAAAATAAATCTTCGAGAAGCGCATTTTTCAAGTTTAGGATCAAGAAGCTAAAAGAGTTTTATGATATACCTTTGATAAGGAAGTAGTTTTTTGAAAATAGTAAATAGTATCTGCAATATAAAATTAAATTACGTATATTGATATGACGAAATCAAAGATTACAGGCTAACTTAACTTCCAGATAAAAACATTTGACACTAGAGCAGTTTCAGTTTTTAGAGAAATGTTGGCCTTTTATAAACGTTTTTATGATTGTTACGTTTCATTAATGTACTATTAAATCGATTTATATCTAAAAATCTGAATTACCACTTTATGATCTTAACGTCAATTGTATTTCGCCACTTCAAGGAGCCACCGCTGCAAAACGCTGCATTAATTTCACCCCCATTTGACGATGAGGATCTCGATTTGCCGGATTGAATCCAATCCGGAGGCGATTGCGAAATTTTCCATTCGCCAACTGCGAACCGTTAAACGCGACATAACAATTAGCCGAATAATCGCCGTAATAAGCAGTCGGGGGCAGTTCATCATAAACCCGGAGTTGGCGCATAACTTTTATTGGGTCCGGTTGACACTTTGCGGCGTTATCAATGGCGAAATAACGCGTTAATATGGAAACGTGGTGGGGGCGAACCGTAAAACCGGCGCCGAATATTTTGAATCGATATAAAACGTATTAATGTGAAATGGGGAAATAATTACGGGGGCAATCGCCCAGAAGGGCACTAAATAAAGCCCTGCGGCACCACCTAATTCGTTCGCTCGTAAATAATAAATTATAACGAGGAACGAGTCGCGCGCACTTTTGTTACCCGGAAACTTAATTGAAGGCTTTATATATCATGTTAATCTCATTTTTAAAGTGTTTTTTTTAACATTGAAATCGATGATTATCTGCATAATTTTGAGGATATTAAATCATTATTATTACATCATAATTTATAATTTCGTCATTGATATGCGGAACATTCCAGTAGAAGTAAATAAAACTTTTTTCTCAATTGGATCATAATGTTTTGTGTTTTTTGTTGCCATTCCATCTGAATTGATTATGTTTTCTGTAATAACTTATTCTGGCTAATATTGGTTAAATTCTTATTTAATGGTGACTATTCACACCGTTAGAATTATCCTTTGTTTCAATTGATTTTTTTTAAAATTTGGTTTAGAAAGGGAAAGTTGATTATTTTTTTAAAACCAAAAAGCAATTGTTATTGTTTATCGTGTAGCATTTGTTAAATGCCATCTGCCGCCTATAAAATTTCTCTGTCAAAATCAGATTTTTAAATTTTCAACTTTCAACTGTCGACGGTTTTTTGTTAAATACCATCTGTCAATCATCTATTATTATCTGTTTGTTAGCTTCTATCCTTAAACTGTTTTCTATCAAATGCCATCTGTTAATTATAATTTGTCAATGCCATCTGTTAATAATCAATTAGCATCTAATGGCTTCTAATTATGTGTCATTTATCGAATGGCAGCTTTTAACTGTATTTGTTAAATTTCTATTATATTGGTTTTATAAATCATCTATCAAATGTCTTTGATAAAATCAGTTTTTTATAATACAAAATGAAAGACGGTAATTCTATCCATGACATCTATTAAGTGTTATTTTTTCGTCAAAACCCAATTACCATCTTGCGTTGGTTAATTGCTATCTGTCAAATGTCTCGATAAAAATAGCTTTTAACTGTCAACCAACAAATGTGATGTTCAATTAAGCAAAATCTTTTCTTCACTGTAATTTGTCAAACGTCATTTTAAGTGTTAAACTTTTAATTGTCGTCTGTTAATTATCTGTTATCATCTGTTAACTTCTCTCCATCAACTGTTATCTAACGAATGTCATCTGTCGACTGTAATTTATCAAATGCCACTTGTCATCAGCTAAACATTTTAACTGGGCGTTGTAACTCACGTTTATCAACTGTTATCTGTCATTTACCGATTGTGGTCTGTTAACCGCTATTAGTCATATGTCTATTGGCTTGTGGTAATATTCATAAGAAAAGAGATGTAAAAATAATTTTTGTCTTCTGTAAACGTAACTTCTAAACTGATCGTTGAAACTATCATCAACCAACTGTTATCTAACAACTGTCATTTATCTATTTGGCTTGTGATAATATCCACAAGAAAAACTATAAACATATATTTCTCGGTTTTCATTTCAAAATTAAACATTTATCTGTCATCTGTCAAACCTAACCTATGAACTGGTAGTTGTAACTGTCATCTGCCATCTGTCAAAATGCATTTATTATTAAACTACTATTATCTATCTACTGTGATTAAAGTTAAAATTATATTTAACGGTAATCAGTTGATTAATATCTGTCAAATGTTAAATCTCAATATTTAATAGAGGTGTTGTTGTCATTTGTCAATAGTTGACTGACATTTGTAAACAACTAATTGTCATCTGACTTTATTCTAAATTTGTCTTTTAGCAATTGTCATTTGTCATCTGTCAAAAGGCATTTATTACCTAGCTACTGTTATTAAAATTATATTTAACGGTTATCATTCGAATTTATCTATCAAATGCCACTGGCTAATGTTTGACTGTCATTTGTAAACAAATAATTGTTATCTGTCTCTATACCAAACTGGCAGTTGTAACTGTTTTAGCAATTGTCATCTGCCATCTGTCAAAAGGCATTTATTATCCAACTGCTATCTCTGCTGTCACAAAAGTTAAAATTATATTTAACGGTTATCTTTTGAATTTAATCAATGCGAAATGTTACATCTCAGCATTTAATAGATCGGTTATTATCATTTTCCACCTGCCACCTGTCAATAGTTGACTGTCATTTGAAGACAACTAACTTTTCATCTTATAGTAGTAAGATAAAATTTACTATGAAACTCTCAACTGTTAATTATTTAATTATCATCTATCAACTGTCATTTATTATATTTTGAACGACATCTACAGTCTGCTTGACATTTGTTAACTACTAATTGTCATCTCTCAACTGCTATGATATAAAATAGACAACCAGGCAATTATCTGTCATTAAAGAACATCAACTGCTCATTTGCAAACTATTAATTCTCATCTGTTTACTGTCATAAGATAAAATTCACAATAAAACAATTAAATGTTATCTATAAAATGTTACTTCCCAACTGTTAACTGTTAGTGTCATTTATTTATGTTATTTGGAATGTTTTAAAAGACATCGATCATCTGACTGTCATCTGTAAACATTTTATTTTGTGTATCAAATGCAACCTCTTTATTCGGTCATTTGCTGACTGTCATTTGTAAATAACTAATTGTGATCTATCGTCTATCAAATGTTACCTCTCAACTGTTACTGTCATTTATAAACTACCGTCGGCTAGCTGCTATTTATTATTTGTTAAGACATCAATCGTCTGACTGTCATCTATAAACTACTAATTGTCATCTGTCTACTGTCTTGAGATAAAATTCACAATCAAACAATTTATCATCTGTTAGAGACATCGATCATCATCTGCTAACTTCTAATTGTCATCTGTCATCTATCAAATACTACCTCCCAACTGTTACAGTCATTTATCAACTGAAGTCTGCTAATTGTTATCTTATCTATTGTTTTTTAAATGTCATCGATTATCGGACTGTCATCTGTAAACAACTAATTGTCATTTATCTACTGCTATGAGATAACATTCACAATCAAGTAATTATCTGTTATCCATCAAAGGCAACCTCTTACTGTGTAAGAGATTGTAGCTGTCATTTATCATTTGTTAAAAAACATCGGTCGTCATCTGCTTACTGTCATTTGTAAACTATGAGATATATTCCACAATCATACAATTATCTGTCATCTGTCAAATGCTACCACCCAAATGTTAACTGTTACTGCCATTTATCACCTAACATCTGTCAACTGTTAATGTTGTTTTTTAAAGGACATTTTTTTATCTATTGTTTTTTAAATGTCATCGATCATCTGACTGTCATCTGTAATATACTAATTGTTGTTGTAACTATCATTTATCATCTGTAAAAGAACATCGGTTATCTGCTGACTGTCATCTCATCTATCGACTGTCATGGGATAAAATTCACAATCAAACAATTTTCTGTAATCTAAAAATGCAATCCCTAAGCTGTTGTAACTGTCATTTATCATCTGGTAGAGACATAGAGACATCAGTCATCTGCCTACATTTGTAAACTACTAATTCTCATCTGTCATCTATTAAATAATACCTCCCAACTGTTACTGTCATTTACCAACTACCGTCTGCTAATTGTTATGTATTATTTTTTTAAAGACATCATCTGACTGCCATTTAGCTTATATTACAGAACATCGATCATCTGCTGACTGTCATTTGTAAACTACAAATTATCATCTGTCTATTGTCATGAAGCAAAATGCACAATCAAACAAATATCTGTAATCTATTAAATTTTACCTCTCAATTGTTAACTGTTACTATCATTTAGCTGATACTGTCTATCAATTGTTATTTGTTATATTTTAAATGACATCGATCATCGGACTGTCTGTAAACAATTAATTATCATTTGTCTACTGCTATGAGATATAATTCACAATCAAGTAATTATCTGTTATCCATCAAAGGCAACCTCTTACTGTGTAAGAGATTGTAGCTGTCATTTATCATTTGTTAAAAAACATCGGTCATCTGCTTACTGTCGTTTGTAAACTATGAGATATATTCCACAATCATACAATTATCTGTCATCTGTCAAATGCGACCACCCAAATGTTAACTGTTACTGCCATTTATCACCTAACATCTGTCAACTGTTAATGTTGTTTTTTAAAGGACATAGATTATCTGATTGTCATCTGTAATCTACTAATTGTGATTTGTTTATTGCTATTAAATAAAATTTACGATCAAATGCAACCTCTCAATTGTTGATGTCAGATGACAGATAATAATTGACAGATGACAGGTGACAACTGACAGATATCAATTGATGAATGGCGGGATCCAATTTTAGTTAAAGAGGAAGAAGAGGAAATGGCGGGATACTTTATTCGAGGACACCCACCCACCTTACACATTTAATTGATTTCAAGCTAAATGATTCACTCGAGAAATAAATCTTGTTAAATTATATGCGTCATCGTTCTTGGTCACCTTGCGTTATTTGTCCCGCCGCAAATTATAAAATCATTACACAATGTTTAAACAGCGTAATTGAATAATCATCGTAATCATCGAGCACTTAAAGAAATTGATGATTTATTCATTAACTAAAAATCAAATTTAATTAACAGTACATTTGTTTATTTCTTATTTACCGTTATTTTTGTGATTCGTATTATTTTTTATCTACGATCGTACAGAAAGTAGACGCTTTTTGCATCATTTTTCATTGTAAAAGTGGCTTTTTAAAGCACTAGTGCTTTTTTACGTTTTTATTGCACGGTAATGTCAAACTGTTTTTATTGCACAGAAATGTCAAATTTGACAGATGAATATATTATAGCACAAATTTTCGACGAAAAACTTAATTTTTTATTAATTGATACAAATTACTAATAAACTATAAATAAAATATATAATACAAACCAAATGGCAGATTTAAGATCTCTGGAGGTTTCATTTAATGCAAGTCGAAGCGATTACAATAAAGCGAACATTTTTTCCATAAATAATAATGGCGGCCGACATTTGTGTAACTTGTTTACTGGTTGCTAAGTAACGCTTTCATTAGTGCACTGCGGGTAAAATATGTTTTCATTAATTCAATTATTGAAATGTCATTAAAATATTACTCATAAGAATATATTCTTTGAAATCCTTTACGATCGAAGATAAAATTTTGTAAGGCACACGTGTAAAAAGTTTCTTTATTGCACTCCTGGCTTTAAAAAAACTCGCTCGTTCCTCGCTCGTGTTTTTAAATGCCAGTTCGTGCAATAAAGCATCACTTTTTACACTTGTACCTTAAATAACTATTAATTGATCAATATGACAATCAAATGCCATTAAGTAAAATGGACATAAATATGCTAGTAATGGCTAAAATTTTGCCTAAATGGTAAGAATACTTTACTGACAGACAATACCATCATCTGCAGTAGAAAAAATCTGGAAGAACATATCTTGAAATTGTAATATCTAATATTAACGGGATTTTGTAAAGTAACAAAATAAATTATTCAATGAATTTATTATGAATTATAAACAATTGGATTTTCATAATTTTACACTAATGATAATTAAATATGGTTTGAGTGCCCTTATGGAACCACACCTGCTTTATTACCTCTCGATTTGTAATACACCCAATATTGGTAGCGCAGAGGGCGCAATTATAAAAAGAGGGGATTACCCAAATTGCCGCAATTGCAAACATTTATACGCGCCCGTTTCCAATTTTCATATCAATTACCCTCGGATACAAGTCACGAATTATACCCGCTCGTACCATTATATCGCTAACCCTAATTTAAAAAGGGCCCGAATTACACCCGCAGCATTAGCATAACGCCAGTGCCGGACTCGCCCCCTTCGTCCCCGAAGGGTTTTTCACAGGTGCAATAAATTGCGCGTTATTATCGACGTTTCGGGCCTCTGAATGGCGCGCTCAGGGAACCCGTGTGGGGTCTCTTTTGAATTAAAATTCCTTTTGAGGGCGCGCGCGCACACAAAAGGGTCCGCAGCAGCTGGAAAAGGGCAGCGGCGGCGAGTGCTGCTTTGAAAAGGGGGGCCCTGCGGAATTTTCGAAAAATGTGTACGACCTTGGGCAAAATGATGTGTGTGTGTGTATAGGAGTGCGAGGGTGGGTGTTTGTGTGTGTGGGAGGACTATTGTTCCCGAATTTGTATACAGGCGCAATGTAAACAATCCAAATGGAAAACGCTGTTTGTTTATTTTATTCCTGCAGCCCTCCGAATAGCAATTAATGACGAGCAAATATGTTTACGGGAAAATGGGCATCCGGTCGGGGAATTATTGAATAATTTATAATGTTTGTAATTACTCGTAAGGCAAAGGATAAAAATAAAACCTTAAAATTAAACATCATGATTGTAGGTGTAAAATTATCTGCATATAACATATATTAAAACAAACATTGTAATGGATAAACAGAGTTTTATTAAATTTACGATTAGGTAATAGTTTTTTATTAAATAATCCCTTTGGAAATGATCGTGCGATCGAAACTAGTTGAATAAATAGGTAAAAATAATTTGTAAGATTAAATTATCGTTAAATTCATCAAGTAATTGATTAGCAAACAGTTATTGTAATCCTTCAATATTTGAGGGTACAAGTTAAAAGCTGTATTGTTGACGAAGATAATCAAATATGCTTGCAAATCTGATCGTATATATAGTTTTACATTAAAGGCGGAATTTAAATGTCATTTGAGTAATAGAGGTCGCGACGCATTACCTTACGGAATCCCGTTCAGATATAATCGCATTAACCGCGCTCCGATGCATCCCCTCCCCCACCCGATCGCAATAATAGCAACAATAAAAGGAACGAGCGATGCCCATTATCAGTCCGCCAACCCTTTTCTCTCGTTTTAATCCATCCCGCCACAGTGCAGCGTTTTTACATAACGAGCGATTCCGATAAATAATGGCGGCGTTCGCTAATGGCGCAGCGATTTACGCTTCTTTTGATGCGATTGTTTTGAATATTTATTGCCGCCCTAATTTCCTTTTAATGCCCCACACCCGCCCGAGCTTCGAAAGGATTGATTAAGTCGTTAATAAGGAAACAACAAAAAAGCCGATTGATCGGGCACAGTTTTTTTGTCCTTCTTCTTCTTCTTCGACGATGGATGAAAGTTCGTTTGCTTTCTACGTCGACTTTATGATTTATGGAATTGGCACAGCGAACGGGATTTTAACGATTTTAAAAAAAAAGTTTTATTAACTTAAATCTTAGTGTTGCCCTGATACTGAAGAATTTTTGATACATAATATCTAAGTTAAAGTAAAAATGTGTAATTAGCGGTAATTCATATTAAAATTAAAATTCATTGCATACTAAAAATGTTCAATAGTGCATGATTATAGGTCATAAACGGGGGTTAATATGCAAACACGTCGTTTTATGAGGTGTAAACATAAATCTTTCTCGTGAATTGGTTTCACCTTGAAGGTAGTTTAATTCCCTTTAATTTTAGAAGTGCGCTTAAAATTTAAAATAAACCACATGCTGCCATCCATTGCTGCTTTTAGAAAGTTTACACAATTTCGATATAAACACACAGATGAGATTTATTTAATAATTGTATTACAAAAATATTGCGATATTAAAAACTAGAATTAAACTTAATTCACTATAGTTAATATTCATACTACCCGTAAAGTAATAAGGAATTCCGTTGAAATTAAACAACCCTTTCCTCCCTTACATGCAGTACTCCCTTTAAAATTAATAAGTCCTTTTTTGTACAGCAGCTTCTTCGGCGTATTTGCTCTTTTTTCTTATAGAAACGTATATGTCCTCGATAGCTACTTAGTCCATCTCTGGTGTGTGTTTTCTTCTTTGTCTTCCTTCATTTTTTGCTATATCTATGCCTTGGTAACTATTTAGCCTATTACCAGTTTAACTGCACGTTTTCCTTTCTTCTTCGTTCTTCTGATTTACATGCACTGACGCTTATGCTTAATAAGCCAATGGTGGATTTAGAAGCTTCTGGTAGCTGTTCGCAAGAAGAAAGAAGAGGAATGACTAGTCCAGAATCTGACGATTGGTTGGTCAGTTCTGGGCATGTCAGTCCTCTTCTATCTTCTTGCAAACAGCTACCACCAGCTTCAAAATCTATCATTGGCTTATTAAGCATGTTCGTTCTTCGGTTTTCTTTATTTTGATAACGCTTGTGATACAACACCGGTAAGTATTCAGTCCATTACTTCCTTTTTTCTGGTACCACCATGATTCACTAGCTATTTAGTTCACTACCGATTTATCTGCATGCTCGACTTACTTAGCGACTGCTCAGTCCTTCTTCTCTCTTCCCTTATACAGATGAGTTTTAATAAAATCTCAACCGCTCTGTCGTAGCAAAAACAAAAACGCAATTTTCAACCCGTAACCAATAACTTCAGCACTGGCCAAAATTTCCCTCCGACGATACATCAAACCGTTGTTGTAGTTGCGTAATAATTATCAATTTAATCATCGGCATTTTCGAAGGCTAATTGATTGTCCGTACGGGAGATTGCACATAATGCACAAGTAATTTTAAATTAATCAACTCCTAACGAATTGGATCTGTCATCGGCAAGCGTGAGTGGGCCGTTATGGCGGTGATGACTCGTTTCGGTCTTAATCAGTCATTATTGATGCGCGCCGCGGGATTCTACAATTTTGATTGCGATCGATTGTTCGCCAATAGCATTGTTTGTCATTACACAAACGCTCACTTTAAATTATAATTATCGAATTTTGCACATTTGTAACGATGATATGCACACCATCGGCACGCGAGCCGACTGTAGTATTGATTTGCGGATATAGTTTATGAATTTTAATTCGTTCATTAAATAGCGATTATTTACAAATAGTTTTTGCCCACATCTCTAGATAAAGTAGGTCATCGTAAATTTAATTGGGTATGACATATGAGAATTGATGACAAGCCCGTGGGCGAGGTTTCAAACTGTTGTAATTAAAATAGTGAAACAAAACCAAGTAACTAATTGTTATAATTAAGTAAAGTGGCTACTGGTGATGAAACTTGGGTTCTACGGGTACTATTCTGAAACAAAACGTTAAGGTATGAAGTAGCCAACACTCATCTCCAAAGCCAAAAAACTTGAATGAGTTTTGCACTACTAATTTATTTATTTACAGATGCACTTATTAATTTCCACAACTTAGTGTTTGTATTTACTTACGCCATATAATATTGGTCGGTCTCTATAGAAAACAGGCACATGTATAATAGGCCGCATGTTCCAGCGCGCTCAATATGGATCACTCGCGGGGTTTCTGGATTTATCCCTATCTAGCCGCGAGCGTTCCTTATAATATTGATACAGTCTTTTGAAACATGAACACAATTTAGTGAAGGTAGTGACGTTTGGTAATGTTTACTTGTACAATAAAAAATCACATGTCCTAGGATTGAACTCTCTTGATAATATTAACGGATTAAGTATAGTTATTTTATTTTGGATTGAATTAATACCTATTACCGGTAGTCCGTCCGTTAAATCCACACTTTTATTACGATGGCAATCATCACACATTCCGTATCACATCCGCGTGACGGCGTGTAATCGAGTCACGTCTTGTTTTTCAAAATCCAACCTCTCGTCCCCGGGGTATACAACCTCTTAATTGATCCTTCATTCCGATCATAATCTCCACTTTACAAGGTGTCATTAGGCATTCACTCTGCGATTGATCCGGTGTTTCGGTGGGCACGCGTCGGCCGTTTGCGTAATGGCCGTTCTGAATTTTGAGCTTCGATCCGATTTCCCGATTTCAGACGTATAAACGATGGTCGGACGAGATATCGCCCCCTACACATCAAACATCCCGCCCTCTTCTCGTTACACCCGCACCCACACCCCCGCGTGTGCGTTGTATGTGTGTGTGTGTGTGCGTGGCGTTTTAATCGAATCACCTTTGTCGGCGAGATTTGCTGTTGAATTGCCGGTGGTTTGGTTTGTGAAAGGCTTAACAAATTTTCGCGTAGATAGCCGCCTTTGTTTCCGATCCTCGCAGCGAGGAAGGTTCGCCTGTTTAAAATTGAATTTCGGGTGTATTATGCGAAATCATTGCGCTCTCCTCCAAAAAGGGGACGATTCGATGAATGACGACATGTTCGTCGGTGGCTGAAACATATGCCGTTTCGTCCATTGAGATGAGTTTGAATATTATTTGTACTGAAGACGTAAAATTTTGGCCATTCAGCTAACTCGTTCCATCTGATAAAAGTGATGATTATTTGTATCCAAACCTATACACCCTGTAATGTATAAAACATTAATGAAATAAAATGATTCCAGTTATAAATCTTTGAAAAAGATTACTACACTCCTTCCACAAGAAGAGTTTTGAGGTTATGTAAATAAAATATAAGAATTTCAACTTTCAACATTCTTAGAAATGCAATTAAAATGCATTCATGACATTGAAATGCTAAGAGTAAATAAGAAACAATAATCGTTATGATTCATTCGTACTACACATTGGTAATTCCTCTAATGTGAACGTGAGCCTCGTCGACTCTACATGCCAACATTAGTCATGCAATGGATATCCACGAAAACTCACATCTAATTAAGGAAATTATGTTTGAATCCCTGGGATGTATTATATAATAATACATGAAATTTAGGTTGAATTGTTAATGTGAAACAATATTATTAATTAAATACAATTTTATGTTCAACAATATAAGTTGTAAAGCATGTATTTTATTACATATACAGGGTGTATCATTAAAGCGTTTACAAACATTCAGGATAGCTAGAGTACTTCTAGATCATCTAGATAGCAGCAATGCACTTAGGTTCTCCTCCACCACGTATTAGTGCTATATTTTTTGATGAGAGAGGAATTCTTGTATGGACACCCTTATAGTAGGGACGAAAAAAAACTCCTCCGCGATCGCTGTGTGACTAGTCCTGGACCAAAAGGTCTTTTCTAGCGGTTGATCGAACTTGGGTTATTCTGTCGTCCTATGTGGCGCTCTCCTCGAAAGGAGCAGCGTCAGCGGTATGATTACGGTGGCACAAGACTTTGGGGTGCTAATTGAGTACCAATTAGATTTATTCGTGGTCTTCGATGTTTGCTGAGTGCAGTGACATCGTATTTTGGAAATTTGATTCCGTGAGGTGAATCATCATCTATGTTGCTGTAAAAGTTTAATTGAGTGGGTCTACAGTAGCCCCAAATCGAAGCGGCGTAGGTAAACTGCGGTCTTTTCATCATAGTGAACAATCTTTGTCTGTTTTTGACAGACATGCCACAGATTAACCAACGAAGCTCTTGCCTTTTGGACGTGATTTGCGATCGTCTTGGACCAGGAGGGGTGCTGGTCGAAGATTATGCCGAGGTATTTGATCTGGTTCTTAATCGGAATATCGCGGTGTTAAATGATTTCAATTCTGGAGCGTCTTCTCCTCCGGGCTTGATGTATAGTCCGAAGAGCTCCACATTCACTTTTGATGTTGTTTGCCTATGACGCTCCACCAGCTGAACAAACTTCCCCTCCTGCCGGGAATGTTGGAATGTCTACGCAATCCTCTTCTGTGGTCAGGATGGCATAGCTTGCTATTCGCCCCCTGAAGGCTGCGTCAATCTTTTTGATGCCCCCACCCTCATCTGTGGCGATGATTTGTAGGTGCCGCTGGGTCCTAAGGTGTCCTGTGAGGAGTTGTGGGATTGTGAACTCCTCCTGTCACGCATCACACCTCAACGTGAGTGGGGCCGGCTTTGTCTTCTTCGTCGGGGGCACCCTGGCTGGTGGAAGGTCGGCAACCCGCTTAACACCGTTGGTGGGTCCTTGGGCGTGGTACTTTTTGACATGCTTTGTTATATTGCGGTTCAGAGTGAAGGTTAATTTGCAGAACGTGCACTAGAACATGTTGATTGTTATGCGTTGAAGGCTCAATTTAAACTGGTGAATAATATAGTTCTGAAATATTTATATCTTATCAACATACGTTACGCCATATCTACTTCCACCCTTATCAACCGCAACATCCGTTACAGGAAGGCCTTATCAGCCACAACATAAGTTACAAATATTCCTTATCTTATCAACCGGAAATCGCAACATCCGGTGACCGGAAACCGCAACATCCGCGACCGGAAACCGCATATCTTATCAACATCCGGTGACCGGAAACCGCATATCTTATCAACATCAGGTGACCTTTGGAGCACTTCCTGGCCCAGAACCCGCTAACTCTATCTACTGAAATGCCGTCTATACCAGGAGTTTTTTGGGGTTTCAGCTGTTTTATAAGTCCTTTATAGTTCTTCTGCAGTGGCCAAATGTACTAATTGTCTATGAGTTTTCTCTAATTTCCGCCAAGAATGAGTTTTCTTCTCACAAGTGCTCGGGGATGTTTCGAACGCCGCTTCAAAGTCCTCAAGCGCCCCCCAAATCGGACCAGAATTAGATCTAATAACTATTACCACTATAATCAGGCGGAACGAGACGTCATTAGCATCCCGCCGAATCAGCATAATGTAAAACCCTTTCGGTTTTAAAAATTTCACGAAATATGGCTTTTTACTGACTATCTCTTACAACACCGAACCTGACAACCCGAAATACTTCCTTCGCCTCTCCTTTTGGAATGCGAACGGACTTCCCGACCGAATCCACGAGTTACAGCACGAGAATGATGTTTAATGAAACTCATTTCCGTGACCCAGAATCCCGGGCTTTACTTCCAATTTCCAAAACCACGACAACGATACTCGTTTATGTCGAAAAGGTAATTCCCACTTTCCTCCAAACGTTTTCCAGAACCTCAGAACCTCGAGGCCACTGCTATGCTGGGTAAATATGACATCGGACTGCTTAAGATCATGTCAGCTTACCAATCACTTAGCAAGCCGATGCTGCAAGATCAAAGCCTTGTGTTTATTGACAACTCGCTTACGATCATGATCGGTGATTTGAATGCTAAACGCCCTAGCTGAAACAGCAGAATTACAAACAGACATGTGTGATCACTTAGTGACTTCCTAACCAACTCGGGACATGAAATCAGAGTTGTAGGACCTATTTTGTTAACAGGTAATCGAAAGCATAATAATAATAATATTAGGCCCACGTTTTACTCCTCGACAGATCAGTAGACCCTACGTGATTGACATCGCCGTCATCTCAAACGTCAACTCAGATCACGACATTTGGACAACTGGCAACCTGTCCTTCGGCCACAATCCAGTTTTTCTGGACCTTGCGCTAGGTACCAGTCGACCTTGGAGAGAGGTAAAATCCACTAATTGGCTGAAATAGAGGCGATGGGTTGAACTCTTCATCTTCGCTCTTCAAATCATCCAATCTAAAGCAGACCTTGAGGCAGCAGTCAATAAGCTATCTTCAATAATTCAATCCACTGTTAACAAGTCCAAGACCAGCCCAATCACCGCACAGGTAGATCTCCTGACCGTTCCGTCTGAGTTAAAGTCTCTGATCAAAGAGAAGAAGATCGACCGCCGTTAGTGGCAGGACACGCCCCACCGGACATACCGTATGCGTACATGCAATCAAACTCAGGTTGGAAATTCGTTCAGATGCTCAAATGACAGAATCATAACAACGAAGCGTGAATGATCCCGTTTACACTGAACTCGACAAACTCGAGTGATAACTTTGAAACCGAAACTTTCCCATCCGCTTGAACATTGGCTGAATTTTTTTCTATCCTACTACCACTCTGTCAGCAGGCGAAAAGAAGCTTCACAGCAATCACAGCGCAAAATCATGTACCATCATATACCGCTTCAGTTTACATAGCGCCATCTATCGTATACACCAGCCTTTTCCGACCATTTAATGCAATGCGTTCTGAAACCCTAAAATTGACACACTTTGTAGGTATATTACCTGGGTGTAGGTATAGATGGCGTTCGGCGTTCCTATGATACTTCCACTTGTGATTTAAATTTAGTTTGACTTGTAAACTAAATAAAGAACTAAACAAAACCTTCATCTAGATTTCTTCCATAATTTCTAGCAATAACAATCAAAATTTGGAAATAATTACATTAAACTCTGAGTAGTATAGATGGCGTATTCCTACGACACGTCGCGACGGCCACCGACGCGTCGGTGGCCTGTAACACCTCGATAGTCAGGTACCAATAGGAGTACCAATTTTTAGCTGTAGAAATTGTCGAAAATGTCTAGAAGATCTGAAGAAGTGGGCAATGAGAGGGTAAAAACTCTTAAGCTGAAGAGGTCAAAAATTGGCAATCTCGTTTTGCAGGCAAAACCTAAAGCTTCGGCCAATCAGAGCCCAAACATAATTTTTTGAATATATCAGCCCCCAGATTGAATGTTTAAGAGTTTAGTAGTGTTGATGTTTTGACGCTAAATATTATGGAATTTCCGTTAAACCTAAGTTTTTCGGCCACCCTCTTCTCAACTTGATTGATGGGAAATTTCTCTAAATTGTAATTTTATGTAATGTTTGGTCAACAGTGACGAATAAGAGGAATCATTTTTAGTTAATGATGGAGGAAGATTAAACATTTTGCGGCTGCAAATTCAAATGGCCAAGAAATTATTAGAAGAAGATGCAGGGACCTTGACCTAATGACACAGGAAAATCTGAAATCTTTTGTTTGATATCTATTATAAAATTTATAATCCAAAAAGATAATACCATAAAGGTGTCTTAGCGATAAACTAGATTCCTCTTTAGGTGGGTAACCAACGACAAATCATAGGAAACTGTCAATATTAGAGATTAAAAACTAATCAAAATCTGTCATCTGTCGTCTGTTGCCTGTCACCTAACTGACAATCAATAAATTTTGAATTTCAAGAAGAAAGAAAATAGATATAGATTATATAATCATCTATCATCTGAGACTTATCAGTGAGTTAAATCTGCCACCTATATATTATATTCTTTTCACATGGCAACAAGAATGTAGACTTAACTTAGTCAAGGACTCTACATTCTTTTCTAACGATTTCTTGACCAATTGATTTTTTTTCGCGCACTTTAAATTTCCCCGCTGCACTTTTCTAAAAATTCCCTTCTTGCTCACCACTGTTGACAATTTGTATTTGCCACCTAGAATTCAAATTTACCGCCACATATTTTAAATTTCTCACCACTCTATTCAGTAGAGCATTGATGAAAAGGCATAAGGGGTACGTGAAGACAATAAGGTTTAGCATCAGAATAATAACTCTATTGAGCTTTAAGTTCAATTCGTCGAGCGGAATGTTCAAAAATTTAATGTCTGTCATTTTTTACCCTCTGGTCATTGTTAGTTTTGGGCATTGGCCACTTCTTCAGTTTAAGAATGTACCATCTGGTCATTGTTGACTTTTTTCAGACCTTCTGGCCAATATCAACAACTTCTTCAGTGAAGTGTAGTAAAAATTTTAATAGGTCACACATAACAATCCCTTTGCTTCTTGCTCACCACTGTTGACAATTTGTATTTGCCACCTAGAATTCAAATTTACCGCCACGTATTTAAAATTTCTCACCACTCTATTTATTAGAGCATTGATGAAAAGGCATAAGGTTTACGGGAAGACGATAAAGTTTAGCATCAGAATAACAACGTTATTGAGCTTTAAGTTCAATTTGTCGAGCGGGATTTTCAAAAATTTAATGTCTGAGCTTTGGTTGGCTGGAGATTCAAGTTTTGCAAATGTGGCCATCCTAAAGGTCATGGTTGTCATTTTTTACCCTCTGCTCATTATTAGTTTTGTGCATTGACTTCTTCAGATTAAGAATTTGTACCCTCTGGTCTTTGTTGACTTCTTCAGACCTTCTGGTCAATATCGACTTCTTCAGTGAAGTGTAGTAAAAATTTTAATAGGTCACACATTACATTCAATTGCTAGTAATAAGTAAATTATTGACGGTTCTGCTTAATTATACTATAAAGTTTTTTTTGGTAAAATAAATCTTTGTTTCTTGAAGTTCCCATAGCATAAAAAAGGCGCTAGACGGCGATTTAATGAATTTAACCATTAATTAGGAGGGACTCGAATTAACTAGTTTAGACTCGCTTCCGCCACGCACCGGTACACACAATGGTCCTCTCCGTTACATTGCATAATTTCGGTTTACCTTTTTTTCTACGGCCCCCATTGTGTGCGCGCCACGTCCATTCTCCTCCGTGTCTTTTATTTTAATTTTCTAATTCAACTTTATAGTTTCCAGCGGCTTCATTTACGGTTTCCCACGTTGATGCATTCACTCATACACTCGCATACACACACGCAAACACCAATACATACAAATATACAGCAATCCGCTGTGAGATTCTCCGGATTCCGCAATGGATTGCGCCGCATGCGGGCCTGCCGCTTTTTCATTAGCGAAATTAAACGGTTAGATTAATTGATAGCGGGGTTTACGCCATCGGAACCGGTGTATTGACCTTAAGATCTAATCAGCTTTGTATTACCTTGAAGGAAGTTTAGTGAGGACTTTTAAATAGCGTCGGGCGTGGGACCGTTGACACGGCTCACGCGAAAGAATTTTACATTATTCTGCCTTATCTCGTTTGATGCAAGATGTGGAGGAATTTTGCATTTATTATGAAAAATGCCGAAGGTATTCCAAAAAATGTAAACGTTGACATGAGATGGGATGATTTTGTAATGTGCAATTTGGAATGTTCCAGCAGAATTGTAGTAATATTAAGATAATGCTGCTGAATACATGAAAACATTATCTTTAGGTATTAGGTATTATTTATTTTATCCAACATGCTAACAAAATAATTCTAATATCTTACATAATAATTTTGCACAGAAATTTTGATCGCATTTGGAAATGCTTGAATTCACAAAATATGTGTTCTTCCATTCTTCTGGCGACAGTTGCTCCATAAAGACTCTATTGATCATGATTCATCAAATATTTTGCCAAATAAGGCCTTTTTGCCCTAAAAAGGGCAAGTATTACAGCAAGTATATTCAATTGATTTAAATTAATTGATGAGCTCGAAAGAATCCCCAGAATATAAATTTTGGCAAAGTCGGATAAAAAGAAACTGTTGCATTAAACCGATCTTGTTGATTAGCTGAATATGAAGATTAATGTCCAGTCGAGTATTAGATTCATGTTCTCCACATTAAAGAGTCAGTTGAAGAGTTAATAATTATGGAATAGGTGTACAGCTCCGAAAGTCTGGACAGTCTGGAACTATAAACAAAGTGTAGTTACTTTAAATTTAGTAAGTTGGTGAATGATTTGGCCAGAATATCTAGTACATTAGGAAAGCACTGAATGTAGTTTTCGAAAAATTTTAGGAAATGGAAATATGTACCTAATATTTCTTGAATAATTTTCTCACTTATCTATTGGTGAAACAATATGAAAAAATACTTGGTTTGTTTTCAGGAGCCTCAAGTGCCTAGATATGAAGTACCTATTTATTGATCATATTAAGAGGATTATCCTCAAGGCACAGGACTTAACCCTTTCTTTTTTTTCGTTCATTTTTTTTGATACGTTCGTTTGTGTTTTGTGCAATATATATAAAGAAACTTCGGAAATAGTTGAAGAAACACATCCTATAAAATTTGAATCACTGTTGGGACGCAGATGTCCTAAGCAAAATTACTGCTGGGACTTATGTGTCCCACGGTTAAAATTACTCGCACAAACCACAATGATTATACAGTACGAGGGTCGTTTGAAAAGTCCGTGCAAAAATAAAAACTACTAACGTGTTTGGGGTAAACCTTTTTTTATTTTTCGACTTAGTCTCATTTTAGGTTTCGTCCAACGATGTTCTAGTTTTTTGATCCCTTTGGAATAATAGGATTTGTCCATGTCTGCAAAATATCCATTAGTGTCTGCAATCACTTTCTCGTTTGAACAAAATCTTTATCCCGCCAACCATTTCTTCAAATTGGGGAACAAATATTAGTCCGAAGGAGCCAAGTTTGGAGAATAGGGGGAGTGGAATCCTATTTCCATTAATTTTGCGACCACAACTGCTGAGGAGTGTGCTGATGCATTTCTTATGAGCCAATCGCGGGCGTTTGTCTTGCAGCTCGGTTTTCAAACGGTCCAATAACGATAAATAATATTTACCTGTAATAGTTTTACACTTTTCCAGATAGTCGATGAGGATTATCCTTTGCGAATCCCAATAAACAGTTGCCATAACCTTTCCGGCCGAAGGAACGGTCTTCGCCTTTTTTTGGTGTAGATTCCCCCTTGGTAACCCATTGTTTAGGTTGTTGTTTGGTCTCAGGAGTATAGTAATGTATCCATGTTTCATGAACAGTGACGAAACGACGCTTAAAGTCCTCCGGATTCTTCTGAAACGGCTGCAAACCATCCTTGCAACACTTCACATGATTCCGTTTTTGGTCAAGAGTGAACAATCGCGGCACCCATCTTGCGAATAGCTTTCTCATGTCCAAATGTTTATGCAAAATATTATTCAGTCGAAGCCCACACCGCTAGGAATCTCACGCACCTTAACTCTTCTGTCATCCGTCACCATATCATGGATTTGATCAATGATTTCTGAGGTCATAACCTCCACAGGCCGTCCAGAACGTTCAGCGTTCACTTGTGCCCATATTGCCAGTCCGAACATTTTGAAACCACTTACAAACTGTTCTAATCGAAGGTGCAGAGTCACCATAATGTTTATCAAGCTTCTCTTTAGTGTCCTGAGACGCTTTACAACAGATTAAACATGTGAAAGCAGAACTTTTTCTAAAACACGAAAAATGACGAATACACTCGAATATGCACGAATAAACTATAAAGCCGATTGTAGTATTACCATTACATTATTACATATATGTCCCGTTAGGGGTGAAAGGGTTAAGGTGACGGTTGGAGTGGTTGGGCATGTAAGAGGAGTCCGCTTTTATCAACACCAGAGCTCATAGATTGATTTTAATATGGGCAGAGGTTATGGGCACTTAAAAACCTACAAAACTGATACTATCGGTAAAAACTATAAGTATGTATAATTAAAAAAACTTCCACCAAACTAAGTATGTATGTTATTTTCAAAGGTGGAGGTTGGAGTGTAAGCGGAATCTGTTCTTTTCAGCTACTCAGTACATATATAATTTTTTGGGCAGATGCTATAGGTACTTAAAACTAGTACTATCAGTATAACTAGTACTATCAGTATAAACGATGAGTCTGTGCAAGACAACTTTGACTGAGACAGTGCTAATAATAGCTGGGTTTATTCCAGGACTTATTTGCAAGAAAAAAAAAGTTCCAAAATACCCTGAAACTCAGCAACAACCCAATAGGCCAAAGGGCGGCTAGGCAGAATTAAGTAACTAGGGAAACACCTGATATCGTCACATAATAGCCAGATATGAAGTGCTCCTTTGTAGATCATGTTGCGAGGGTTTCCCCTAAAGACAGAGGATGTAGGGAGGAGGTTGAAGTGGTTGAGCAGTAGGACGAGATTGTTTTTGTACTTAATTGAATTTTATGGGTACTTAATTGCACAGAAAATTGGCAAAGAGTAGCTGCACAGGACAACCTCCATCGAGGTAGGGCTAATAATTATGATTATGATATTTAGTCGAATGAAAATTAACCCTTAGCGCTTTTGATTTACTACCGCTATAACTCAGTTCACGGATGACAGCTGACGTGTAGATGTTTTTGTGATAAACTATTATATAACTAAATTTTAAACCTTTAATTTAGTTTTTTTTAGTAAAAAAATGTTTTTAAACATTAAAAATTGCATAAAAAATAAAACTTTTTAAAAAATACATCGAGATCCAGAAAGTCGTTATTTTATAATTCGTTACAATGTGAGGACTTTAGTGACAATGGAGATAAATCAAGTTTTTTAGATGAAATTCAGTACTTGGATATATTTTCTGATGTTCAAGATGATGCAGTTAGTGAAGAGACACTGTTAAATTGGAGAGAAATTGACGCATCATTCGGAAAATCCAAATTTTTATACAACCCTTAATCGGAAGGTATTCGAATACTTATGGCGCAGTGTCCAACATCAGTTTTGCAATTTTTTCAATTATTTTCGACAGACGAGCTGATAACGAAAATTGTCAACGAAACAAACGCAGCAGAAAAAATAAAATCAAAAATTCCATTGCCACAAAAATTTGAATAGAATTCTTAGCAGGAAGTAGCAGCAAATCTTTTCTTAGCACAAGATTTTTTCTCCAAAGAGTGTATTGACTCGAGCAGTTTTTTTTTTACGGATGTTATGACAAGAATGAGGTTTTTCCAAATATTTTGGAGTTAACACATCAATCCGCCGGCGGAGAGAAATGCTCCAAGGACTAGAGTTCATAAGACTCAAAATCTCGTACAATATCTGCACCATCCCGACAAATTGCGGTTGACGAATCCACTGTTGGATTCAAAGGGAAGGCGATCTTCAAAGTTTATAATCCGGAAAAGCCGCAGCAATTTGGGATAAGAGTATATGCTTTGGCTGACGGTGCAATTGGATACATCTCTGCATTTGAGCCCTAGTTTAGTAAAGATACGACGGAAAAATTGGATCGAGGTCATTTACCATTTACGTTCAGAATTATAGTCCACCTTGTGAATAATCTACTTATTTCTACTGGCACAAACGGTTTTCACTTATATACCGAAAGATTCTATACAAGTGTCCAACTAGCTCAAGAGTTGCAAAAGCTGAAGGTTCATTTGACAGGAATTGTAATGCTTAGTTGAAAGACTATACCAGTTCACCTAAAAAAAAAATACTCTCACCAAGTCAAAGCATGTACAACGTAAAACCTAACTGTTTTAGCATGGAAGGATTGAGAATTGTTCCATAATGCATATATGCAGATATAAAACTGGTGTATCAGGAGCAACAAGAAATATTTCAAAACCGGGAGCAGTCATTGACTACACTAAAGAAGGACCCTCCTCAAGTGGAGGAAAAAACTTTTTTTTGGTTGTTACAAATTAGTGTTATCAACAGTTTCACAATTTATAACCAACATCTTGAACAAAACAATAAAACCAAAGTGAAACACCAAAAGTTTAAAAAACAGGTAATTTTAGATTTAGTAAGGAAATACTAGAGACGGAATACTATCAAGGAAAAGAAGAAGACCTAGTTTCTTAGATAAAGAAAGGCATGATGGGAAACCACATTTGATTTTAGGATTAGTAGGAGATACAAGAGACGGAAGACTATCAAGGTGAAGAGGAAAACCCAGTTCAATAGATAAAGAAGAAAGGCTTGATTTTATAGCTAAATTGGAAGGTTCTTTAAAGGATTGTGCATTTTGCAGCAATAGAAAAATTTCAGGAGGTTGACGTGAAACCGTATGGTTTTCCGAAACATGTTCCAGGAAACCTGGTCTTCATCCAGGAGTTTGCTTCAAAAAATACAACATAGAAGAAAAATATAAATTAAAGAGATATACGAGTATGTTTGAGAGATTTCCTCGCCGTTTAGAGGCAAAAGCAGCTTAATAAATGCCGTGTTCGTTATTATTATTATCAAAGAGGTATTTTTCAAAAATTTGTTTCTTTTCTATTGCAAGAAATTCGAGTTTAAATTGACAAAGTTATAAAAAATAAAATAATATAAAATAATGACTGCACTAAAATGCATGTATGAATAATATTTGAATACTAAGGATTAAGAAGATATAAAGATTAATGATTAGAAGTGGAATATAATAGATTAATTTTTCAACTAACCCACTACTATTAATAAATAATGAGCAACTTATATAAAAAGCATACAAGTTTATAATCATCTGCAGACACGTGTTTCGATCTTTCAATCTCTTCAGTACAGCTTTATTATATAAAAAGGACAAGTTAAGAAAAAATCTTCTCTCCTCTAATGGCTTTAAAGGTTATAAAAAATAGCATCCCCACTATTCTAAGAAAAATCAATTTGAAGAATTTTCCCGGTAGCAATTCAATTTGTTTAATTGTCATAGAATTATAAGACCATACAATTGAAAATCGGCCAACAACCCGAGGATTTTCTTTTTCTTTATATTTCTAACATTTCAGTAAAAATGTTAGAAATATAAAGTTCTTCTACACTTTTCTGACAAATATTTCGAATTTGACAATTCATTTTAAACTGATAATAAATACGCATAATACAACAAGTAACTAGTAAATACATATATGTATATTCCATTAAGAGTATTTATTTGAAATATGTTTATAATATGTGAATAGAACTCTTAAGTGTTTAATTTAACCCTTTGTGAGCCGAATATTTCTTTTAAATCCAAAAAAGTTTTTCAGGCATTTTCTTAGAGGTTTCAAGAACTTTCTTCAGTTTTTTTTTGTACGTTTGTGAAACTTTTCTTCATTACATTTTTCAAGAATTTTCTTATCGGCTAGAATTTTATTCAATATTTTTTTGTAGACTTTGAGAACTTCTTAGTAACTTTCATCACATTTTTGAAGAATATTTACAAAGGGTTCTTGAAATTTGTAGATATCTAGAATTTTTTTTAGAAAGTGTCAATCAATCAGTTTTTCAGGAATTTTCCTAGAGGGTTCTATAATTTTCTTCAGTTTTTTTTTATAGATTTCTAGTTTCCAGTAACTTTCATTCCATTTTTTTTTAAATTTTCTCCTGTGCTTCTAGAATTTTCCTTATTTTTTTTTTGTAAATTTTTAGATCTTTTTGGTAACTTTTATTACATTTTTTGAGTTCAACAATGTACCTGATTTTTTGTAGATATCAAGAATTTTTCAGAAAGTTTAAATCAGTTTTTCAGGTATTTCCCTAGAGACTTCTAGAATTTTCTTCAGTTTTTTTATAGGTTTTGAAAACATTTTTTTAATTCCATTTTAAAGAATTTTTTATGGGTCTCTAGAATTTTAATCAATATTTTTGTAAATTTCTAGAACTTCTCAGCAACTTTCATTGCATTCTTGAAGAAATTTTCTAAAGCGTTATTGAATTTTGTAGATTTCTAGAATTTTTAGAAAGTTTAATTCAATATTTCAGATATTTTCTTAGAGAATTTTTTTGTAAAACTTTCGAGTATCTTTCAGCCCATTTTTTAAAAATTTCCTTATTTGCCTCTAGAAATTCCTTCATTTTTTTAAATTTATAATATCTTTTATTAAATTTTATCAGTTCAAGATTTTTCCTTTTTTTTGTAGATTTCTAGAATTTTCCAGAAAGTTTAATTCAGTTTTTCAGGAATTTTCTTAGAGACTTCTAGAATTTTCATTCAATTTTACAAGAATTTTTTTATGGGCCTTTAAAATTTTCCTTAAATTTTTTTTGTAGATTTTTAGAACTCCTCAGTAACTTTCATTGCATTTTTAAGAACTTTTGTAAAGAGTTCTTGAATTTTTTTATAAAATTTCCATCAGTTTTTTTTTTATAGATTTCTAGAACTTTCCAGTAACTTTCATTCCATTTTTTAAGAATTTTCTTATGAGCCTCTACAATTTTCTTCAATTTTTTTTGTAGATTTCTAGAACTTCTTAGAAACTTTGATCACACATTTGAAGAATTTTACTAGGGTGAATTTTTCACAATATTTTTTGTAGATTTCTAGAACTCTCCATTATCTTACATTTCATCCTTCGTGAATTTTCTTATTCAGTTATTGAAAATGAGCACAAGGTGCTCGAAATGTACATTTAACGTTTAAAAATAAATTAGTGAAGAAAGGAAATCAAATAGTGTTTTATTAGTAATTTTCTTAGAGTTATAAAACTTTCTTTAGATGTTTTTTTTCTAAATTTCTAGAATTTCTCGGCCATTTTTAAAGAATTATTCTAGAGAGTTCTTTAATTTTTCTTAATAATCTTTGCAGATTTCTAAAACTTTTCAGGCACTTTCATTCCATCTTTCAAGAAATTTCCTCAACTTCCTTTGTAGATTTTTAGAAAATTTCAGTAGATTTTATTGAATTTTTTGATAGTTTATGATATTTTAGAAATTTTCTAAAATATTCTTCATTTTTTTTTAGTTTGCATTCATTCCCCTTTCAATAATTTTCTTAACGAATATTTTTCTCAACTTTTTTGGTAGATTTTTAGAACTTTTCAGTATATTTAGAACGTTCAGCCGATTTCCAATAATTTAATAATAATAATTTATTTACTGAATCTCCTATACTACAATGTAATTTGCATAATATTTAAAAAAAAACAAGAAACAAAAAAATAAAAAAATTAAAAAAATAAAAATTTAATTTTTCGAGAATTTTTTAAAGGGTTTAAAAATTTTCCAGAATATTTATTAAATTTTTTAAGAATTCCAGAAATTTCCTCAATTTATTTTGTAGATTTTTAGAACTTTTTCGTATCTTTATTATCGTAATTAAATTTTATGACAATTTTCTTAGAGGGTTGTAGAATATTCCTTTTCTTTCTAGAATTTTACTAACCTTTATTCCAATTTCTTAAACGGTTGTAGAATTTTCCTTATATTTTTGAAAATTTTTAGAACTTTCCACCAACGTTCAGTCCATTTTTCGAGAATTTTCTTGAAGAGTTCTAGAATATCCCTCACTGTGACCTCAAAGTTACAAAACTCGTATCATAAAAAACAGTAACAAATTAAAAATTGAAATGCAAACAAATAGGGTATATACTTTCTTCACTGCACTCTTGATGAAACGAAATTATAATATTAGGTAATTTCAAATTAAAACACTTGTTTAGTTTCATATTGTAATATGTATTTAGTTTCCTGACACGTGTTTCGGTCAATGACAATTTATTTTGTAATTCCTTTGAGAATGGTCGTCATTGACCGAAACACGTGTTAGGAATCTGAATATTACAATATGAAACTAAACAAGTGTTTTAATTTGAAATTAGCAAACAAATAGGTTGGTTTTGATATTATGTGCACTATTTTTAGTTTGGTAATCACTGACATGAATTAAGCACAAATAAAGTCAATCAAATCAAATGGTTTTGCTGACAGACAGTTTGCACAGCATTTACTTTATTATTGGTTGAAGAGCCTAGAAATGGTCATAAATATTGATATTAGTTATCTGACAACGTTATAGAATTAAGATTTATACGCCATCTCATGAAAAATGCTATAGGTATTTTGTAAAATGTCGATAAATCAAAATGTGACCTGAAAGTTAGAGGGTTAAGAAGTGTTCATCAATGTATTATTATTAATCGCGTAATTAAAGTTTCTACTGAACTTATTACAAAATTAGATAGGAGTATAAATAGACTGATTAATTAAATTAATTTGAAGCTGATATTCAGTACTATTAGAGCTACAGTTGTATACAAGTGTATTACACTGTAGTACAATATTATTTAGATCTTGTAACGCTTTCTGATCATCTGTAGCTCTAGAGTACTAACTATCTTAAGATCATCAGCGTAGAGAAGGAAATCGCAAGTTTTTAGCCTTGAAACGATGTCGTTAAAAAAAGACACCACCGATGTTGTCTGAATACATCTTTAGACGTATTTCCCAACACGTATATATTGTGTTCTATTTCTCAAGTAACTACAACAGCTTGGGGAACTGTATATTCCGAAGGCTAGGGAAATAAAAGCCCAAACTCAAGTTAAGACAATTCCAAAAGACTCAGACCAGGTAGATCCGTAAATTAGAAAAGTTCAGTGGAAAATACGTAGTATTGTATTTGTTGGCGAAAGGAAAACCCTTCCCAAGCCTATACGCAAGACACTTACCAAAAACATGCAAAAACTTCCCTCACCTCTGTGTTTGATGTTATTTTGGAAGATTTTGGTATATCTTGCTGAAACTGTGGACAAGTGCATCCGTGTAAAGTTGTCAAGATTCATCTTAACAAAAAAACATGCAATAACTTCCCTCACCTCTGTGTTTGATGTTATTTTGGAAGATTTTGGTATATCTTGCTGAAACTGTGGGCAAGTGCATCCGTGTAAAGTTGTCAAGGTTCGTCTTAATAAAAAAATCAACAAATGACAGTTGAATATGAGGAGGATACGCTCACGCCAGTTTATAAGAAACTGACTTGAAGTGAAGTTACGTTTGAGTTCCAAGAACCCTATTTTTACTAAATATTATTCAATAAATTCTTAATTGAAGACATTTTATAATTCCTCTCCATAAGCCCAATAATTCCAGCTTATTTAGCAATATATTATGCTGTACTCTAATGATTGCCTTTGAGAAGTCTTCTAGTGCCTCCGACTGAAACAATTGATACCTATGTTTGATTGACGAGGAATTCAGGTGTTAAGATATGACGATTGTTAGATTTTCATTTAAACTCCCTCAGCTTTTTCTTTTTCTGCTATTCTGTAAAGACCTATTGACTTAAAACTTAATTCGGAATTATGAAGAGTGTCATCCAAAAAAGTTACAACCAATATGATGACGATTTCATTTTGTTCACTAGATCACCAACATTTTGATTTAGTTTGGTTAATTGTGTTAAATGTTCATGTGTACTTTAAAATTGAATAAAGTATGTTTATGTTTACGTGTCCCAACTTTCTCGTGGATGGTTGACGAAGTTCAGGCCAAAGAATTCGCCTATTCATCACGTTTCCTAACTTGTACACCCTCGAAATAGACTAAACGTCCCGTAAACAAGCACTTTGTAAATAATAAAGGGCGCCGGGAAAATATCATTAAACCTAAAATTGGATTTTATTATTTGCATGTACGACACGTATTGTCAACCGGGATTCGCCTTATAAACTTTTAATATTAATGACCCTCTTAAAGGAAAGGCCTCCCCGCGGGGGCCCTCGGGTCCTTCACACCGTGGGCGTAAAAAAAGGGGGGCACGAGATCGATATCGAAAAAGTCAACGACCAAAACGGCCCAGAAAATGTACACGGCACGATGATAACCATCTCAAAACAACTAAAAAAAAAGGAAATATCTTAGGCGCTAATTACAGTTAGAGCTTTAGTAAAAGTGAAGCCAGCCCATTAGAAATTGTCTGGCTTAATTAAGCGGCGTTTATGCCGTCCGGCAATAACAAGTGCAATTATACCGGCAATTAACGCGATATGCAAATGAGGTCGGATCGCGTCTCTCTTCCACGAGGAATTTCATTTTTTTTTCCACGGACGGTGGAGCGGAGAAGAGAAGACCTTACGACACCGAGCGTTGCGTAAGCCACAAACCGGTCGGCCCCGTTGCCCGGGGGCCCTTCGGTTCTCTCTTGTGCGCTTTCGCGCGTATCCGCGAGATTACGCACGTTATCCGCTATCATGTACGCGATAAGGAATATGGGCATATGTAATGCTTTTGATAACGTACTTTTATACTGAGTCAGCCAGTTATGTAAAATGCGAATGATAATTCGTACAAGTGGAGGGGTTGTAAAATGCAAACATTACTTTGTAGTAATCTAGAACTTTTTATTAATATTTCTTTAAATCAGTGAAGCAAACCAAGTGTTTTTCAGATATTTTTGATGAGAGGAGAAGAAATCCATCATGGACATACCACAAACTGCATTTGTTTTTATAACCACTTCGAGGCATTCTTAGAGAAAATTGCCATGTTTGATGGACACACTTGTGGTAGGTTAAAACCACTCCTCTGAGATCACTATTGTGGCTGATCCAGAACCATCGGTCTTTTCTAGTCTAAAACTCAAGAGATAAGATTTGGCGGATCTAAATGAGCTTCATCATTCTAAAGCGCCATTAATTGTATCCCATTGGCGAATGATACCTGCCACCTATACAATTACTTACCAGAATTTACGTTGCTGATGCAGTTATAATTTTAATATTCAAAATCTTTTTTTCTTCATGCAATTAAGAACCTAAATCGTGACAAATGTGAAAATTTGCACGGCCGGAAAAAGACGGTAATCCCCAACTCAAATATTTGTGTGTGTTTCGCTTTGTTTTGTGTCGGCGGGACTTCGAATGGAAAAACAAAGGTTTATTAGGGTCGGCGGTTATCCGAGGGGAATCTCACCCCCTGCCACGACAGTAAACGTCGTGAGTCATCAAACTGCACCCTGCGTGTTTCCAGAATTCCAAGGATACCCTCGCGTTTACGGCGGCCGTTTTCACGACCGCGGCCTACTTTACCCACTGAGAAAACCCTTAATGGGGTGGGGGGGCGGCTAATGTGGAAAATGTTGCGATTTCGCATAATCCGCGCCAGCACGCATAGGTACACTCAATCGAAAATTCCTGGTAAATGAAAGAATGTTTTATCTCTGATCTTATATTAATTTAAACAACAACGAATTATTTTTGAAGGCCAATAATACGCCGAGGACAATATGTTATTGATTGCGGTAGGTCAGGATTACGATAGATTTATTAGATATTGATTGTCGTAGTTCAAAAATTCTCTACCTAATAAAGAGAATGGTTCCGACCGTTACTAAGTGGTAATCTATTTTGTTTTCCTCGTGAAATGGTGTCGCTTAGCGTCTCTGCACTGTGGTGTCCGTGGTCCTTTTGTGCGCCTCTGGTTGTTTTACTCCCTGTGTCTTCTATGAAGTCCAGGAGTTTCTGTCAGGGGATGCTGTAGTAATTGAAAAAAATCACTATGTTTTAATCACAAATAATTTGCTTTCTTTATTGAGGTAGATCAAACGAATACTAGCTGAGTTTATTGTGGTAGGTCAGGATCAAATATTCGCTTGAATTCTAATTTCTTATCAGTTTTATGTAATAAAATGTATATGTCGTGATAGGAAGAAAGCAAACAATATAATAGAAATTTGATCCTTAATCACTCATAATGATACATTGATCTATTATAAATAATAATACCTCACGAAAAGTTATCCTCATTATTAAGTTTCTTAATTCTAATATCACATTTCAATAGGGGAGATGTTTTCTTTATTTATTGCCTATCTAATTCCAAAACAAAAAATGGTGATGTGGCCATCATACTGCTTTCCCTATATTTTGGTCGAAAACCATGAGGTTATTCTTAATAATTTGCTCAATTTTGAATTCTTCACAATAACTTGTTATATAAATTTCATTTAGTTCCCATAGTTTATTAGCAATAAGCAAAAAATTGTAAAATAATTTAAATTAAGAACTTTACAAAAAAATGTTTCAATGAAACTTTTTCAGTTTTTCATTCTCTTTAACTTTTGTTTGAAAAGTTATGTCTTATTTTTCAAAATTTCTTAAATATCAAAATTTGTCTGAATAAATCTATTAAATTTTGCACTAATGCTAAGTTTATGTACGTTTTACAACCTTTAATTAAAACACTCGCTTATGTTTTAATGATTGGAGGGTGGGTTAGAGGCCACCCACCCACCCTACATATACATATTAACTTTAATTACTGATCGCCTCGCGATTTGCAATAACTTTAATTACAAAATTTGAATAAAAGAAAATTGTTAGAAGTAAAATTTTTGATAAAGAAAATGGTTGCGACCGTTATTACGTGGTAATCCGTACAAATTATTAAAATTTTAGAGCTTCCAATAAAATCTTCGCAATTTAGAAAGCGGGTAGAATTAAAAAATCTTGAAACCTAGAGAAGAAATTAGTGGAAATTTCTTGAATTCTTGAAAAAGTATGTCTAGGTTCTAGAAAAAAAAATTCTAAAAAATTTGGGCCTCAAGAAAAATCTAGATTTCAACAAACAAATTTTCTAAAAAGTTCTAGAGCCTCCAAGAAAATCTTTGCAACTTATAAGATAAGAAGATAACCTTGAAATCTGGAGGAGAAATTTCTGCAAATTTCCTGAACCCTTGGAAAAAAGTCCAAATTTCTAAATGAAAATTTTCTAAAAAATTCTAGAGCCTCCTAGAAATTTACAAGATCAGTTGAAAAAATATCTTGAAATCGGGAAGAGAAATTACGGAAAATTCCTTAAACTTTCTCGAAAATAAGATAATAATTTGTAGGAGAAAATGTTCTAGACCCTCCAAGAAAAATTCCGCAATTTAGAACTTTCTAAATAATTTTATAGCCTTTAGTTGAAACAAAATGTTGAATTCTAGAGAAGTAATTACTGAAATTCATATGAATTCTTGAGGAGAGGAAATTAAAAAACATTTAGAGGCTGAAAGAAAATCTTCGCAATTTATAAGAAAAGTTGAAAAAAAATTTAATTTGGAGAAGTTATTAGCCATTTTCTAAACTCTAAACTTTTAGAAAAAAATCTTTGCAATTTAAAAGACGACTACAAAAAAAATCTTGAACTCTGGAGAATAAATTGCTAAAAATTTGCTGAACCCTCGAGAAAATAATCTATATTTCTAGAAGTAAATTCTAAAAATTCTAGAGTCTCAAAGAAAAGAAGTTTTAGCGATTTAGAAGACAAGTTGAAAATTCTAAAATATAAAGAAGAAATTACTGTTAACTTTTAGAATCCTCCAAATAAGTTCTAGAAATCTACAAGGAAAACTTGTGACAAATTCTAGAATCCTTGAACAAAATTCTTTGGAAAGGAAGATGCAAAACAGAAATTCCTGAAACGTTAAGAAGCCTCTAAGTAGGTTATAGAAAATTAGAAGAAAATTTCCTAATAAATTTCCTAATAAAGAGAATGGTTACGACCGTTACTACGTGGTAATCCATACTTACTTACAATAGTTTGTGGTTGAAACATATTGAAGAAGGACAGGAAATTTTTGAAAAAGTCTATATTTCTAAACAATTTTTTTTTAAACTTTAGAGCTTCCAATAAAATCTTCACAATTTAGAAAGCGGGTTGAATTAAAAAATCTTGAAACCTAGAGAAGAAATTAGTGGAAATTTCTTGAATTCCTTAAAAAGTGAGTCTAGCTTTTAGAAAAAAAAATCCTAAAAATCTAGGGCCTCAAAAAAGAGAAATTATTGCTATTATTATCCCTGATCTTCCTGAAGAAAAGTCTAGAGCCTCCAAAAAAAACTTTGTAATTTAGAAGATAACCTTGAAATCTGGAGGAGAAATTTCTGGAAATTTCCTGAACCCTTGGAAAAAAAGTCTAGATTTCTAAATTAAAATTTTCTAAAAATTCTAGAGCCACCTAGAAATTTAGAAGACCAGTTGAAAAATATCTTGAAATCGGGAAGAGAAATTACTGAAAATTCTTTTAAATTTTTTCGAAAATAAGAAAAGATTTCTAGGGGCATTTCTCCATGAAAAATTCCGCAATTTAGAACTTTCTAAATAAGATTATAGGCTCTAGTTGAAACAAAATGTTGAATTTTAGAGAAGCAATTGCTCAAATTTATCTAAATTCTCGAAAAGAAGATGTTTAAAAACAAATTTTCTAAAAAAAGGCCTTCATTTAAATCTTCGCAATTTACTGAAATTTTTCTGAATTCTACAAAAAATATACATTTCTAGAAAATTATATTATTCTAAAAACTTTGCAATTTAAAAGACAGCTTGAGAAAAACCAAAGTTGAAAAAAAATTAATTTTGGAAAGAAGTTATTGGCCATTTTCTAAACTCTTAAACTTTTAGAAAAAAATCTAGAAAATCCTAATGCTTCATGAAAAATCTTTGCAATTTAAAAGACGACTTCAAAAAAACTCTAAAGAATAATTTGCTAGAAATTTTCTGAACCCTTGAGAAAAAAACCTAGATTTCTAGAAGAAAATTCTAAAAATTCTAGAGCCGCAAAGAAAATCTTTGCGATTTAGAAGACAATTTAAAAAAATCTTGAAATGTAGAGTAGAAATTTCCTGAACCCTCGAAAAAAAGTCTTGATGTTTAAAAACAAATTTTCTAAAAAAAGGCCTTCATTTAAATCTTTGCAATTTACTAAAAATTTTCTGAATTCTACAAAAAATATACATTTCTAGAAAATTATATTATTCTAAAAACTTTGCAATTTAAAAGACAGCTTGAGAAAAACCAAAGTTGAAAAAAAATTTTGGAAAGAAGTTATTGGCCATTTTCTAAACTCTTAAACTTTTAGAAAAAAAATTCTAGAAAATCCTAATGCCTCATGGAAAATCTTTGCAATTTAAAAGACGACTTCAAAAAAACTCTAAAGAATAATTTGCTAGAAATTTTCTGAACCCTTGAGAAAATAACCTAGATTTCTAGAAGAAAATTCTAAAAATTCTAGAGCCGCAAAGAAAATCTTTGCGATTTAGAAGACAATTTGAAAAAATCTTGAAATGTAGAGTAGAAATTTCCTGAACCCTCGAAAAAAAGTCTAGATGTTTAAAAACAAATTTTCTAAAAAAAGGCCTTCATTTAAATCTTCGCAATTTACTGAAATTTTTCTGAATTCTACAAAAAATATACATTTCTAGAAATTTATTTTATTCTAAAAACTTTGCAATTTAAAAGACAGCTTGAGAAAAACCAATCTTGATATCTGGAGAAACGACTGAAAAGTGTCTAGATTTCTAGGAACAGATTTTCTATAGTCTCCAAACCTGAATAAAAGTTAGTGGAAATTTCTGAACTCTCGAAAAAAGTTCTGGAAATGATTTTTTTAGCCCTAAAGGAAATCTTTGCAATATTACAATCTGGAAGAGAAATTACTGAAAACAGCCTCAAAGAAAATTCTATAAATATTGAAACGAACTAAGACGACCTTTGCTAAAAATTCTGGAAATATGAAGAAGAAATTACTGCAAACTTTTAGAATCCTCCAAAAAAATTCTAGAAATCTACAAGGAAAACTTGTGAAATATTCTAGAATCCTCGATCGAAATTCTTTGGAAATTAAGATGCAAAAAAAACTGAAAATATGGAGAAGAAATTCCTGAAACTTCCAGAAGCCTCTAAGTAGAAATTTAGAAAAAAAAATCCTAATAAATTGTAAAGTTAAATAAAATTTTGAAAGAACTTTCTGAAAAAATCTAGTACTCTCGAATAAAATCTTTGCTAAAAATCTGGAAATATCTATTTATTTATTAGATAAGAAAAAGAAATTACTGTCCACTTCTAGAATCCACAAAAAAAAAATTATAAATGTAAAATGAAATCTTGTGAAAAATACTAGAAACCTCAATGTAAAAAAAGTATGGATCATATGAGAAAATTATAAAAAAAGTTGAATAAAATATTCTACAAAAACCACAAAGAAACTTCTATAAATAAATATAAATAATGACATTCTGAAAAATTTTGAAACTCTTGAATAAAATCTTTGCTAAACTTGAAAATTCTTTGGAAAGGAAGTTGCATTTAAAACTAAAAGTGTGGAGGAGATTTTCTGAAATTTCAAGAAATTTATAGGGTAAGTATTGTAATATTTTTCATATTTAGGAAAATATCGACAAAAAACAAATAAACCCCCCGAGTAAACATCCACTTACGGTTTGAATGTTCACCAAAAGCTTTTCGGTTCCAGTTTTTAATGATAAAACCTTAAGTTTAAAGTTTTTGCCCAAACGGATCATTCGTTTTTGAGTTATAGCGCCCACAGACATTTCCATGCACGAAAACAATACTTCCCCTATATATACTATATAGGGAAAGTAAGAAATAAATATATACATAGATTTACGTCCATTCGTATCTACACATTCTCCTTTCGTACATTCGCGCCTATAATTAACCGTCTAAAAATAAAAATCCCAAACAATTACGATCGGGACGCCGGAGCGAGCCGACGCTAGGGAAATCCCAATTAGCGTTATCGCCACCATTTGAGAGACGTCCAAGTTCCCGTCGAAATCTTGAACCGCGTCCAAAATACCCATTCATACATGCCACATGCGTTTCTGGTGTGCAGACATGTATTCCTGGAAGCCGTCGCGAAATATCACCAGGAAGGCGTTTAATGGAGTTCGTGACCCTAATTCCGCCAGACGAATCATTGCTTCCCCTTCAGTAGACTACAAAAGTGCCGGCAATCGATAAACGCCGAATCGTATTGTGCACACAGTGTATTAAAATGAAAAAAAAAACGTGAAATCAAAACGATACAATTGTAACGTAAATGACAATGAATTATTTTCATAGATTACGTTTCTAAGCAAGTTAAATCAATGAGGGCATTATAAAAGTTAAAAATCCTCATTTTTGTTGCAATGATTAGATTAGTAGACTACGTATTTTGAATAGATCGTGTTCCTAAGCATTTCTTTGAAATCTTTAAGGAGGAAACCAAAGAGCAAAAAAGACTTCAAATGAATCAAATCTTCCAAAACTTTTTCTTCTGAATATGACAAATCCTAAAGTTTAAAAAATGTATTCTTCTTAGTTCGTTCATCAAATGATGATAGCCAACCTTCGATAGAAGAATCTTCTTGAACTTTTTCTACCCCAAAATTTTTTTGGCCTCAGAAGCAAGTCCAAATGGCCAACAAATTTAATCTTCATAGTTCGTTTATCAAATGATGGTCGTCAACCTTCGATAGAAGACGTTTTGATTAGTTACCGTCAAAAAATATGACATTATTCGGCTGAGTAATTACTTTAAAGCTTAAGTAGACTTAGACTTCCAATCAGGAATGAGCAAAATTGAAGATTTTTTTCTAGTAAAGACCAGCATGGTTTAGGTAAAAATTCCTTCACTGATACAACCAAACCGTAGCGCATAAGTGAGATTAAAAATCTTGAAGTATGGATTGTTATTGTGAATGTCACAGTGCATCAAAAATATTCCAAATTCTTCTAAAGTCTACGTGCAGAAATAATCTTTTAATTTTAACATTGGATAGATAGTTTAAAAAGTTTGTAGTACTCAAAACAATCCTTTTGTTAACTAAAAATTCTTTTGGGAAGCAAAGTGTGAAATTTTTAGAATCTTACCTAAACCACCCATTCCATTCCCATTTATTTAGAATGGTCTGTATGGAACTTTTGATAATATTTTCGTTTGAAATACGAACGTAAATTAATGATGTATAAACAAATAATAAATGCGCACCTCTGGCGTAACACCTGTACTCGCGGCGCGACGCATTAGCCGCGGTTAACATATCTGATTATAAAAAAGGTGCACGTTAACATCATCAATGCGAAATCATGTTTGTGCGGGGCTAATGTTATTGCAGCGGAATCAATTTGTTTGGCCCGGAGCGGTGCGCTCATCATTTATTCAGGAGGACAAAAAGTAACGGTCACGCTTCAATCACTGCCCCGCTGTTTGCGTTCGCGGGCTCAGGAGCTGGAGGTTCGTGCCCAGAGGATACCACGATTCAATTATGGGATTGTGTATTTTAGTAGTTCGCTAAAAATAATTACCGACTGCACTCGGCCGGCCGGATGGAGAATTTTTATTTGGTTGATGTGCACGTATACTTGAAGCCGGATTTTATTTGCTCGTCCAAGTTCGTTCCCATCAGCGACGATGAAATATGAGATCCGGGGGGAGTTCAACTTTCTGATAATTAATTAATCGTACGAACTCGAGGCAGGAATTTCTGTAATAATTTCTTTGAAATTGTATAGTTACCTACAGCACTACTGTAGCAGCGACAGAAGGCGTTACATCCTTTCTTCCAGCAGATCCAAGCTATCTCGTTTCTGATGTAAAGAGATACCTTTATACTTTAAGAATATCTTAGAAATTGCAAGATGTGATCAAGTTTTAAAAGTTATAATTAAAACAGTTTTATAATCTATTCAACACTCTTTCCACTACTTTCTTGATCGAATCAAATTTTTAGAAAATAATCTTTGAAGTCCTGAACCTTCTTTGATGATAAGAATTGGCTTTAATTTTGGTTTAAAACACCCAAAATTATGAAGCAAATAAAAATTAATGGAAAGTATACCAAAAACTGTACAGCAAGCAAAACTAAGTATTTTTAAGACTTGATTGATTAAAATTATTGAAAAACCCAATCAACATAAAGATTCCTCATATATATGTAAGTATGTTAACTAGCCATAATTCAAAATAACCAATAGCAATATTTTACTACCCGTTCTGCCTCTCATAACAAAATTATACGTGCCCGCTACGTTTTGGGAAGGAACACGCCTTGGTTATCTATTCAGAACTTCTCGGAACTTTTAAAATCCTTCAATAAGTAACAGGAAATTGCCTCACGTCGGCCAATTGTTCTCTTGTTTAACGAAACAATACGCTTTAACGGGTGTTGATAGCGACACTAAAGTGTCGTTGCTTGCAACTGAAAACCGCGTTGAATATGTAAATATTTTGTGGAATGTAACAGTGCGTTTCCACTGGTGATAAGTTTTTTTTTTTATTTCTAGACTAGTAGGACTTTGTTTATTAAGTAGGGCAAAATAATAGGCTTTTATTATTATAGGAGAATGTTTGTATTCTTATATGCGAAATAAAATAGGTTTTTCTAAGAGATCAATTTCTTTTCTTAGGTAGAAGAATATTGAAAAATTCTTTAATATTTTGCCTTTACATTTAGTTTTACCGTATTTTTTAGGTGAGTAATCTTCGTCTGGTCTAGAAAGAAATTTATCTTTTTTGTTTTATATACGAAGCTCTTCAACTGCAAAATATTCGATTTTATTTCTAGATTACCAATCTTTCAGTTAGATGAGTTATTTATATTTAATCTACAAATAGGAACTTTTATTCTTTGATCGACCATATGCTCCATTTTTACACCAATATGAAACTAAATATTTTTTGCCATCATCGCCTACAAAAGAAGTGTTTTCTCTTTCAGTACAACGTTTTCTCCTCTAAATAAAACACAGACATATTCTTAGGATTAAGGAGAGAGAAGTGAAGATTTGTCATAAAGCTGAGAAAAATTGTGGAGAGCCATCTTGGAACTTATTTAGTAAGGAAGGGCAATATATAGGTTAATAATATGTTTTTTATTAAGAAAGAGGGGATGGGATAATCTATTAAGGTTGTTTACTGTTAGTGTCTACGAGTTATTAAAAAATTTTGCCCAATGGATTACTATGGGAGATGTTAAGCTCCTTGAGGAGGCAATTATAATCCCCTAGTATTAGATAAGGAAAACCTAATGAGAATAGAAGATTCTAGAGAGAGAATTGGAGATTTGTAAAATACCTGAGAAGTATTGTGGAGAGTACAGCATGTCATCTTAGGACTTAAGGTAGGAAGGGCATAAGTCAATGATATTTTCCCATTAAGAAAGAGTGGGTGGAATACTCTATGAAGGCCGTTTACTGTTAGCGTCTATGAATTATTCAAAATTTTTTCCCAAAAGTTTAGTAAGGGAATTATTGAGCTGCTTTAGGAGGCAATTATAATCCCCTAGTAGCAGTTGAGGAAAACAAAATGAAAATAGAAAACCTATAGCGTAACAATTGCTTTTTTTGCAAATCCTGATACAACCGTTATCCAAAAGGTTAAGATGCCGAAGTTCGAGGCTTTTTTTTGTTTTCAGGGCGGTTCATTAAAGTCAAGTAGGAGCTATTATTACACAAACCAACAAATTTTGACTGTTTGAAAGTTGATTTCGAGCTGACATCTGATTTTGTATAATTTTGATCTCCTGAATTCAAATTCGAGTGTGTAATAAACATTATTATTCTTAGCGGAGATTCTTAAGTTCAGGATGAATATCATCATAAAATATTATGTGTATGATTTTTGATGATTAAGTAATTTTTACGGCAACTGACACATGCTCTAAGTGGGTATTTTTCCTTAATCCTGAACGTAATGATTTCTGTAGAATTCATTAATCCATCTCAGGTATAAGTAATTTTTATTTGAGAGTAAGCTTCTTACGTATTATTGCCAAATTTTTGGAGCCATTCCAGGATCTTAGGGCAGAATGGAAAGTTAGGAGATGTAAGAACAGATAGAGGTATTCAATTTGCCGAGTTTGAAGATTAAGTCATTTGTAATTGGGAAAGAACTACGTTCTTGTTGCTACAAGAATTACATTACATGCGCGTTAAAGAATTTCTGCTTTACTCTAAATTTTTCATTAGAGTGATTGGAGATTTTGTGAGAATATAGGGCAATATGAAATAGAGGATTATTCTGAAGTCTCGAGGTAGAGTGTAAAGGTGGAAGGATTTTGATAGTAGAGTTTGCAGATTAGGTCGTTCAAAAGGCAGCAGAATTAGAAAGAAAGAAGGGAAATTACAATGAAGCATTGTAAAATAAGGAGGGGAAATAAGAACAGGACTAAGAGCAATTATAAGAGTAAAAATGACAAGACTTAGAATTTGCGTAAAGAACGTGGAAGGCAGGTTATTGAAGTAGAAGAAAATTAAATTATATGCGCGTTAGGGAATTTCTACTCTAATCTAAATTTTTCATTGGCAGATTTCTAGAAACATTTTGTGAATTTAGGTCGAAATGAAATGGAGGATTATTTTGAAGTCGCACGGTAGAGTATAAAGGTAAAAGGATTTTGATTTTTAGAGTTTGCAAATTAGGTTGTTCAAAAGGCAGCAGAATTAGAAAGAAAGAAGGGAAATTACAATGAAGCATTGTAAAATAAGGAGGGGTAAATAAGAACACGACTAAGAGCAATTATAAGAGTAAAATAGCAAGAGTTAGAATAAGAGGATAAATAATAACAATAGTAAGAACGAGGACAAACAAAACATTAAGCCTTCTGCTTTTGGTGCAAAAATGTAGTTTGTAGATTAAGTCGTTTAGAAGGTAGCAGAATTAGAAAGAAAGAAAGGAAATTATAATTAAGCATTGTATATTAGGGGGGGGGGATAAAATAATTATAATTATAAAAGTAAAAATGACAAGACTTAGAACAAGAGCAATTAGAAAATTAAGCCTTCTGTTTTTACTGCAAAAATGTAAGTGTAATTTAGAGTGATGTGCTCTTTCGTATAAGGGAAAAGTTTGCCTTCTTAGATTGAAGGATATATTAATTCGAAATTAATTACGTTTTTTTTCTACAATCTATTTTGAGTATATTTGTTGATAATTGTTTTTACAATTTTTTCTACGAGTGAAATGTGGAAAGTTCAAAATAATGCCAAATTTTGTTTCAATGGCAATATCTTGAAAATTCTGAAGAGAAGCTTTAGAATTCTTAAGCAATCATAATTTATAATCTATTTTAGGTAAATTTGTTGATTGAGTAATTGTTTTTACAATTTTTTCAACGCGTGAAATTTGGAAACTTCAAAATGATGTCAAGCCTTGTTTCAATGGGAATATTTTGAAAGTTCTGGAGAGATGCTTTGAAGTTCTTAAGTATTCATAATCTAAAATCTATTTTGTGTAAATTTTTTCATTTGGGTGTTTGCGTCAATTGTTTCTACAATTTTTTAACGCGCTAATTTGTAAAGTTCAAAATTATGTCAAATCTTGTTTCAATGGGAATATTTGAAAATTCTGAAGAAATGCTGAAGAATTTTGTGTAAATTTGCTAATTTTGGTGATTGTGGCAATTATTTTTTAAAAAAATTCCAATGTGTGAATTGTGGAAAATTAAAAATGATATCAAATCCAGTTTCAATGGAAATATTTTGAAAATTCTAAAGAAATGCTTTAGAATTCTTGTAGAAACATAATCTATAATCTATTTAGAGTAATTTTGTTGATTTTGGTGATTGTAGCAATTGTTTTTACAATTTTCTCTAACGCGTGAAATTTAGAAAGTTAAAATGATGTCAAATCTTGTTTCAATGGGAATATTTTGAAAACTCTAAATAGATGATATGAAATTTTAATGGAATCATATTTTATAATCTATTTAGTGTAAAATTGTTAATTTTGGTGATTGTGGCAATTGCTTTTACAATTTTTTCCATCTCGTGAAATTTAGAAAGTTACAAATGATGTCAAATCTTGTTTTAATGGGAATATTTTGAAAATTCTGAAGAGATTCTTTGGAATTCTTATGGAATCAAAATCTATACTCTATTTTAAGTAAATATGTTGATTTTGGTTCTGTGGGAGGTTTATAGATGATTTTTTCAATTATTTTTAGTCTTTAAAGTGATAGAAATAATAATATATCATATATAATAATAATTAATAATTTAGGGAAATTTAAGTTGGGGCATGTCGTAAGTAAAGACAGAATAGAGGAAGGGCGATAACACGGAACCTTGCGGAATACCACATAGAAGGGTGAATGGGAAAGAATTTGTGAAGGAGTAGAATATTGAGTGGAAGCGATTCTATAGAAAGGATAAAATTATTCGGATTTGTGGAAGAGGGTTGTTCATTCTGTGGAGCTTAAGGAAACGGCTTTTATCTGATTTTGAGCTTGGATAAAAGGATTCTGCACTGATTATTGGATTTGAGCAAAGAGTGAAGGGACTTTGTGTAAATTGTGATGAAGCTTGAGCAAATGATGAATTCAACGTGACTGTTGTCGAACAGCTGCAAATTGTGAATTAGTAACGGCCTAAGAATTAAAAGGTGAATTCGATACTAGTGTACTAAATGAAGAAGTTGCTGTCTGTTGTCTAAAAGGGGAAGTTGCAGTTTGTTGATTAAATGAAGATACCGTACTTTGCTGATTAAAAGGAGCCGTTGCTGCTGTTTGTGGATTAAACACTGATGCATTTGCATTAGCAGATGAAAATAATGAACCGCTAAAAGCTCCGCTTTGATTATTAGTTTTACTGGTAAACACACTTTGCCCTCCAAAATTAGACCCTTTTGCAAAAACATTATTCGCTTGAGCTCCCTCATTAGCGTCTAACAATCGTATTTTGCCAGGCCGATGTTCGGAGATATGTAGCAGCTGTAGTATGTGGAGCCGGAAGATATTTGGTGATTAGTGTACGACGGAGTCTAGGAGTTGGGAGCGGTTGATACGTCGTTGGTCTCTCTAGAGGCTGAGGAAGTATTCAGCAACAATGTAGGAGCGGAACATTAAGATAAGAAAGAGATGATGTTAGCCGGAAGGTGTTTTAAGATGCAGTAGGGGATGCCGTCGGGGCTGGGTGAGGAATTTTTGGAGGATTTAATTAGGGAAGTGATCCGTTCTGGGGTTATATCATCGTTGTCATTGGGAGGTAAGATGAAATTAGTCAGGGGGAGAAGTTGGGAGTGATTGAAGTCAATGTGGGGAGGTTGTCTTCAAGAGATATGGAGTCTGTATAGTTGTCCTGGAAGCCTTTCAGATGTGGGTCAACAGACGGATGTTAAAAATCCCCTGGGTGGACTACATGACGAACAAAATGGTTCTAGAAGGAATGGACAAAAAAGAGGAAATTGGAATTCCTTGGGCACATAGCTTGCAACTCAAAATGTGAAATTCTGCAGGTCATTATACAAGGCAAAATCGTGGGACGTAGAAGCATAGGCCTTCGCAGAATTTTATAGTTGTGCAGCCTACGGGATTAATTTAAACTATCATCCACTGAATTATTTCGCACAGCCATCTCTAAAGTAAGTATTGCCATGTTGACGTTTCTGAGGGAGACGCTAAATAGAAGAAAACGCTGTCTTTTATGGCCGATCTATAGCTCTCTTTTCTTAATAATAATAATAATAATAATAAATCACTTTATTGCCCAACAGGAAACCCCATTTACAAGACAAACATATATATATATACACACAAATCATAATATACAAAACATTACTCTAATATTTAATCATAAAGTTATAATAACAACTTCAAACTTTGAAGCTAATACACAATATCATTACAAATGATCAAAGAAAATGTCCTCATAGCGAGTCATCGCATTTCGACACATAACCTGAACTGGTGCTCTCCGTAGACAATTGGTACGGGCACCTGGAATGTAGAATGTGCTGGTGTGTCTTGAGCCTAATCTGGGAATGTGGAAGTCTAGTTTCGACAATAGGAAGGGGAAATAAGTGAAGGTAAAAAGGCGGAAGACTATTTGATTGGATGGACTGTTGAATCAAGGATGTAATGTCATGAACTTCTGTGTCGATGGATGTTGTCCGTCCGGGGAGGGTGAATGGATTGTAAGGAGGAGTTAGTACAGGTAAAGATTTTCTTTGGGATGTAAGGGAGGAAAATTTAATAGGGTGCCGGAGGAGAGAAGAACAGATGGTCATTATTTGGTTTTTTAGTTCGCGGCTGCGGAGGTTACTTGCGGTGTCTCTAAAACAAGAAGATCTGACGTTGAAGTCACTTAGAATGATGAGGATGATAAGAAATAATATTAACTTATCTGGAGGGGAAGGGGGTATGTAGATAAAGTGAACAGAAATTGGGGGTAGTTTGAAGAAAGAAATGATGATAGAAGCTAGGAAGATGTTTGGCCACAGGAAGGGTAGTCGAGTGGTTGGAAGGGAATTGATTAGTGTAAGATTATCCCACAGCCGCCTCTTTGGGGACCGTTATCTGTTAGGTGGATGTTAAATCTAAGGATAAATCGGATTGAGGGGGAGAGGAACGTTTTTTGGAGGCAGAAAATAGGATGGTTGAGTTCGGTCAGAAAGGGCCGGATCTTGTGTTGAAGTCGCCTAGAATGATGATGCCAGACTGAGATAAAGAAGATGAAGTCATTTGGAGGGAATGGGGGTATGTAGATAAAGTGGACAGAAATTGGGGGGAGTTTGGGGAAAGTAATGATGATAGAAGCTAATCAGATTTTATGGTCGCAAGAAGGGTAGTTAAGTAGTTGGTAGGGAATTGATTAGTGTAGGATTATGGCGTGGCCGTCTCTTTGGCGACCGTTGACCGTTATCTGTCCGGTGGATGTTATATGCGGGGATGGAGAAGCGGTTTGAGGAGAATAGGAAAGCTTTTTAGAGGCTGAAAATGCGATGGTTGCGGTCGGTCAGAAAAGCGCGGATCTTGCGTTGAAGTTGCCTAGAATAATGATGCCGGGCTGAGAAGAAAGAAGATTAAATAATCTGGAGGGGAATGATAACAGAGTGGGCAAATATTGGGGGGAGTTTGGGGAAAGAAATGAGGACAGAAGCTAAGCAGACGTGATGTTACGACCGCAGGAAGGTTAGTCAAGTTACTAGAAAGGAATTAATTATTGTGGGATTATGTCGCAGCCGCCACTTTGGGGACCGTTATCTGTCCGATTAATGTTAAATCTGCGGATGGAAAAGCGTGTTGAGAGAGAGAGGAAAGTTTCTTAGAGATAGGCGATGAGATGGTTGAGGTCGGTCAGAAGAGCGCGGATGGGAGGATTTTGCGCCTGGTCCTTCTGATGTTAATAGTGGCAAAATTTAAACTGTCATGATCGGGGGTGAATTTTAGTCCTGGGGCGGAGGGATGAGCGGGCGAGTGACGAGTTTTATAGAGGAGGCCGAAATCGCTTCCTGGATGGCTGCAGATTGAGTAGGGCAGAGTTTGGAAAGAGTGGATGTAATTACTTGTATGATTTTTTCCTCGAGGCTATCATTATTGTTGAGGGAACACCCTCCAGGGGGTACAGTTGAGTCTTCGGTTAAGGATTTGGCAGAATGTTTCCTCGATCATTTATATAAATACACAGGGTGGTTGGCTTCGAAAAACAAAATTTTTATTTATACAACAGCGTATACAATTGGCAACCCTGAATGTTTAAATGAAAAATTTTGGGATGATAAAAAACTAACGTAGCGGAGTAATATTGTTGCAATAGGCCAATCATAATTATTGCTTAATAATAAATAATACATTGTGGTAGGTCAAAAATATGCTACCTTAACACTTGATGTGTTGTGATAGGTCAGGAGTACGTTCTCATGATGTATTGTTTATTGGGGTAACTTACGGGGGTGATAACTTTAGGAAAATCATTGTGTTAAGTCAATAACACGCTAAATTAAAAAAAAATGGTTTGGTGCTATAGAGTAAATGAAATAATTTGGAATGCTTTTAGACACCTATGCTTCTTATAAATTTTTGTCAAAAGGTTTTCTAAAAGAACTAACAGTTGTGATTATAGCCTCGAGGCATACGTGACATTGAAATAAATTTATAGGACTTAAGTCTATTACAGTACACATAACTTTTTCAAGTTTATAGGTATGATTCTATCAGGTTTAAGGTATGCTGAACAAGGCTAAAAGCTGGAAGTTTATTTGTTAATCAATTTTGTATTAATTAGGATGCTTTTACCGTTTCTTTAACTGATGACAATTGAGAATTGTTCGTTTCTAGTGTGTTTATTTCGAATAGGGGACGATTTAAATTCGTTTCGGGTACAGCCTTGTGTGTTCGTATGTGTGTGTGTATGTGTGTGGACGGTTAGTGTTTGTTATCAAAACGGAGGCGCATTCCGGTCGTCGGAGATTCCTTTTCGGACAGTACACAAAACGTTCCCAAATGGAAATCACCAGTCGAGATAGCCCGTCCATTGTTGTCCAAGGCTGGCCACAGGAAGTGCTCATGACGAAACGCTTCCTCGCCGGTAATTCCATTAGCTCCACCAATAAAAGTAACATCGGCATGCCGATTGTGCAATACGCCAGAAAAGCAAAAGTGGTTTTCCGCATCGGGCATTGTTTCGTTTTTTTTTTTTTATCGTAATCGAAATCTACTGCGATGTATAATTTCGACTTCGACAAAACTGTACGAAATAACGTTAATTTGCGGTTCTTCGCCATGGGCCCTGGTTAACAACCTAGTAGAGATTGTGATTACCGCATCCTTCATTAAAACAAAATCGAATTCCTTATCAGCGCCTAATTTCCGCCGCGTTGGCCACATCCCCAGCGTATGCTAATCACCACACCCGGAGGAAATGTATTTTCCCAAAAAAAAAAAAACGTGATATCATCGGAACGGCGCGGGTGTAATTTCGCAGCTAGCCGATTGTTATCGCGCGGGCGTTAAATTTTTATTAAGCCCAATAAAAATCAGCGTTTTTTTTTGTCGCAATTAAAAATTGAATTGATCGCAGGGGATGTGTGCAACTGCTAACGTTGAATGGCCGCGCGCTTTATTGTTGTCCACTGTTTTCGGCATGGGCGGCAAAATATGTAACTGCTATGGACGAATGGAAATTTCACCGTGAGGTGAATTAATTTTTGTGTGTCGATGCATTATTCATGACTTGTGCGAACACAAAGAATTTATATACTGCACACGGCTGTTTAGTGCGAGTGTGTGCGGTTTTGTGTGGGTTGATAAAATGGTTGGGAAATTTAATGACGTTGCAGAAATAGAGGAACATCTATATTACATGGGAAAAAATTAATACATAATGCGTTTTGACAAATTGGTCTATAATAATATTTATAGTTAAATAATAGATTAATAATTTACCTATAAGTACAATTAATGTATATATTTTTTTGCAAATTATGTAACAATTACTTACCAGAATTGGATAATCTTATTCATTCCGCACGTGGAACGTCTGACTGGTGAACATTTAAACGCATCTGGACATAATTTATCGCCCCCCGGGGGTGGAACCTTTGAAAGTCCCATTTACAAACTTTGAAATGGCTTCATTAAAAGCGGGAAAATTTTTGGAAGGAAGCCCCGCGACGGCGGCGACGATGCCGACGACGACGACGAAAACCAGAACTTAATAACTCGAGTTAATTCGGCCATAAATTTCTGGACCAATTGCGTCCCCCCATAAATCCCGGGACAAACTTCGGTCCGCACACACTACTACCACCACCGCCACCCGGAAAAAAAAAACCGAGTCTCCTCGCCCGATGCAACTGAAAGCTCAAAAGAGGAACACCGCAAACTTGCATTCGTGCTTGCTGCAATGAATGTGTGCCAAAAGTGTTTCTTAAAGTAAGTTTATTACACAAATTTTTATTTGAGAATTAAAATATAGATTAAGTATAAAAAAAAACTATTGTACTAAATTGGTTGATTGAGTTACGTGAAGAACAAATTAATTTGACGAATATAGCACTAACAACTTCAACATTCTTCAACAATTTTAAAATTGCTAAGAAAGGTTATTTTTGTTTTATCGTCAAACTATTTTACTAGATATAGGCAATGAAAGAATTGTTAAAGTATTTAATGTGTAGACATTCAATTATTGTTTACCTGTCAACGAAATGATTTTGATCTATTTTGGATCTCATAAGAGATAAGAGACAGAGAAACTTTGGTATTTAAATGATGATATCCAAGATAGATCAAAATCATTTCGTTGCTTCTCCTGGCAGAAAAACAATACGTTAATACCATAAAGGTACCATCTATCCTAACTGACTCTCGATTCCCTGTCTCCAATTGCGCTACGATGATGAAATCCAAAAAGAACGAAACCGGTCCGTGGATGTGATCTATATACTCTAAATATTTTAATAATCCAATAGAAAACAAATAAGGATGAAAAGTATGTAAGTATTTTTAGGCTACGAATAAATACAAGTACAAATTCAAAGTCATTGGTGATTGGTAAGCACATCGAGATTTATCTGTCGTCACCTCTTATTACTTGCGTCACCGGAGAACGTGACTTGAAAGTTATCCAATATAGACATTAGAGCAATGAACTTTGCAAGGTTGTCTATGTAATATTTTTGATGGTATCAATAAACTGCAGCTCCATATTTATTATTGTAACATTAAGGGTGTGGCTGGTTGTCCTAGTTGGCTACACCAGAGTCGCTTTATAATAAATGTCACACAGCTATTCATTCAATTTTAATATTCACATCATTATATTCAACATGTAAAAAGTTAATATAGACATGTTTAAAAATTGACAAAATTTGCCAGGAAAGTTTAGAACTCCAAAAGAAAATGGTTAAAATCTTAAAAAATATTTGCACTTGACAATAATACTATAAGTATAATACTAAGAAACTCTAAATCTAAAATTTTTCAAAATGATTCAAGAAGATTAGATAGTCTATATTTCTTTTGATTTTCCATCATAAAAGCTCTGTTCCAACTATGGAATAACTGAATGAAGAGAATGGTTACGACTGTTCCTACGTGGTAATCCGTACTTACACTTAATTTTTTTAATTCATTATGGAATAACTCTTAATGAAAATGATTATGGCGACGGTTACTATGTGGTAGTTCTTTTACTCTTTTAGAATAATTCTTAAAGAGCTGTAATTAATAATTGGGATCATAAATTTACCTTATTTTAGTTTATTTACTTTACAAGAGCAAACATTAATCCAAAAATACATACATAGATATTAAATCACTTAAAAATTTAGAGCATTGATCTTGAAGGCTGACTTCGCACTGTTTTTTGCGTTTTTCCACTCGACCCATTACACTTAATAGTTGGCAATGATACTTATTAGGCGGTTGATTCCACATAAGCAATCTTTTGGCCAATTTTGGCATATTTAGATCCACCTCTATTAATGTATGTAACATTTATTATTTCAGACTTAATTTAATTAAATCTATTCCTTCACAATTTGATGTGATGTAATAAAATGATGTGAGATTTTATTGCATTAGCAAAAAAAAAATTGTATCTATTTTTATTTTAGAAAAGTGAAAGTTGCCAATGATGGTGTTTAAATATATTCGACCTTGTAACTATAACACAGCAACCAAATAATTCCGAGAGTGACAATCGACTCTCAGCGGAAGAAGATACGATTAAATGGACGTCCGATATTTACGGTATACGTAATTTTTGGCGAACGTGTCCTTGGCCTTAGCCAGTGAAATAGTTTAAAGTTGCTATTTTCACTTTCTCTATTTCTCGATGATGTCACGTTCCGACCTTGAATTTATTATAATCGGCGCCGGTGTCACCTGCCTTTTTCGACGACAATTAACTTCTTATTTTATTGGACTGGATTTGTATATTCCTTTGCAGAACGTACACGTTTTTTGAATTAATTCGATTATTTTTTCGTTGGGTAAGAATATGTTTTGGAATACGTCCAAAGAATATAAGTATGTTAACAAGTTGATTGAATTGATGCTATCTTTAGTAATAGAAACATTCAACCAACTGAAGTAAAAGAAAGACCGGAAATGCAATACAAAGTGCATTCAATAGATATTAATTAGTTTATAATATAAAGTTGATATTACTAAAATAATGTTAAAGCTCTAAAATAATGTAGGAATCTGAAAGCATAAGTGCAGAAATATTCTAGAAATCTAAGAGAAATATTTTTAAAAAGCAGACAAAACGGCAGAACAGAAATTGAAAAAAAAAGAATTTTAAAAATTTGGAAGAAAAATCGTTGGGAAATATCGATACTATAAAACTGCAGAAAAAATTTAAGAAATCTCAAAGAAAAATGATGGAAACTTCTAAAAATCTGGGAGAGAAATTAATTGGAAATATCGATAAGACAAAACGCCAGAAGAGAAATTGATTAAAAAATGAAAAAATCTGAAAGAAAACTGTTGGAAAATTCTAGAAATCTGGAACAGAAATGGTTGAGATGTTTCGATAAGATAAAGCAACAAAATAGATGTCGCTAGGAATTTTTAAACAAATATAAAAGTCTGTAAGAAAAAATACTGGATGATTCTAGAAATGTGAAAGAGAATTTTTAGAACCCTCTTGAGATATTCTGAAAATCTAGAAATTTTGGAAAAGATGGACATTTTCCATAAGACTAATCAAGATATAATGAAAATTTTGGATTTTTGAATCTGGAACAAAAACTGTTAAAAAATTAGAATCCTTAAAGAAAAATTAATGTAAAATTTCAAGAAGTTATAGGTACAGAACTGAACTTGCTGGTTATTTTTAAAACCCCAAAAGAAATTCTAGAAATCTAAAAGAAATATTTTTGGAAAATATCGATAACAAAACAGCAGCTATTGAAAAAGAAATTAATTTGAAAATCTGAAACATGCTGGAAAATTCTAAAAGTAGAAGAGACATTTTTGGGATTTTTTATAAGATAATGCATAGCTTTGATATCGCTAGATTCTAAAGAAAAAAAAAGAAAAAACGCTGAATGATTAGAAATATGAGAGAATATTTTTAGAAACTCTAAAATCTTGCGAAACCTGTTTAGATATTTGAAAGAATAGATAAGAAATTATTCTCGAAAAAAATTAAAGGCAAAATGCTAAAAGTTCTAAAAATCTGGAACCAAATCTGATTTAAAAATTTAGAATCCTCAATAAAATTCTATAATTTTGGAGAACAAATTATTGAAAATTTTTGTAAAGATAAAGCAACAGAATAGATCGCTAGAAACTTTTAAAGTAAAGTAAAAAAAATAGTTTCTACAAAGAAAATTCCAGATATTTGGAAAATTTTAAGATGTTAAAAGGCCAGATTAGAGATTTCTGGTATTTTTAATAAACCCCAAAGAAAATTGTAGAAATTAGAAAGAAAAAAATTCTCGACAATTTTTAGAACTCTTGAAAATATTCTATAAATCCGAAAGAACAATACAGAAAATTTCTGTACCTAAAAGAAAAACCTCTGAAAATTTTTTGAGCTCTAAACATTCTGTTAAATGAAAGGGGTAACTGCTTCAATTTAGATTTATGTGACTGAAATTGGTACAAAAATTTAGAACCCTCAAAAAATTATAAAGAATCTATACATTTCTAGAAATCTGAAAGATAATTTTGAAAATGTTCAGAAAATAGTATAGAAATATGAAAGAACAATGCTGAAATAAGACTTTTCTTCTTTGAAGAAAATTAGAAATTTGAAAACTTACTTGAATTTGTAATAAAAATTATTGAAAAATTAAGATAATATTTAGGAACAGAATAATTATTTCTAGAAAATTCTAAAAAGTAAAAATGTTAAATGGTTATAGAAATACGAAAGAGAATTTTTAGGGCCCTTTTAAGTAAGTGCTTCAATTTAGATTTTATGTCAAGAAAAAGACTGAAATTGGTACAAAAATTTAGAATCCTCAAAAAATTATAAAGAATCTAAAAATTTCTAGAAATCTGAAAGATAATTTGAAAATATTCAGAAAATAATCTAGAACTATGAAAGAACTATGCTGAAAAAAACTTTTAGAAAATTAGAAATTTAAAAAAATGCTTGAATTTTCTAGAAATTGTAATAAAAATTATTGAGAAATTAAGATAATATTTAGGAAAGAGAATTTTTAGGACCTTTTCAAGAAATTCTAAAAATCTAAAGAAACAAACAAACAAACTAAAAATTCTATTGAATTCATGAATTGAAATGAAAAAATCAGTGTAACAAATGCTGACAATTTCTAGTAATCTTAAAGATAATTAAGAATAATTAACAAATATCTGAAAAAAATGCTTAAAATTATAAAAATCTAAAAAAAATTAGAATTCACAAATAATTTTTTTTATAAATTTGTGGAATATTTTGAAAATGAAATCATAACGCTGGAATGTTTTATATCAAGAACAAAAACTAGCAATTGGTACACAAATTTAGAACCCTTAAAATCTAAAACAAAAAAATGTTTTGTAACAAGAAAAAAAAAACAGAAATTTGTTCAAAAATTTAGAACTCTCAAAAAATTAGAAATCTGAAATATAAAATGAAATCCTACATATAATTTTGAACATGATAAATGATAATGTTAAAAAATTCAATATTTAAAAGAAAAACGTCTGGAAAATTTCAAAGTTCTTTAAGAAAATTAGAAATTTAAAAGAACATGCTAGAAAATATTTGGTAAAGCAACAAATAATAACAAGAAAATTTTAAAAATTTAAAAGAATGAAATAAAAATGCATTTTTTTAACTGGACAAAAATTAGAATCTACAAAGAAAATTCTGAACATTTTGAAAATGTTAAGATGTTAGAGATTTCTGGTATTTTTAATAAACCCTAAAGAAAATTGTAGAAGTTAGAAAGAAAAAAAATTCTGGATAAGTTTTAGAACTCTGGAAAATATTCTAGAAATCTGAACGAATAATTTATGGAAGAAAAATTGCTTTCAATTGACGATAATATTAATCAACAGAACAGAAATTTGGAAGAGAATTTTTTTAAACTGTCGAAGAAAATTTATCTGAAATAATAATATTTTAAAGTTTTATAACAAGTAAAAAAAAAAACAAAAACTTGTACACTCCAAAAAATTAAAAGTCTGAAATAAAAACTGCTGAAACTTTTTAGAAATCTTAAAGATAATTTTGAAAATGTCCAAAAATATATAAAAATCTGAAATAGAAAATGCGGGAAATGTTTTAGAAATATAAATAACTGAAGAAATAATGCTTCAAAAAATATTCAGTATTTAAAAGAAAAACTTCTGGAAAATTTCTCGAGGAAAACAAACCAGTTAGAAAAACCATCCTAGAAAATTGTAGAAATCTGGAAGTGAAATTATTGAGAAAATTAGATTAGATAAACAATTCTAAAAAATGCTAAAAATTCTAAAAATCTAAAAAAAAAGAATTAGAATTCGCAAAGAAAATTCTAGAATTCATTAAGAAAATTTAGTGAAAGATTTGGAGAACTTCAAGGAACAAAGATTGCTGGCAAATTTTAAAACCTACAATATAAATTGTAGAAATCTGAAAGAAAAAATGTTGGGTAATTTGTAAAACTCTCGAAAATGCAAGAACAATTATGGAATTTTCTATATCTAAAAGAAACATTTCTTGATTATTTTAGAGCTCTAAAACAATTAAATCGGGGTAAAAGAAAAAATAAAATAAAAATTGCTACAAAATTTTGAACCCTCAATAAATAATAAATAAAGAATAGAATAGTAATAAATTTCTGGAAATGTAAAAGATAATTTTGAAAATCTTGGATATAATGTAGAAATGATGAAAAATTCTATAACTAAAAAAAAGGATTGCAAAATTAAGTTCTTGAAATCATAAGTCTAGAAGAAAAAAGATTAGAATATTCCAGAAAATTTACTAGAAAAAACGACAAATTTAGTAAAACTTATTTTCAAATTTGTAGATTATCATATATCATTAAAATCGTCTTGCTACGAAGATTACTCTGAAAAAGAAGAAATAAAATATGCTAAAAAATGCTGAACACTAAAAAAACAGACTAAAATAATAAATGCTAGAAATTTCTAAAAATCTAAACGGTAATTTAGAAATTGTTAGAATCTGAAAAAATCTATAGATAAAAGAAAATTTTTTGGGAAAATTCTTGAAAAAAAAATTAAATATAGAAGAAAAATGCAAGAAGATTACAGAAATTTGGAATTTACTAGAAAAAATCGATTAAAACAACTAAAGAAAATGAGAATTTTTATTTGCAAATATTTAGATTATCATACGTCATTAAAGTCGTCTTACTAAGAAGATTTGATTGATCTGAAGAAGAAGAAATAAAAATTGCTACACAAATTTTGAACCCTCGAAAAAATCATAATAAAATAATAAATGCTAGAAAGTTCTTGAAGGAGAAAAAACTAGAAATCTGGAAGAAAAAATGCTAGAATATTGTAGATATTTGGAAACGAATTTAGAATGTATTTAAAAATTTGGTAAAAACACATTTTTTTTAGAAAATTCTTTAGAAAATTTGTATATAATTTACATTATTAAAATCATTTTGCAAAGATTCGATTTTTCTGACGATTTTTTTATCTATTCAAATAACAAAGTAAAAAATGTAACTAAATGTGCTTTCTGTCAAAGAAAATAGATGAAATACCCGAAAATTACCGACCAAATTGTTATTGCTTATACATTTTTGCCATTAATGTGAGTTAATTGTATATTAGATACCTTATTAAAACAAGTTAAAAATCATCAACCCAAGAATTCACTTCAAAATGAGAAAATTTTTTCAGAAAACCTTTTTAAAAAAGTGTCGATTTATATAATATCCATAATTAAAATCGTCTCTGTAAAAGAAGTCAATTGGCTTGAACAGATAAAATTCTTGGGATTTACTGACCAAGATTACGCCTTGAAAAACAACATTTTTCAGAAAATGAACAATTTTAGATCGAAGAAAGCTTAAAATATTTAGATAACTAAAGAATGCGTGTATTGACGCATTTCGGAATTTCACGTATTACCTGCCCAACATTAAATCCAAACGCAATCGTCCATCGAAACGGAATCCACCCTTCACTTTAGATAATATCGGAATGTTCCTTAGTAAACCATTCACTCTGCTCCGTGAAAATTCCTCGCCACAGATAAGTCACAACTCCACGTTGTGTGCAGATAATCGCCTGTAACAGTGAGACCCTCGCGGCGGATTCCGAAGTCATCCATTAGTAATCAGCGAGTCGACCGGAAGTGCAGAGATAGCCGTGCCTAACCTAACCTTCGGCACCGTTTAAAAGCGCATTCCGCGAACGGTGTCACCGCCGGATGACGCCGACTTCCGGTAGCGCAAACTGGTCGAATAACTGGGAAACGCACAATGCGAAAAATAGTAATTAACATCGAAATATGTATTTTTGACATTAAATAAATCTCCTTAGGGAAATCATATTGTTTTCACCTTGATTGTAAGGACGAATTGTAAATTGAATTTGTGCTGAACTTTGCATGCCTTAAATAATAACGTCATTAAATTTTGATGACCATTTACAGAGTAAATTATGATAATGCCTATTATTTGAAATGATGCCATAGCTATTGTATAAATTAACATAAATTTATTTTTACAGGTAACGCACTTTCTACATTTCGAGTTCAAACATTACAAAACAGAATCTTGGACGTGATGGGATGGTAACTACGCACATTTAAGTATGTAATTTTAAAACTATTACAAAACTACAATTTTTTCTTCACATAATATTGCATCAATCAATAATTTTTAACAATAATTAATTTCGAACGGATTTGGAAATACACGACGTCTGGCCATAAAAATTTTCGATTGCGGCATGTGAAAGTAAAAATGCCTAACGGTTGCGCAATAATTTCTCGCCTTAAATAGAGAGACCGGATGATTGATGTTTCTCTTTTTTTTTTCGGCATATGCATAGGCAATGATCGAATCGAACACATGAAATCACCACGAAAACTGGCGACCTTTCAGGAGCATACATCATGCTTCTATTTTCGGGGCCGGAGCTGATTTGCAATTCAAATCACTCTTGCATGTCGATTGATTTCCACTGGATTTGGTAACATGCAATTCACTCATTGATAATTACGCAGGCGGGCTCTTGTTGTAGAACAACCGGGCCGAAAGAATTATTACGCACGGTTTAATGGTGATCAATACCAGGTTTTCGGTAAAATTTGATCTTTATATATAAATCACATCCCCATATACTAATTATGTATGGTAAAGTTTACTCTTGTAAATAGGCGATATTTATTAGATGGGTGTTTTCATAGAAAATTAAATAAGTAATTGTGGAGGATTTCACTTAAAGCCATACTAATAGTCGCGAATTAATCCGAGATTAAAGATTAATCATCGGATCGGGCTTACACGCGTCCAATAGTCGGTATAATCCCCGATTAATTCTACAAATAATTTTAGATACATCAATAAATAGCGATTAATCTAGGATTTGAGATTAATCCGAGAATTGATTTCTGTGTAATAGTGCGGTATAATTTTTAGGTTAGGTTTTAGTATTACTATTGTTTTATTCCTGCTATTCAATTAAAATATAGTAATTATTAATTTATAAGATGTCTATGAAAATCCGGCTTCTTTACAATATTTTTCCATTACTTCCATCCATTGTAATTTTCCTTTTGTTCCCTCAGCATCTAATTTACCTTTCTCTCCTTAATACTTCCCCACTTTGTGCTTACATCCTCGGCTGCCTCCTAGTAAATTTTTCTGAATGCACTATAAAAAATTAAATTAAAATTCAATTAAGTCCCGAGACAGCTGCAGCAGCAGAACATAAAAACTAATCGAAATCTTGAAACGTACATTTGATCTGCAGTTTACTTCCTCGGCGAAAAAACATAATAACTCCCCCTCCCGCGACACAAAACGCATAAATAAACACCCGAAGAAATTAGATAAAGAAACCTAATTACAACCCCCCATTTGCATTTTTCGTAGCGCCGGGGGCTTAATAATGAGCGCCCGAATCCGGCCATTATAATTCCGCTCTTATTATTATCTTTGGATGTAAATAATTCCCGGGGAGAGTTTTATCACTTCGAATTTATAATTCTATCCCCCCCTTATGTAAGTGCGCGCGTCTGGTAATTGAAACGGGGCTTCGCCTTGAGGATGTTGTCCTCAGAAACCGAACCGTAGCTTTCAAGATCCATTAGAAAGTTTCGAACAGATGTATTGGATGTACTGGTGTTTTCTAGGCGACGGCGAGGAAGAGGGCGGCTCGCGGTTCATGTTGGGTAACTTGGAGTTGTTTTTCGCGGGCGTCGAAATAGGGGATGGGGCCGAAGTTCCTTGATTAAGCATGAGTAGGGCGGTTTGTTAATGTCTACATAAAGCATATGCACGCTGTGCGTCTTGATTAATACATTAATTTCTGGCACACTGTCAAAACTAATAACGAAAACAGTTATAAAGGTTAATTGCACAGGTGGATCATGAATGATTGGGATCAAGTTTGTACGGGTTAGATAAATGGAATTATCGCCTAGGTTATTTACAGAGTAGTCAATAGCTGTAGGTTTTAGATTAAATTAAATTCATTTGGCTTTTTTCAAAAATTAATAATTTATTCGAATAGTTTTGGCCCAAGGTCATTATTAAGAATAGATTTTTTGAGACTATAAATACTTTCAGGAATAATATTGGGGAATTCCATATTTCGTTCATGTCGTTGACAACTTGTTTGCCTGCGTTTACTGTTTTCTTATTTCCAATCCTTCTCGGTAATTAAGTACTAATCCCTTATTACCTGAAAACAATATTTTAAAATCATTGGATGTGATTGGATGTGATGCAATGTCTTATTTTTATTTATTATTTAATATGTCATTGCGGTGTTCTTTTATTCTAATTTCAAATGATCTGCCTGTTAGTCCTATATATTTTGAATCACATTCATCACATTTCAGTTTGTACACAATTTTTTACATGATGTTATTTTGTTATTAATTAACAATTTTCCTAAGTTTATTGAGTTTTTCAACATATTATTATTTTTCCCTTGTAATAAATATAGTTTTAATTTCATGTGAAAGATTTTTTGCATATTCTAACCTGTTCTAATTAGGTTTTTTTTTAAATTTTGTCACACTATAAAAGTATTTTTGAAATTCCTTGCGTTTTTTTTCTTTTTAAGGATATGGTCTACCAGTTCTTTTTAACCATTGTTAGTGGCTGTGGTCTTTATTATGTTCAATTCTTTTTCAAAATCAACTTGGTTTAGAGGAATATTAATTAATCGGTGCAAAAATGAATGAAAGGTGCTATGTTTTATTTGATGACTCGAATACACCTATTCGAGTCTTCTGCAATTATAGTATCTGTGCTTGCTTCTTTTCTATAAATCTATAAGTGTGTTTTTGTCTCTTTTTGAAATAGTTAGATCTAAAAAGTTTAAGCTGTTATTCTCTCATTTTTCAAACGTAAATTGTATTTGTTTATTCAATGAATTTAGATGTTCTGTAAATATTTTTAATTGTCTAAATGTTCCTGACCAAATACAAAAAATATCGTCAACGTATGTCAACGTATCTGGTCCAAAAATGTATATGTTTACTTTCTTCTTGTTGTAGTATTTCTCAAATTAAATTAGTGCTCTGTTTTATAACTTGTTTAAGTTCATTTTGGTATTGTTTAGTTGGGTCAAGTTTTTTATTAACATTATCTGTCTTTAATACATTTTCTGGTTTTTAATGTAATCTGTTTTATTTATTATAATATAGTATTATATATTATAGTATTGCCTTTATCAGCTCTGCACATAATTTAATTATTATTCCTCAGCTTATATTTGATGTTAGTGATTATTTGTTTTTCAGAATTATGTATATTTCTATATTTAATTAATTGCTCACTTAACCCGTGGTGAAACATATTTGAAAAATCTTGATTAGAAATTAAAAACACTTAGTTTGTTTCACAGAATATTCTGTGAAACAAACCAAGTGTTTTTAATTTCTAATCAAGATATGTATATTTCTTTTATAACGTGACATTTTGTGTTTTTTTAATTTCTAAGGTGTAAATTATTTCTGAATTAAGTGATGATTTTATATGTGGGTTGTATTTTAAAACGTTCCCTAGTCTTGATGAATCTAATTTATCAATTTTTTTATTTGTTAGGTTTACTACTCTGGGAAAGAATTTAGCATCATTTTGCTTACCAAAACTGTTGTTACCGTTGTTACTTATGACTCTTTCACTGTTTACTTTTTCAATGCGTAAATTTGCTAATTTTCTTTTTTGGATTTTGAAATGTTCCACTAATGCATTTCTGGCTTCTTCTTTGGATGTGGCGCCGATGTAATCAAATACTATTGGGTGTAGTTTCATGAAAAGTCTTATGTGTAGTAGCTTTAACATTTCTGGTAAAGCATCTAGGTGTTTATACCATTTTTTTTTCATTTCCAAAGAAATCAATATTTGATAGACTGCTTTTATTACTTCCTGGATTCCATTGACTGATGATTGCACTGGATTTTCATGTATTGCAGCTTTAGATTTTCTTCCAAGCAGATTTGATTGAAGATGATGTGGTTATTTGCTCTTGTAAATTTGGTGGGCTTTCTTTTGTACATATTAATGAGTTTTGCTCCGCTGGCACTTAATATATCATATACTTGTTTCTCATTAACATAATTACTTGAATATGCTGCTCCTGTTTGGTCACCATCAGTTAGTTGTGATGTTTCTGCAGTTGAGAAAATTTTTGAGACTGTATTCGAATAGTGCTGGAATAAAACGTATCTTTGTACAATTTTAAACATCTCTAGGTTAGAGACTCGTAGATTTATTGCTGATTTGTGGATTTTATTTAATCTAGTTAATTGTTTCTTGAAGTGCAGTGAATTGCTTGCTCACTTAACTTTTAACGTTCTTTCACCACATTTGCGAAGGCATGGCAATCTTTTTAGGTTGAAGTTCCATCCATCTAATTATGGATATAATAATACTCTTAGTAGAGCCATGAGATTGTTTAATACTTTACCTAGTAGTATTGATATTTTTAACTCATCAATGTCTATGTTTCGCAAAAATTGTTATGCTGCACTGTCCAGTCGTTGGGTTGAATCGATTCAGCTATTAGATTTATTATACCACACAGGCATTTTTTTGCTTAAGTATGTAAATGTATAATTTATAATTACTTTGAAACATATTTTGTTATTTTATCCCTTATTATTACGCAACCATTCATGTTATTTATTTTCTTGAAATTTGTAACATACATGAATTATGTTTTTTTTCCTTATCTGAGATGTTTTTGTTAAAGTTGATACGTTTAAATAAAAAAATAAATAAATAAAAAATAATCACTTGGTAAACGCCTAATCAAGTAAAACATAGCACCTTTGATTCATTTTGCATCGATTAATTAATAAATAATAAAGACCATAGCCACTAACAATGGTTATAAAGAACAACTGGTAGACCATATCATTAAAAAGAAAAAAACGCAAGCAATTGCAAAAATACTTTTATAGTGTGACAAAATTTAAAAATAAAAAAAACGTAATTAGACCAGGTTAGCCAAAAATCTTTCTCATGAAATTACACCTATATTATAGATTAGCTATTGAAGGTCATTTATATTTAAACTTAAATTTTAATTATGCTTTATATTTCATTACATACAAGGTTTTATTGTTTGAAAGCAGCAAAATCATCAACGATTAGCAAAATAAGTTATCATGTATATGCAGGGTGGGTGGGTGGCCTCTATCTCCCCCTCAAATCAGTAAAACATAAGTGAGGGTTTTAATTAAAAGTTACAAAATATAAATAAACAGAAAATAATTGCAATTTTTGAAGATTTACTGGTATAATTTTTTCAAATAATTTTTGATGATGTTTTACTGATTGGAGGGTTGGTTAAAGAATATTTGTAAATGGCAGTTATCTTACTGACAAAGGAAGCACATTGAAAAGTGTATACTATAAAACCTTGTGCCAGTTTGTGATTTTGTCAATCTTACTTTGTACATAGGTGGCCTATATGAGACTAAAACTAAATGGTGCTTATAAAATCATTAACAACATCTACATAAACTTTGGTGTTCATTTAAAGAACTGAAATAATTACAATGGTGAAAGTCTCTCTATATGTATGTTTTTTGCATTAATATAATAAATTCTATGTATCTACCTATTCTGATAAATTTTATACAAACCTGGTATACCTACCTTAATTCCTTTTGTATTAATCAAGCGCACTCTTGACCTTACCAAAGAAAAAGTATTAATCCTGACGTATATTAAGAAATTAATATAGGTAAATTAATTAACACAGCGTACTCCTGACCTACCACACTATAGTGTACATTAATCTATCGTAACAAACCGTAAGTCGTGCTTCAGTTTATTATGGTAGGTCAAGAGTACGCTAGGTTAATTTAAAAAAGTGTAAAAACGTATGCTAAAAAGGAACGAAGAACTGGCTAAAATAAATTCATCAGAAAAAAATTGAAAGTCACTTGCTCATATATTATTATTATAATATAATTATACGGGGAATAATACAGTTACCGCAATTCTTGAGTAATCTTAAACATTGTTACACCTCAAATGTGTAAGGGTGTTTAAATATACATTGGAAGACTTTAAACAACATTAATTGACTATAAGATAATCATGATTGAACGCTAAAAGGTGAATGATCATTGAAATAAATTAAATTTAAATTATCACCATATATTCGTAAGTGGGCTTAAATGACCACAAATAACCTTGAATGACCGTTGATTGACCTTGAGTTAGCATTAATTATCATTAAATTGCCAAATGTTCTTATATAATTTGGGCGATGGGTTGTAACTGACCTTGAAAAGACGTTAAAAAACCTTGAACGATCGTCGGTTAACCTTAAATAAGTTTGACCCCAGATGGCTGATAAATTAGCATCTTTATCATTTTGCCTTAATTTTTGCAAGTAGTAACAAAGCAGCGACGACATAAAAACTATAAATCTATAAATCTTTAATTTAACAGATGTCCTTGATGATGACCTAGAATTATCAAATGACCTTAAGCGATCTTATATGATGATATTAAATGCAATCGGATAACTTTAAATGATTTGCCATTCGATCGATCGTTGGATCACCTTGTAAAGACATTGACTGATCTGTCCTTGACCTTGAATTATTATTAAATAAACATAATTGGCCTTAAATTATCATTAAATAACCTTGAATAGTCATCAGAAAACCTTAAATACTCTTAAATATTCATCAGACAATTTTAATTTAACTTCAATTAGCCGTTGATTTTGAATTCAATGTGCGCCCTTAAATCACCTTAAAAGGCCATTATATATCATTAAATGATGATTGTTGAATATAATCTGGATTACTCTAAATGACCTTGAATGACCGCTGATAAAAATAAACGACCTTGAGTCACTGTCAGATGGCCCTGAATGATTTTAAATGTTTGCAGGGAAACATTAATGTAATCGGGTGTTATGGCTGTGTTTACTTGCATTGTTAGGAGATGCAGTAATATTCTCTTTAATATAAACGAGGCATACTTATATAAACAAACTAGGTAGCGTTAGGATTTTAGAGTCTATAAACACATGCTTACAGTCATCGCTATATTTGAGATCGGGTATTATCCGAACAATATGTCGCTGGAGCTTAAAGATTCTATGTCTAATAGCAGAGTGTCCCCAGACTATTAGGCCATACAAGATATGACTCTGAATGAGGGAAAAGTAGGCAACTCGCAGAGCACTCCTGGGTACTTCACCCGCTATGCTATGGAGAACGAATATACTTACATTCAACTTTGCAGCGTGTGCATCATAAAGAGCAGCCCAGTTCAAGTTGGAATCTATATGCAGTCCTAGAAATGTGGTCGATGTCAGCACGTTGGCCGCTTTAGAGAGGGAAACTGTCAAGTTTGCTGATTTCGTATTATTTAATTTCAACAAGTTTCCAGTGAACCAATCGGAAGCCAATGACAATGCCACCTCATGCATGTTTATCACATCTACTTGAGATTGCACAATTTAATATGGTAAGATCATCTGCAAATAAGACTGGAATGTTGCTTGGCAGATCATTAATGTAAATTAAAAAGAGCTGAGGTCCAAGAATAGACCCTTGTGGTACACCATGACTAATTTCACGAGGATATTATACCAGCACTAGTAATACGCTGTGTCATTTTTGACAAGTAAGACATAATAAGAAGACAACTACTAGGATATAGATTGTAGTAATATAGTTTCCTTAGCAGTACTTGATGTGATACACAGTCAAAATCCTTCGATAGGTTCAGGAACGTGGCGGTTAATACGTTTTTCTTTTCAAAACAGTCAACTACCTCATCAACCAGATCCAAACCTCATTTGTAGTAGACCGCAAAATATGTTGTGTTACGACGCAGGTACAAGCGTCGTCGAACCCAAGCCTCCTTTGCATATTATTGGGGTACTTTACAAGCTATCGGGCTAGTGAACAATAAGTGGTGTGTGCGTTTTAACGAAACCGTCTTAGACCGTCGTAAAGGACTTAGCGGGTAGTTTACGACAACATCTGGCTGCCAGGCAACGGTCCAGGTCAGAAATTCGGCCCACCGCGGTTTGGCAACGGGGCGAAGAAAAACCCAAATCCGACCAATGGGGCAACTTTGGACACCACCACCACTTTTCCCTTCCACCCTTCGAGGAAGGTAAAAGAAGAATGCGGAACAGAAGCAAACGAACTATCGAGCAAGAAACATAATTACAACTATTTCGATTCTGTTAATTGTACAATTTGTAAATAGATTTGGTTAATTCAGTCTACTTCGTTATTATTCAACTAATACTTATCAAACTTATTGTTTCCCCAACAAGAAGTGTAAACATTTTGGTCCTTCGAACCCGATCCAAGAAGTTTTGGATAATTTGCATCTCAATTAAGTAAATCAATCGTCGATAAAGTAATTGAAAGTGCAAAAACCAGTGCAGAGATCCAGCATTAGCCGCAGTCGAACGAAGCAGTAGGTGCGCAGCCGGATAACATCGCATTTTGGAAGCCGTAGTCGTGATCAGCAGCGGTTCCGAGAGAAGCAGCGTCATCGTCGGGACGAACCGTGGACGCCCTTCGGACCCATTTCCTGAGACCAGTTCAAGGCAGCAGAGTGTCCTCCAGTCATAACGCCCAGCAGCAAGTGTTAAGGTAGGCCTCCCCTTGTTCCCTCCATTTTAATTTCTTAACCATGACTGAAGAAATTCAATTATCAAAGGATAGCGAACGAGCTCTCCGTACGTTAAAGAAAACCTACAAAACGTTAGAAACAAATTTAGTGGATATCACAACAGAATTAGAGTCGGAATACAGGGACGTAGATGTATGTTTGGCACTAATTGACGATGTTTTGAAATCAATAGATCAATTTAGAAATTAAGAACGTGAACATTTTGATGAATCAGCTCCACAATCATTTAATAAGGGATTTACATTGTTCAAAACAGCAACTCAAATGAAAATTAAACTTGAAAGATTGAAAAAAGAACAAAGTGTAGTGAATAACAATTCTCGAGCAGTGCCTCAAGTCAAGTTGCCCGACATACAACTGCCGTCTTTTAGTGGGGATTATATTGAGTGGTATTCGTTTATAGATACATTTAATTCATTAATAGGCAGTAATAATTCGTTGTCAAATTTGGAAAAATTTCAATATTTAAAATCATCTCTTAAGGGTGAAGCGGCAAAAACAGTTAAGTCGTTAGAGATAACCGGTTTAAATTATCCAATTGCAATACAATTGTTACGTGATAGTTTTGAAAATAAGCGTTTGATTGTGAACAGCCACATTCAAGCATTATTTAATATGCCATACATTAAAAAAGAAACAAGCCATGAATATCGTGAACTAATTAATGTAATTACTCAAATACTAGCGCTCTTGAAGTATTAGACAGGTCTATAAATCAAACAGAAGATTGGTTAATTCACTTAACTTTATCGCGTTGCCCATATTCAATTCAAGTCGAATGGGAAAATCAACTAAAACATTCAGAAATGCCCACCTTAGACAAATTGAAAAAGTTTTTAACTAAACGTTGTCAAACTTTAGAATCTGTAAATCATACCGAAATTTCTTTAAAACCTAAATATCATTCAAATCAGTTAGTAAATTCAAATATAAATCAATTTGCATGTATTGTTTGCCATCAACCACACCAATTATTTAGCTGTGACAAATTTCGATCGTTTGAAATAGCAAAACGATCTGATCTAGTGCGCGCAAAGCGCTTATGTAGAAATTGCCTCAAACCAGGTCACAACATAATTGACTGTAAATCGTCAAAAACGTGTAAAAATTGCCATAAAAAACATAACACATTGTTACATTTTCCAAACACGAATACAAATCAAACCCAAGGAAATATGCCAGGAACTAGTTCCTCCCTATACGTAAACAGTTCAGAAAATGATCACATTTTATTGTCTACGTGTGTTGTTGAAGTACACACCGGAAATAATAAACAAAATATAAAGGCTCTATTAGATTCCGGGTCCCAAGCAAATTTAATTACGACTAAAGCAGCACAAAGGTTAAAATTAGAACAAGTTCAAACTAATCAAACATTTTCCGGTCTCGGTGCTAATAATTGTTTAATTCAATCGTCTGTAAATATTAATATAAGTTCATTAGTAAATAATTTCCATACAAGTATCAATTGTTTTGTTATTGATAAAATCACTAACAAATTACCTGCTCAAACTTTAAACATTAAACAAATTCAAATTCCTGAGGGAATTAAATTAGCTGATCCAAAATTTTTTGAATCAGCCGATATCGATTTATTAATAGGTGCAGAATTATTCTATGAATTATTAACAGCCGAGCGTTTACATAAGAATAAACTTACATTTCAAAATTCGAAATTAGGTTGGATTATTAGTGGTAGAGTGCCCTCTGCACCGTCTGTGAAAAATTTAACTTGTCACTCCGTAACCTTTTCTCAATTAAACAAATCCGTTGAGCGTTTTTGGCAGGTAGAACATGTAGATAATAATGAGTCAATTAAATCTAAAGAAGAAATTTTGTGTGAGGATTTTTTTTCGAAAACAGTAGAACGAGACTGCGAAGGGCGATTCGTAGTTGCATTACCGTGGAAAACCAATCCATCCGTATTGGGAAATTCATACTGGTTAGCCAAAAAACGTTTAGTTAATTTAGAGATTAAGTTACAAAATAATCCAGAGTTAAAACAAAAATATCATTCATTCATCAATGAATATATCGCACTAGGTCACATGGAACGAATCCCACACGGCCAGAACGAATTTAATTATTATTTACCGCACCATGCGATTATTAAAAATACTAGCATAACAACAAAACTGCGAGTAGTTTTCGATGCTAGCGCGAAATCGAAAAACGATATATCATTAAATGACATATTATTAACAGGACCTCCTTTACAAGATGACTTATTCTATATTCTAATTAGGTTTCGCATGCATGAATACGTCATCACGGCCGACATACAAATGATGTATCGTCAGGTCAAAATAAAAGATTCTGATTGTAAGCATCAACAAATTTTATGGCGTAAATCTCCTACTGAGCCAATTAGTATATATCAATTAAAAACCATTACATATGGAACTAGTTGTGCACCATATTTAGCCGTAAAATGTTTACAGGAATTAGCTAAGGAAGCCGATAATCCATTAACTTCCCATGTCATATTGCATGATTTTTATATGGATGACCTGTTAACGGGTGCGCCTACTATAGAGGCCGCCAAAACTTTACGTGATTCATTAATAAAAACGTTGAAACGGGGTGGGATGTCATTACGCAAATGGGCTGCAAGCGATGCAGAAATCTTAGGTGATTTAAATAATAATGATATCAGCAACTATGTGTTAAATCTCAATCCAGACGAGCAACTTAAAACATTAGGCATTCAATGGAATCCCAGTAATGATAAAATCGAATACAACCCTTTTAAATTAAATGTAGTTAGTTCAACAAAACGCACCATCCTATCAGAAATTTCTAAATATTTTGACCCTTTAGGCTTACTAGGTCCGGTAATTGTAAAGGCTAAATTAATTATCCAAACCATATGGAAATATAAATTAGATTGGGATGAACAAGTCCCTCAAGATATTTTGCAGTCGTGGTTAGAATTACGGGATCAATTAAATTCTATGAAAACAATCGAAATACCTCGCAAAGTAAAATCGTCATTCGAGTCTGTTATAGAACTTCACGCGTTTGGTGATGCTAGTATAAATGCATATGGCTCAGCAGTTTATTTGAAATCGGTTGAATCGAATGGATCTGTAAGTAGTCAATTATTATGTGCAAAATCAAGAGTGGCACCCTTAAAGAGTATAACATTACCGCGTTTGGAGCTTTGCGCAGCTGTTTTGACCGCCAATTTAGTACAACAGGTAAAAAATGCGTTATCTATAGAATCATTAAATTGCCTCTATTATACGGACTCTACAATTGTATTATCCTGGATTAATTCGGATGCAGCAAAATTTAAACAGTTTGTTGCTCATCGCGTAGGTGAAATACAAAGATTATCAAACATAAATAATTGGCAACATATTCGGTCGGGCGACAATCCGGCAGACATCATTTCACGGGGGGCATTACCCTCCGAATTAATTAAAAATTCGCTATGGTGGAATGGGCCTGAGATTTTAAAACAGCCAGGGACTCCTAAAATATGGGTGCCTCAGCAGGAATTCAATATGGAGCTAAGAAGTTTAATTATAACTACTCATGGGCCATGCATTCCTTGGTTGAATAAATATTCATCTTTAGTTAAATTAATACGTGTCACCGCCTGGATTCAAAGATTTGTTAATAATATTTCAAAAGGGAAGACCAAATTGGGAGGAGAACTTAATGCAAAGGAATTAAATAAGGCCGAAATAAGCATTATAAAATCTGTACAGCAAGCAGAGTTTTCAAGGGAAATTAAATTATTAAAAAATAAGCAACTAATTGAATCTAGTAGTAATCTATTACAATTAGATCCGTTTATAGACGAATTTGGCATAATACGAGTAGGGGGTCGGCTAAGAAATTCTGAGTTAGAATACGATGCCAAATTCCCAATTATTTTACCAAAACATAGTTATCTCAATGAATTAGTTATCGGATACTACCATAACTTAAATTTTCATATAGGAATTCAGGGGACATTAGCGAGCATAAGAACTAAATATTGGCTCATAGCAGGTAAGAATTTAGTTAAAAAATTCATTCGGAACTGTGTTGTGTGTTTTAAGGCAAATCCGCAATCAACGCAACCCATAATGGGTAATTTACCGAAATATAGAACAACACAATTACTACCATTTAAAAAAACCGGAATCGATTATGCGGGACCATTCATGATAAAAGAAGGCAAAAGGAAATGTACAAAATTAATTAAGATTTATATAGCGCTGTTTGTTTGTATGGCCACAAAGGCGGTTCATATAGAAATTGTGAGTGACCTGACGACTGACTCGTTTTTAGCCGCATTACGACGATTCATGTCAAGAAGGGGTTTAGTTAGCGATTTATATAGCGATAACGCCACCAATTTTACTGGAGCAAATCGTGAAATTAAAAAATTGTATAACTTTTTACACGAGCAGCAAGATTCATTAAAATCCGCATTAAGCATAAATAAAATCAACTGGCATTTTATACCACCACGTGCTCCACATTTTGGGGGCCTCTGGGAAGCGGGCATTAAATCCACTAAACGTTTATTAACTAAGGTTGTTGGCAATGCCAATTTAACGTACGAAGAGTTTGTAACAGTAACAACTCAGATAGAGGCTATACTAAACTCTCGTCCCTTATACCCCTTATCACATGACCCTAACGATCTCTCCTTCCTCACACCCGGCCATTTCCTTATTGGAGATAACTTGAGGGCACTACCGGAACCAGACTTGGAGGAGATCAACATTGGCAGACTGTCACGATGGCAACTCGTCCAACGGATCCAGCAGCAATTTTGGAAGAAGTGGAGCAGGGAATACCTACAGGAGCTTCAAGGTCGACGCAAATGGAAACGATCTAACGGGGACTCTTTAGAAGTAGGGCAACTTGTCCTCATGCAAGAAGACAACACACCTCCATGTCGGTGGCGAGCAGGACGAGTGGAGGCAATTCATCCCGGAGACGACAACATAGTGCGCGCCGCGACTATCAGAACGTCCCGCGAGTGTTTTGTGCGCCCTGTGGTTAAGTTGTGCGCGTTTCCCAAAGACTAAAAGTTATTTTCCCTTATATACATTTTGTTTCGTATTGTGCATTTAATTTAATAATTATCTAGTCACGTTAGGTATAGAGATTTTTATGTTATATAATTAGAATGGTTATTATTATAGGTATGTCTTAATTATATTTGCGAAATTATCTAATTTCACCGGGGGGAGGATGTTACGACGCAGGTACAAGCGTCGTCGAACCCAAGCCTCCTTTGCATATTATTGGGGTACTTTACAAGCTATCGGGCTAGTGAACAATAAGTGGTGTGTGCGTTTTAACGAAACCGTCTTAGACCGTCGTAAAGGACTTAGCGGGTAGTTTACGACAACATCTGGCTGCCAGGCAACGGTCCAGGTCAGAAATTCGGCCCACCGCGGTTTGGCAACGGGGCGAAGAAAAACCCAAATCCGACCAATGGGGCAACTTTGGACACCACCACCACTTTTCCCTTCCACCCTTCGAGGAAGGTAAAAGAAGAATGCGGAACAGAAGCAAACGAACTATCGAGCAAGAAACATAATTACAACTATTTCGATTCTGTTAATTGTACAATTTGTAAATAGATTTGGTTAATTCAGTCTACTTCGTTATTATTCAACTAATACTTATCAAACTTATTGTTTCCCCAACAAGAAGTGTAAACATGTTGTTTGTTTCAAAATACTCTGTTAACTGCTATTGTAGAATTTTTTTCAGCACTTTGGAAAAAAATGGAAGCAAAGATATGGGACGGTAATTATTCAGATCATCCCGAACCCCTTTTTTTGTGAATTGGAATTACCAAGGCAGCGTTCGGAAATATGTCTGAACGTACGTACATGTTAATTAATTTAGTTATCTTTTTATCTTCGCTTTGTTTTTTTTTTTCGGAAAAGACTTGCTAAAATATTTTAAGAAAAAGGCAAGAAAATCATTGATTTGTATCTCTAACGCAGTTATTGAGAAAGTTCCATGATTTCGACTCTAGGGATTGAAATAATTTAAATTTGCTAATCTCTGTTAAGGGACGATGCTTATGGCAAACTGTTTTTCTAGGCTGATGTTCAATGCTTAGAATCCCCACATGATCCGAAATACCTGTTTCAAAATTGCGAGTTGTGCATGAAATGTTGTTTGTGCATATATTATCAATGCAGTTTGACATTTAACGATAAGGTAAATTAGTAATTGGTATCAGTTGGTTTTACTTGTTTCACAATTTTTATTTATTTAATTTCCTTAACAAGCCGCGAACAATATCTTTAAGATGTGTTTTGTAAATTATATTTCAAAAAGCCATATTTGACAAATAATTTGATGTATCATCATCAAGAGAGTCTTTATGGAGCAACTGTCACCAGAAGAAGAAGGTGAGAATGGAAGTACACTTATTTTGTGAATTCAAGCCTTTCCAAATGCGATTAAAATTTTTGCAGAAAAATATTAACTACAATATTTGAATCTTTTTGTTGGCATGTTGGATAAAATAAATACTACCTAATTAGACCAAGCTAAATCTAATTGACTTCGAAATTAATCTATAGGAGATATTGTTAAGTCCTTTTACAAAATGGTTGTACTTAATATAATGCAGGTAATCACGTCTGATGATCGCACAGCTCTTCATTTTCTACAGAACATCAGTGCTACTAATACGAAAGTAAACATTTGCGAAAAAAATGGGCATTTTTTGTCAATAACTTAATTCAGTCATGGCCCTTTAATCATTATTGTATTTAAAGGGCCCTTATGAACATTCTTTTCGATCTTGCCTGTCTTTAGGTTGGTGAAATTGATTTTCTGTTTTTAGAAAGCTTTTTTGATTCATCATGTCCTCATTTTTGAAAACTAAAAATCGTAATTTTTGAATTCTGACTGAATAGCTGATTACCATAAGATGTTACCGCTGCTAAGGCGACAACAAGAGGAAGTATATCTACAAGATATACATTTTGACATTTGAAACAACTGAATCTGTTGCCAACGTTCTTTGTGGCGGAAAATTCTGTTGCGCTATGCATAAGAGGAGATATTATGTCTTTTATAGAAGAAAATAATCATTTAATACTTTAATAAGGTTTTTGTTCGACATATTTGCTCTAAAGCGCCATTAAACCCTACCAATATTATACTACGAAGCAAGCAAGCCTCTATTATTTAATTTAATTATAAATGATTATAATAACTTCTCTTTAATTGAAGCTGATCATTTATAGAAAAAAATATTTGGCTATATAACATGTATAAAAGATAACTGCCATAAATCGAATAAAACACTATTTTTTTTTCTTCTTCCTCTAATACACTTCAGAATGTTTTACGCGTTTATTGACCCGGCTGGGAATTTTATTGGGGCCAAAAAAGAAAACCGCGCTCCGCCGCCCCACGGCGTCTGTTATAAATTCGGCGTTCCCGAGGGACGGGGGTGTAAGTAATCTCCACGGGAATGGGGAATCGTCATGGTGTGCGGCAAGGTCAGAGCGCGGGAGGAATAAGGGAACTCCAGCAGGGAGAGAAATTGGATTTCCTATAGAATATCTAAACGGCGATAAAACATTGTTATTCCACAATACGGCCACCGTTCCTCGGAAGCGGCACAGTGGTAATTGTATTAGCACGGCCTTGGCCCAAAATAGTTGGTTTGTCCAGCCGATATCGATTACAAGGATTTTATTGTTGCTTCAGAAGATCTAAACTGTCAATTAAGGACATGACTTGATTTATTCCTGATTTATATTTAGATCAGACCTGAACAATATTCATCAGGTTGTCTACTCTTCAAATGTATAGCTGAGAAATACCATCAATTCTCCTAATAAATTTCACACTGAAACAAGACAGTAAAATAATAAAGGTCTTCGAAAATTAGATCTAAATGTGCCCAAAATGGCTAAAATATTGCCACATTAGCTACAATCGCCTTATAGGCATCATCATACTATAATTGGTGGAGTGGAAGGGTTCTATGTTCTAAATTTCAAAATGATTTATTATATTTATGTATGTATTTATTTCTATAGATCTTGTAAAGTAAATAAACTAAACTAAAGTATTTAATTGTGGAGGCGTTTACTTTGTGGTACATCTTGAATATACTGAAGAAAAGAAAACAGGATCACTTTGTTTTACCACTTTTTATTATTATTATTATAAGAAGTGGTAAACAAAGTGATCCTGTTTTCTTTTCTTCAGTATAAACTAAAGTAGTTATAGTACTTAACCTCAACTCGAAGAAGTTCCTCAGAATATCTGTTAGATATTCATTTAGGTAGACTTGTTCTTCAGCATTTGTTGTGATTCTTTCAAAAACTTTTTTTAAAATTTAAAGGTGCAAGAATTATAACCACTAACAGCGTGAAATTTTAGAAAATCAGTAATAGCGTTATAATCTTTACATCTTTAAATTTTGGAAAGTTTTAGAAAGAATCACAACAAATACTGGAGAAAGAGTCTTCTTACAACTGTATACACAGCAGTCAGCTAGTAGATTTAAGGTAAAAAAAATAAAACAATACACCCCCGATGCTGGCGGAGGTGACGTAATAGGGAAACTTTTATTAACTCGTAAGTAATCGCAGTTTATACCCGGTCATTACTGGGGCGCACTCTTTTTATGCGTCCCGTTGGAAGCTCCCCGCTAAATATATGACTACGTTAAAGGTGAATCTCCCCCCTGGGGGCCCCCCATGACGAAGCTCTAACTTTTTTATGTGCCCCGAATAGATAAACATAATTAAAGTTATAGTCTGGAATTTCGCGCGGATGCCGTAAAAATGAATCATGTGTTCGGCGGAAAAAAAAATGGAGCGAAGTTTTTAACCGATGGCCATTTAATTTATAAGTAGAGATAAGCGGTAATAAAATATCAGCGGATGCTTTTATTAAAGGATGTGTACGAATGTATGAATTCATCCCGCAAGGGGATTGAGATTACCGGGGGTAGCAAAAGGAAAATAAACTCACGTTCTGAGTAGAAATCTGTTTATATTCAGGGAATTGACAATTGACAACCGCCATACTCAACTTCTTGTTAGTAGAGTTACTCAGAATGTTTTGATGTCCATTAGTGTTGTTTACAGTGACATGAAAAATTGATTATTCCTTGCTATTTTTCTTACAATTTTCGACATGGATTATCTCATCAATAGTAAACCGATAAACTGAATTCGACTTTTGACGTTGAAGCACCATAAAAAACCGTCATACATCGATGGTATATGAAATTCAATCGTGGTGAATTGATGAATTTCGTGAAGGTCTTCCAAAATCAGTTGTTGTTCAAAAAAAAAACATAGATGCTGTGCGTGAACTGACATTGCAAAATCGTCACGTGACTTATGGTGATATTGAGGCATTCTTGGACATTAGTGGGTCCAGCATACGTTCAAAATCACTTGAATATTTGGGTGTCAAAAAATGTTTGCGTTAGATTCCACATAATTTAACGAAAGCTCAACTAAAGCTCGCGTCTATAGGTCGAAAGTAATGCTAAAGAAATATGACTACAACGCATGCAATGACATCATGACAAGTGTCGAACCATCTATTTGTGCGTATGGCGCGAAAATAAACAGCAGTTAACTGTGTGTTTTTATCAGTGGGACTCTGACTCGATTGCAGATTAGCACGCTAGGCTATTCGTTCCTTGGCTGCGAGCTCGTATAGTTCTAGTTACTTCTGTCCGTCCTGTGTTGTTGCAGCTGGTAACACTGTCACATCACGAAGAAGTTAGCTTCTCCTATCTTGGCAAACGGAGACCATCAGTTATTAGCTTTCAAACTCAACGGGCTGTGAGACATCTTGCTAAGCATTCTAGTGAGATAGGCTTTGAGACATTTTGTTGAGCAGTCAAGTGCGACTTCCACCTCCTCGTGATGCCCATTCAATGGGCTGTGAGACATCTTATGAAGTAGTCTAGTGTGATGGCTTTGAGGCATTTTGTTGAGAAGTCAATTGCGACCTCAACCTCCTCGTGATGCCCACTAGGGTTCGATAGGCGTCGGATTCAATGAGAGGGGTACGCGAGTTGGAAGGATGTGCTAGGAAGGCGTTCTTTACGGCATTGGAGTCGTGACGATGAGGGTGGAATTCGAAGTAGCTCTTGAAACTGAAAGGTAGGTAAGTGTGGTATTACAAATCTATGGTTCTATCAAGATAAGTTAAATCCAACAAAAGTTGTTAACTTACAAAGCACTTCGAAACAAACGATCGACTGTTTTTTTTTTCTCGAAGAAACCAAAAAAAATAAAAACCTTTATTGGCATAAAAAATTATAAACATACTAAAACACAAAACATAATAATACCACTTACTCTCATATTATACCCAGCCACTCTCTTTATCGCCTCACACCACACACTTTCTCTATTCATTTCCTGAAGCAGTATGTAACCCGGGGTCGCTTTCTCCACCCCTAACATCTGCCTCAGGAACCACCGCTGCTCACTCTCAACCCTTTCTTGCTTCCTGACCCCCCACACTTCCACCCCATACAATAAAATAGATCTCACGCACGCATCCCATAAACCACACGTCACACTCACATTTCCTTTAAACCAACCTCCCATGCTCATCATATCCTCCCGTCCCCTTAAACATAAAGCCAAAATATTTAAACACTTTCACTCTCTCTATCGTTTCACCCTTCCACTCTAATCCTTTTATCCTTCCCTCTCTTCCCTTAATCCTAAATCTCATCCATTTCATTTTCTTAACATTCACTTGCAAGCCTCTCCTGTCCATATACCCTTCCACTCTCTTTAGCATCCCTCTCATTCCTTCCCATTGCCTCGCCATTAGGACCATGTCGTCCGCGTACCCTAGTGTCCATACCTTTCTCTTCTCAATTAACATCCCCCCATCCTGTCCTTTTCTTAGAACCTCTTCCCCTATGTACAAATTAAAGAGCACCGGGCTCAACGGGCAACCCTGCTTTAGACATTTCCACGTCCTAAATCTTTCCGCACACGTCCCTCCCACCTTCGCAACACACCACGTTTTCTCATACATCCTCCTTATGAACTCAACCATTCCTCCACTCACCCCCCCTTTTCTCAGTCGTTCTATCATCCATTTTCTCGATACCGAATCATACGCCGCTTTAAGATCTAAAAACACCGCAAACATACTCCCTTTCTCTTCCAACACTCGTTCCACTGACCTGGCCAGGGTAAATAACTGGTCACTTGTTCCCCTTCCTTTCCTGAACCCTCCCTGCGTTTCGTCTAATAAGTTTTTTCTCCTCCGTTTCCTCCTCAAGCCTCCTCTTAACTAACAGCATCGCTAACTTGCATCCTATGTTTATTATCGTTATTCCTCGGTAATTCTCTATTTCGTTGATGTCACCGCCTTTGTGGACCGGCCACACCGCCCCCACCTTCCATGAATCCGGGATCTTCTCCTCCCCTTTCCAGATTTGGTTCATGAGGTTTCTAAATCTATCCATTCCTCCCCTTCCTATTTCTCTCCACATTTCCGCTTTTAGTCCATCCAGACCCGCGGCCTTCCCTTTTTTTAGTTACTTAAAGGCTCTCTCCACCTCCTCCTACGAGAATTCTGCTACTTCCCACCTAACTCCTTCGCCCGCTAGCTCCACTGGATCTCCACTTTCTCTTCTGCATTTATCCGCCCACTCTTTTATGTCTATCCCCGTTTGTTTTGCCCCTTCCCCCTCTTTAGTATCCTCCACATATCTGCCTCGTTCTTACATGCCTTTAGTTCTTCTACTTTTTTTCAATCACCCTTCTCTTCTTCTCTTCACACATCTTTTCGTAATTTTTCTTTGCTTCCCATACTTTTCCCTGTTCGCCGCTCCCTTCTTTGTATTTGTTTCTCACTCTCCTCATCTCTGCCTTTGCCCTTCTGCACTCCTCATCAAACCACTCCTCCTTTACTCTCCCTCTTACTTTCTTACTCCGACCGCAACTCTTTATTACTTCCTCTATTGCTTCCATTGACTCCACTTTCTCCCACTCTATCACCTTCAACCTCTCCCTCATCCTTCTTATCGCTGTTTCCCCGCTCTCAAGCCTCGTCACTTCTTGTTGCACTCCCTTTTCCTTCTTGTTTCCTGTCAGAATCTCTACCTTTATTGGCCAGTGATCCGAGCCTTCTGCTTCCTCTACCTCCATCCATCTCACGTCCCCCCTATCGCATCCCTTTGTCACCATGTAGTCTATCACCGACCCTCCCTTTGGCCCCACATGGGTTAACCTCCCTTCCCAATCTCCTTTCGTACATCCGTTTAATACCTCCTACCCCTCCCCCAACGCCCATTCTTGCAACCTCCTTCCCTCGGCATTCACGAACTTATCTTGTGACGTCCTCTTGATCCCTTCTCCTTCCTCATTTATCCCCCCCTCTAATTCTCCTAGTCTAGCGTTGAAATCTCCCCCAACTATATATCTTCCTCCGTATCAATCTCTTTGCTAATATCTCCCCAATTCTTGTTTACGTATACCAACCCTAATGTTAAATCTCTCTTTCCCCTACCACATCTTACCCATCCCACGTCTCCTTCTCCCTCCATGAACTCCACCTTCTCTGTTTGTAGGTTCCTTCTTATCCCCACAATCAAACCCCCCTTCGCTCTTCCCTTCACCGCCTCCTTACTTGCCGCCTTCATTTCCCATCTAAAACTCCCTGGTAATCCTCCTCTTACTTCCTCCCAATCTTCCCTCACCATCCATGTTTCCAACAACCCCACTATATCCTTCCCCTCTATCCATTCTCCTAATGCTTTCTCCTTTTCCTTCCCCCTAGTCTTACCCTTTATTCCCGCCACATTCCACATCCCAATTGTTAGAACCTCCCTACTCCTGCTACCCCTACCACCCTCCCGTCCTCCCCCATATGACACATCTGCCTCTACAGGTTTTTTGTTTCTTCCAGTAATCTCTCTTTCTCATTGTCTATCGTCAGCTTCTGGTAACCTATCCTTGTCATTCGCCCCTTTTCCTGTTCGCTCTTTGCCTTCTCTCTAATTTTCTTTTGTATTTCCCTCTCCCTTTTTGTCATATCATCATCTATAAATATCATCTCTCCTGTTTTTCGAATTTTTTTTTTTTGTTCGGCATCACTTTGATTTTATTCTCTCTCCCTCCCAACTTTACCACAGTTAGCTTATTTCCCCCCTCCGGTTTGACATAATCCTTCACTTCTACTTCCACCTCAACAACCTCCCTAAGGAATTTTTTTATTTCCTCGTTGTCTCGGAAATCCTTGCCCCTTATGACGACGTTATTTCTCCTTTCCCTCATTTCCCTTTTCTCTCCTTCCTCTTCTAACACCTTTATCTTAGCTCTTAGTTCCTCCCTTTCCTCTCTCCACATCTCCTTTACCTCCTCCTTCCACATCTCTTTCATCTCTTTTATGTCCTCTTTCCGCATTCCTCTTGTTTTCTCTATTTCCTCCTTCCACATTTCCCTTTCCTCCTTCCACATCAAACCAAACAAGTGGTAATTTACCATTGGACGATCAAATCTAAATAATACAAAACAATTTACTTGTCAGAAGTTTTCCGAAAGAAGAAGGCCTCTGTTAGATACACGACTATATTTATGATTTCTAATCAACAACTTTTGAATTGCTCTAAATATATCTATCAAAGAATTCATTGTAAATAATTTTATTACATGGTGATAGATAATTTCGGGCGATTAAAAGTAAAATAAGCATTTCAAATAAACAAGTATTTGTTCAAATTAAAATTTTTATTACTTTCTGAATATTTTTTTTTATACGCATGCATAAAATTTTAGGTCCTAAGATCTCACTGGTCGGGTCGAGATAAACTGACTGCAAATATTCCCCGGAGGTGTCGACGCACAATAAACGCAGTTAATTATAATTTTCAGTTACATTGTTGTTTTAGGCTTTATGGACGCAATAAAATGCAATATTTACAAAGCAGTAAAGGCCGCTCCGCGATGTAAATATCCCGTTACAACGGCCGCGTTTGCGTATCGTAATTGATTAATGCCTCGGATGACTGCACGAAGAACAAAAATACTGGAAGTGTGTGTGTGTGTGTTTGTAACTAGAAACTAAATGCAAATGAACACATGAATAAAACATGGCACTGATAACTACCAATATGCGTAATTAGAATGTACTGTGTGGCGAGGGGGAGGCCAACTTTTATAAATCAGAGCAAAAACGGAGAAACATGTTTTTGTTAGGCGAAGGAAATGATTGTCTTGAAGAATTTATGGTGGGTGAGGGAAAATTAATTAAAGTACTTCTCTAGGTGAAGTAAGTGAACGCAGATTTAATTTGTATATAATAAACTTACAAACAATGTAAAGTAAATGGCCAGTTATCTATAGTCTTGAAAATACTTCTACTAGAAAAGAAGGTTTCCATACATTGTTTATGTTGTTTATACTTAAGTACAAATTAATATATAAAAATGTTATAAAAAAACATACAAAAAACTTGGATGGATGAAGCTGGGCGGAGTTCATACAGCTGCCATGTTCTTCCACTCTAACCCTGACATTATCGGTGTCTCGCAATGCAGTACTACTATCTCTGTTTTGTATGCTTTGGTGTTCAAAATCTTCCAAAACCATAATTTATAGCAATGCCCAAAAAATATTTTTAATCTCTCTTTCAGAGCCTGGCAAAAATGGAGAAACATGTTTTTGTTAGGCTAAGGGAATGATTACATTGAAGAATTAAAGTTGTCTCTTCAGAGGAGAAAAAGCCAAACTTGGTAAGATAACGGTGGAACAATCTGCACCAAAGTGGTAGCAGTCATTTAATCAACAGAGGCAAGAGTTGCAGATCATATTTTTATGAACTCAAGCCTTTTTGTAAGAAAGTATTTTGAACTTTATAATGTAAGTATAATGGATACATAGATACTATCAATTTGAAAACTGCCACCTACGACTTGGGGATGTTTGCCGTTTGCAATTTCGCAGCGAAGAACTCTTAAGATTATGAAACTGCACTTTCAGTAGAGCCGTGTAATAAAATTGCCCAACTGTATAAGTTCGCCGGCGTGCGGAATTACAAAACTCGGTGTTTATATGAAATGTGCAAACACGCCGAATATTTATAGCGAGCGAAAATAAAATGGAGTCAAAAAAAATGTTGGGCGCCGGTCTGAGAAGCAAAGAGACCACATGTCTGTACGTACGGAATGTGGGTGTCCGCGAGGGGAATTAAATGTTGCGCCGCTATTTCTGGGCGGTTACGTGCGTCCGGGTACTAATGCCTAGCTTGAACTCTAAGACTACCGATTTAATCCCAAAATTGGCTAAAAAGAAAACGTTAATAAACTAAAACGAGAATAACAATCTAAATCTCTTTCATCATCAGAACTGCTGCCATTGCTCTCAACATATTCTTTACTCTTCAAATTTGTATACTCTGTTCTTTAGGTACTCCAGATGGTTGATCTGATTTTTTTTTCTGTGCGAGAATCACAATTTAAAATTCACAATACCTAACCTACCCGAAATTTTTATACTCTGTTCTTTAAGTACTTCAAATGGTTGCTCTGGTTTTTTTTCTGTGCAGTCTCATGCGTACTACGGTAGTGACCGGTCAGAGGTCTCAGCTGGTCTCCCTAAAGCTACTGATTTAGTTCCAAAATGGTCAGAAATAAGACATTAATAAACTAGAACCCGAATCATAATCTAAAAATCTCTATACCAAACCTACCATAATTTTTATTATCTGCTCTTTAGGAACTCATGATGCCACTTCTTTAGGCACCATAATCTTCCTGAAAAAGCCTTGTTTATTGCGTGAGAAATTGAGGGTGTACGATCTTTAACTTATTTTCTTTAAAGTCAATTTTTTCTTAATTTTCTGGAATATAACGTAGTTAATACAATTACAATTCCGAAATTTTCAATTAATTAATGACTTTTGGGCAGAAAGACTTCAGGTCTATAGCCCAGACGGACTAACACTATCTATTTGTATTGAGTCATATTTATTGTTATTAAGCATTACGTTTTGTCCAAATAAAGATTATTGTATATATGAATGACTTTGTGGGTATCGCTCTTATATTTATTTTAGCGACCGTAGTTTTGACAACTTAAATTAAAATAGTAGTTACAATGACAAGTTTTGTTAAAACAGAAAAAAAAACTCTTTGAAAAAAGAAGAGAAATTGTTACAAGAAAAGATAAGTTTTTAGAAAACTGCTCGAAATTTCTAAAAATCTCAACAAAAAGTTTCTATGAATATTCCAAGAAAGTCAAAACATTTGAAATTATAGAAATCTGGAAATTTGTAAGAATAAAATAAAAAATTACTGAAAATTGTTATACAAATTTTGAAAAAATAGAAGAGAAGTAAAAAAAAAACCCTTTATTGGCATAATAACTTTAACCTACAAAACCAACCTTCTATATATAAGTATATACAAACTTCTACATTCAAACATTTTATTGTATTTTCCTCTTCATAATAGAGGAATACAGAACGAGCCAGTGGAGCGGTGTCCATTTGAATCTACAAAGGAACTCCGTTACAATATAAATTAAACGATTCATCTCCCTCTCCCACCCCAGTCTGGCCAAAACCTTTACACCAGCTCTATCTTCTCTCATCCATTCCGTTACCTTCTTTTTCGTCCCAACCACTCCTCACGCACCCCTTCACACTCTTCTCCCAAATGACTCCATGTATCCATTCCATTCTTACACAGTGCACACCTACCATAACTTTCTTCCATCCAAACCTTCCTTCCTCTCTCTTCCAAAGCACAATTTATTTCCATTCAAAACTTCCTTCCTCTCTCTTCCGTAGTACCGCATGCCAATAAAGGTTTTTTTTAGAAGAGAAGTTGTAAGCCAGAAGAAAGAAGTTTTTGGAAAACTAATACAAAATGAGACAAGTCGAATATCTCAATGAAAAGATTTTAGAAATAATCAAAGAGAATATATACAATTAAAACTTTAGCAATGGAAAATTCTTTTCAAAATTTAAAAGCAAAAAAATGCCAAACATTTTTCAATAAAGAGAAATTCGTAGAAAATTCTGATAAGGTAAATTAAAAATTGGTAAAAAATTTACGTAAAATTAAAGAGGAATTGTTGAAACATAGAATAAGTATTTTTTTTTAGAAAACTCTGCTAAAAAATACTGAAAATTTCTGGAAAATTATATATGAATTAATTATAGACAAAACTAAAAATGGTATAAATTTTCAAAGAAAATAGAAGAACAATTGTTGCAGGAAAATTGTTTGAGATAAAAATTGTTGAAAAATTTTAAAACCAAAAATATTAGGCATATTTGTAGAAAAGTAGTTCCTTTAAAATTCCAATACAATAAAGCAAAAAAAATGGAAGAGTAACTGGTGCATAAGAGAAGAATACAAGTTTTTAGAACGCTTCTACAAAATAAGCCAACACTTTTAAAAAATCTAGAGAAAATTTTAGATGAAAATCTCTATGAAATTTTTGATAAAAAATTAAATTCTAAAAACATAAACATTTCTGGAAACTTTGGACGCTAAAACTAATAGTTGTCTATCATCATTTTTTCTTAGACAATAATAATAATAATAATAAACATCTTTATTTGCTCATAAAATTGGTGAAGATATTCCCGAAAAATTCCGATAAGATAAAAAGCAAGAATTTGATGCAAAACCGAAAGAAGATGAGTTTATAAGAAACTGCTGGAAAATCCTGTTATGATCATCTAGATTAAAACTGGAGAAATCCAAAATTTGGCAAAAGTTTTTTCATAATAATTTGGAAGGGGAATTGCAGGATAAAATTAACCTTAAGAATCTTTGAAAGCGTGAGAATCTTGAAAATCTTTAAATGTTTAGATTCTTTATCATTATAATCTTTATTTAAAAATTTGATTTTTTAGAATATTATTAATCTTAAGAAACTTTTTCAGCTTAAGAGTATCTATTTTTTCAGCAACTAAATTTTTTTTTAATATTTAGATTCTTTATAAACTTTATTATTATGATTATCATTATTATTATAATTGTAAACGTTGTATCTTAGAATTCATAAAATCTACAAAACATTATAAATCTTTAGAATAATTAGAAATTATTGAATTTTTAGAAACTCTACATAACAGAATGTTTTAATATAAAATAAAATATTTGTAATAACTTTCTCCACAGATTATTTTTATTCTTGTACAGCTATTGATAATGTTTACATCGTAAACGAAATGTACATTTAGCGTAATAAAAATAAACTGTTGAGAAAGTTATTACAAGTATTTTATTTAATATTATGATAACTCATCAATCAATATTAGAATGTTTTAAGTTATCAGAATTTATAGTATTTTCGGAAACGATGAATCCTTTAGAATCTCTTACTTTACTTTACTCTATTGACTTTAGAAGTCCTACAAAAAAATATATAAAATAATATACATTTATACTAACTTTGAAATTTAATTCAAACATTAAAAAGTTCTTTCTTTTCAGAAATCATAAAATTTTTAGTATTTGAAATTTTTTATATCTTTGTAATCTTTCAATTATTTTGAATCTTTTGAAACATTAGAATCTTAAGAATAATTTAATTCGCGAGAATCTTTATAATCTTTAAAATTTTTAAAATGTTTAGATTCTTTAGAATCATTATAATCTTGCAAATCTTTAGAAATTTAAATTTTTAGAAATCGTACAATTTTTAATATGAATAATTTTTAATATCTTTGAAATCTTTCAAATTTTTAGAAATCATATAATTTTTAGTATTAGAAATTTTTAAAATCTTTAAAATTTTTTGAATCTTTTGAAGAAAAACACTTGTTACATTCCATAAGTGTTTTTCTTCACCAAAATTACATATCTGGTTCCATCAAGAGGGTAGCTCAACAAGTATCAACTTCTTTAGAATCATTGTAATCTTGCAAATCTTTAGAAATTTGAATTTTTAGAAATCGTAAAACTTTTAGTATAAGACATTTTTAATATCTTTGAAATCTTTCAAATTTTTTGAATCTTTTGAAACATTAGAATCTTTGAAATCGTGAGAATCTTTTAAATGTTTAGATTCTTTAGAATCATTATAATCTTGCAAATCTTTAGAACCTGTAGATTTTTTGAAACCTACAAAATTAGTGTTATTAATAACAATTCTTAGGAACTTTTTTTTAAATAATTGGCTCTTTAAAATCTTTTAAAACTTACAGAATTCAAAGTCGACAGATTCTTAAAAATATTTACAACATTTGTATTATTTATTTACTATTTTTTAAATCTTTTGAAACTTAAAATCTTTGAAATCTTTCAAATATTTTGAATCTTTTGAAACATTAGAATCTTTGAAATTATGAGAATCTTGCAAATCTTAGAAATTTGAATTTTTAGAAATCGTACAATTTTTAATATGAATAATTTTTAATATCTTTGAAATCTTTCAAATTTTTAGAAATCATATAATTTTTAGTATTACAAATTTTTAAAATCTTTAAAAAAATTTGAATCTTTTGAAACATTAGAATCTTTAAAATCTTTTAAATGTTTAGATTCTTTAGAATCATTATAATCTTGCAATTATTACTAGGGACTTTATTTTTTTTAATAATTGGCTCTTTAAAATCTTTTAAAACTTACAGAATTCAAAATCGACAGATTCTTTAAAATATTTGCAACATTTGTTTTATTTATTTACTAGTTTTAAAATCTTTTGAAACTTTAATATATTTTTAATATCTTTAAAATCTTTCGAATTTTCTTAATCTTTAGAAACATTAGAATCTTAAGTATCTTTGAAATGGTAAGAATCATTAGAATCTTTAAAATTTTTAAAATGTTTAGATTCTTTAGAATCATTATAATCTTGCAAACCTTTAGAAATTTGAATTTTTAGAAATCGTAAAATTTTTAGTATGAGAAACTTTTAATATCCTTGAATTCTTCCAATTTTTTGAATCTTTTGAAACATTCGAAACTTAAGAATCTTTGAAATCGCGAGAATCTTTAAAATCTTCAAAATATTTAGATTCTTTATCATTATAATCTTGTAAATCTTAAGAATTTTTAAAACCTGTAGATTTTTTAAACCTACAAAATTGGTGTTATTAATAGCAATTTTTAGGGACTTTTTTTTTTAAATAATTCGCTCTTTAAAATGTTTTAAAACGTACAGAATTCAAAATCTACAGATTCTTTAAAATATTTGCAATATTTGTTTTATTTATTCACTATTTTTAAAATCTTTTGAAACTTTAATATATTTTTAATATCTTTTTTGAAACATTACAATCTTGAGAATCTTTGAAATCGTGAGTGATCTCTAAAATGTTTAGATTCTTTAGAATCATTATATATAATCTTGCAAACCTTTAGAAATTTGAATTTTAAGTATGAAAAATTTTTAATATCTTTGAGATCTTTCAAATTTTTTGAATCTTCTGAAACATTAGAATCTTTAGAATCTTAAGAATCTTTAAAATATTGAGAATCTTTACAATTTTTTAAATGTTTAGATTCTTTAAATTTGAATTTTTAGAACCTGTAGATTTTTTGAAATCTACAAAATTAGTGTTATTGATAGCAATTCTTAGGAACTTCATTTTTTTTTAATAATTGGCTCTTTAAAATCTTTTAAAACTTACAGAATTCAAAGTCGACAGATTCTTTAAAATATTTGCAACATCTGTATTATCTATTCACTATTTTTAAAACCTTTTGAAACTTTAAACTCTTTTTAATATTATGAATCTTAAGAGTTTTTTGCACCTTTGAAGTATTTAACAACTTTTAAAATATCTGGATTCTTTAGAATCTTTATTATCTTTATAATTTTTAAACGTTCTAGAATCGTCAAAATCTCAAAAATCATTAGGTTTTTAGAATCTATAAAATCTATCAAACCTTGTAAATCTATAGAAAATTTAGAAATTTTTGAAATGTAGATACAGGATAAAGTTAAAAATTAATAGAATTTTCAGATGCGATGCAATGTTTAGAATTTTTTGATCAGTAATTAAAAATTTCGTACAAAGTTAATTAGTTAATAAGAAGTTCTCTCCAGGTGGATTTCTTCATTTTTCTCTGCATTATGAAGATTCATAATTAAAAAAAAAAAATGTTAATGTAAGAAGCTTCTACTTCGTTATACATGTTTGAATAATTAATAAAAAATCAAATACTAATTTTAGAATTAGACAGTTGAACATGAAACCTTTTATGTTGATTTTATGATTTAAGTTTTAAGATTCTTTTATTTTATATACATTCTAACTTCAAAAGTTTTAGCTTTAGAATTAGAGAATTCCAACCTATATCTAAGATTTTTTGGTGAAGTAGTTGAAAATTATTACAAATCTGGGTATACTTATAACACGAATTATCTTTGCAATTCTTGTAATCTTTCAAATCAAAGGAATGCGGGCGACAGTTAGTTCGTTGATAAAATATAACTGAGAGGTCTGAAGCGGCAGCAGCTTCGTTTATAGCTCAACGGTCGGAATCGTTAACGTCAGTGGAATCTGTGATTAAGGTGCTGGTTTCAGCTTATTTTTAGCAAAGCTTCTACAGTTTTCTTCATCTTTGCAATTACTTTTTTCTATGAAAGAAGTTTCTCATTTAGCTATGTATTCAAATTTTCACCATCGTTTACCACTTCAAATTTACACCCAATAAGATATTTGGCATCAAAAATTGGTTACTAGGATCCTAGCATCCATTATAACAATTCGCAACATACAATGTTCTTCCATCATTTTCTGTGATTTTTATTTTTCTATGTTGGAATTCTTCAACGTAGGAGTATGTAATTCCAAGGTCAACACCGGCAGTTTGTACCTCCATCATTAAAGTTAATTATTTTTTGCAAACAAAACTATTTCTCTAACGGTCTTATTGTCCTAATTATAAACAATAGCGGCGGCAGCTGCTTCGTTGATAATACGTAATACTTGAAGTCCTGAAATGGCGTCAGCTTCATGGGTGACTTGACTCTGGGAATCGTTGAAGCGGGAGCTGTGATTGTGGTTTTGGTTACAGTTTTTCCTAGACAAGTTTAGGCAATTTTCTTTATTAGGGGCATTGAGCTAACTTCCATTGAGAAGAAAGAGTTTTCTTTACGTTTACGTGATTATGGCTTTGGTTTAGTATTTCCAAAGCAAGTATAGGTAGTTTGCTTCATCTTTACCAGGACTTCTTCTGAGAAGAAAGAGTTTGCTTTAAGTACTCGACTCTGATTCTCGACGTTCTATCATCCTTCGCCACTTTAAATCCAATATTCCTTATCTGACTAGATTGTGGGGTCCTTTTTGCTCAATAAGACGTTTGGCATAAAAAATTGGGATATTGGTATTTACTGCTACTTGATTCGTGGCAGCATATTCATTGAAACAATTCATATTCATATGGTATTGTTGTGCGGTTTCCTTTATCGTTTGTGATTTCAAGGTCAATGTCGACAGTTGGTGCTTTTGTCATCTTCTTATCCTAACTATAAATGATAGCGGTGGCAGTTTCTTCGTTGATAATACTTAACATTTGAAAGCCTGAAATACCGCCAGATTCTTGGGTAACTGGACGCTGGAAATCGTGAGATGGAAACGGTTGTGATTATGACTTTGGTGACAGTTTTTTCTAAGTCAGTTTTGGTAGTTTTCTTCATCTTTATCAGGAAGAAGAAAGAGTTTTCTTTACGTTTGTAATCGACTTCATTCGATATTCCATTATCATTCGCTACTTCAAAAGGACAATTTTTCATATCCGAATTGTGGGGCCCCAAAAGACGTTTTTCATAAAAATATGGTCATTGGGATTCATTGCTACTTGATACATTGAAATAATTCGCAACATATAGTATTGTAGTGCGGTTTCCTATATCATTTGTGATGATTTCTATTTTCCCAAGTTGGAAAACTTCAACGTAAGATTATAAAGGGTGTCCAACAATTATTGCAGTCCCGGGTGGCTTTGGAATAAAAAACGTAGGTCGATTCTTACATGTTGCAAATAAATGAACTGACATTTTTAATGCACATTTAGGTTATGTTTGACAATTAACATGTCAGTTCATTTATTTGGCACATGAAAGAATTGACCTACGTTTTTGATTCCAACGCCACCCGGGACTGCAATAATTGTTGGACACCCGTTATGATTTCAATGTCAATACCGTTAGTTGATGTTTTCGCAACTTATTTTTGTCCTAACTATAAACAATAGCGGTGGCAGTTGCTAGCAATTTCAATGGCCTAAAATGGTGTCAGTTTTTTAAATAGCTTTACTCTGGAAATCGCTAAAATAAGTGGAAAATGTGAATACAGATTTGGTTACTATCTAGTTCTTCATGTATACAATAACCATTCACACTACAATTTCTGGGAAAAAAGGTTTTTCCTTCACTTTTGTACTCTTCTCTGATTTTGGGTATTCCACTATTGTTCACCACTTTAAAAGACCAGTGCTTTATATCTGACTGGGTTGTCCAATAAGAGATTTGACATTAAAACTGTGTTATTGAAAACATCTCTATGAAGGAAACATATGATATAATGCTGTTTCTTTGAACGTTTACAATAACTTCTACTTTTCTATGTTTTAACATTCACACCTAGGAGTCTACTTCCAAAAAAAATATCAACAGCTAGTCCTGCAAAAAATATTAAATTTGGTCTTGAAGTTCCAACTTGAATGAATTTTAGATCATAGAAAACAATCCTAAAAGGACTATATAATATATTCTAAAGCCTTAAAGAGAGAAGGCTCTTTATAAACCTGAATATGTTGACCAGAAGTATAGTTCTATGTGAGACATCAGAAGGACATGGGTTTAGATATTTACTTTATTTGTAACTGTTTCGAGGATACAAATCTTTTATATCTTTTTTATTTAGGACTTACAACATTGCAATCGTATATGCTTTAGGAATTATGTGATGTGGAAGCTTCAATGAGCTCTTCTGGTAGTTCTAAGTACTAACCTCCCAGCTTATCAAGCAGTTTCTGTTTATGACCTTATCCCAGAATGTAATTTATAATTTGACATTTGCTTGAAATATAATTTTACAATTTCGAACCCGAACACCTGCAACGTGTTGTTGTTATTACGTTCAATTGCCCGGTAAAATATTGAAAGACGTAAACTCTCACGTCTGACGGTAAACAATTTCTCGACGTGAGGCGACCGCTCCATAATAATTTCCACTCTCCGCCGTTTTATTTCCGTACAGTTTGATTTGTGCGCTCTTCTGTTTAGTTCTCGCGAAGGTTGAAACGTTATTTATAACGCCGCTGAGTTAAATGACTGTAATTATTTGAATTACATCGCTGCGCCGGCCGCGCGAAAGTGTTAAATAAAACGTAAAAATTCGCCATGTTGGAAAACGTGGGACACAAAAGAGAATTACGTTTTGCTCGGGGATTAACTGAATCGATGCTGGAAACTCAATTAAATTGAATGAATGCGAAAATAAGACGGGAAAAAGTAAATAACGAGTAACAACCGTTCCGGTATTAAATGCAGCGAGGGTGGGTTGGGTAGGTGGAGGCGCGAGGGTGAGGTTGGAAAACAGGCGCGCGCGCGCGCGATAATGCATTTTAAATATTCATCCAGAAAATTTAAGTAATTGCCCGTGCAGAACGAGGACTTTATTAAAAAGGAGAAGTAGGGAATTGGGAGGGATGCCGTAATTTTATGTGGAAGCAGAAACTGGTATCGATTTCAAGCAATCTCTTTAGTCTTTGATTCAAACTTTCTATTTCCTGTTATAAAATTATTTCGTTTGTTAATAATAAATTTCTTTTACAGGTAAGGATCATCATAAAAGTCATCTAGACATTCGAGACGATGCTGTATGGTAATTTTCCATTTATCAATAGGTTATAATAGTAATATAATATTTCCAAAAAAGCATCCCCTCATATGAATGAAAAGTTGTACTAGTTATTATTATAGAGGACTTATGGTTAATCAATTTTAATTGACCAAAATTAATTATTTTTCTTTGTATCTAACTGACGAGATTTATCTCAAAGCTTAGAGCAATTATTTTAGACCCAGCAAGCGCAAACTTGTACGCTCCTCTCTAGCGTGGCAGCGAGGACGAACGTAGTAAAAAGAAACGTCGTGTAAGTGGATGAAGTTTATTTCGTGAAGATTTCCCTCTAGTTAGTATCTAGCATTGTAAAAATATGTGAGAGAGGGCTGATGTAATTGGGGGTGCCGTAAAGCTTCATGACCCCTGCGGGGTGCTGAAAATCGTAGCAGATGTTTTTATGCCCTTTCAAGTTTATTAATACCATTCGGGCAAATGGGCCGAGCTTTTACTGTCTCCGCTCGCGAAATTCCCATTTTGAAGAGCCCCTCTCGCTCCCGCCCTGCGCTGGACGCGTGTGACATAAAGCAATTATCCTAATGGAGAACTGCTGAAAGTTACTAACTACGATATACTGGATTACAGGGACTAAATAAAAATTACGCCGGAAACGTTAGTTGCAGCAGGAATGTGTGCCACTAGGTTTTAATATTAAACTTTGCCCATTCTAATTACGGCCTCGGAAAAAATTACGAAGTATTCACCCAATTTACGTAATTTGCATTTATCGGCGCCATCGCGAAAAGTTGCTTTTTGCGTAAGTGCTGTTGGGCAAATTTAATACATCTTTGTGCCGAACTCCAGAAATGTCTTTGATCTGCAATGAAAGAAATTGAATTAAAATTTTAAACGTTCCCTTCTCGGTGCCTTTCTTTTTTTGACTTACAGTAAACGAAAATAAAATAATGGAATTTGCCAAGTGATCCACTAGTCCCAATTTAAGAATATGCTTTCATAAAAATACAATTGACTAAGCGTAGTTCTGACCTAAATCAACGAACCTTGTCATTAATTTAATGTATCTACTACATTAACACAAGAAATTATATATTCACGTAGCTTTACTCTGACCTATCACAAGAAACTATATATTAAGCAAGCTGATTTCTGACCTTGATTTTGATAGATAAATACATATACCTTAATTAAAAACACATTATATTCCTTTCTTCACTTTTTAAAAAGTGAAGAAAGGAATATAACTGTGTTTTTAATTAAGTGATATTTAACCTTCACATACTCAAGTAACTACATTAAGTTACATATACCTTAATTGAACATTTTAAAGTAACCGGTGCTTTTCTTTCTTTTCTCTGTCTAACTGTACACATGTACAAATGTATGCAAACTTTGTTTTAGTTTAAGGTGCATTGATATTGCTTTTTTCTCATATATAATTAGTAATAATATTACAGAAATAATTATTGCAAATCAAGAATTCTGCTTTTTAAATATATTTATTTTGCATTCGTTTTTAGGCAAAGATAATATTATCTTTTGATATTTATATCCATCTTAAAAACTTGAGGTTTCTTATAAAATGCATACAAATTAATTTAGCGTACAGTTAATCTGCTATAACAATCTGTATATGAACATACAGAATTCGTAACCTATCACAATAAACTATGTATTAAGCTAGCGACTCCTGACCTACCACAATAATTTTTGTATTAACGTAGCGTACTCGTGTCCTACCGCAACAAACTTTATATTGACATAACACGTTTCATAACTACTACAATTAAATGTATATTAATTGTTTTCCTGGCCTAGGTGAATAAAATTTGGTAGCTAGCGTAATCTTGACAATAATCTATAAATTAGCGTGGTTCGAACTCATCACAATAAAATCTATATTGACTAAGCGTACCCTTAATAGCTCTTTAACATATTTAGTATATTCGACCTATTTAAGGAAATAAGTAGTTAACAGGACTAATACACGAATGTTTGGTTTATTGCAGTAGGTCAGGAGAACTTGCTTATCACAAGCAATTAATTAATGCAACAGATTGAAGTTCTAGGTAAAATATTAACCAAATTTAGACAATTGGCATTTATCGGCACTATCGCGAATAGTTGCTTTTGCTGTGAGTTCTGTTGGCGATTTTTATATACAGGGTGTCCCGTTAATGCGGGGAAATGGCTGGACCATAGATTCCTGAGGTCAAAATATGACGATTTAACGCAACTTATCTATATCCAAAACATTACGGTTAAGCCGGAATTTGGCTTCAAAGTTTCAAAAAAATTTATTTCTTTTGTTTATAACAATTGAACGCTTTATTTGATTTGAATGAAATTTATTTTTAATAACTACCATAATATAATACATCATTTCAGTTATTATGACTATTATTCGTTAACACGAAGTATAAGAAACAGTAGTACCACCACTTAAAAACTAAAATATTTTTTATTGGTGGATCTAATAAAAACTAAAAAAATACTACTTGAAAGACCATTTAATTTAAAAACTTTTTCATCTCTTAATAATATTTGATATCTTTTACGGTTTTCCCACAAAAAAATAAAATATATATTTTTTTATCTTGTAAAAACAAAATCTAGTTTTCCATCGAATCGAAAATAAATGTTTTTCGTGGCCGTCTTTGTTTAAAAAATGTAAATTATGTATAATAATTATTATTTAGTATCTTTTGACAATTAACTTTTAACTTTATTATAGTTCATAAATATTCATATTTGGAACAAACAGATATCTCGTTTGTATTAGGATTTTGCAAAGAAAATTGTTTGAAAAGTGTTAGATGTTGTTTTGATTTATTTTATTAATTGATATTATTTAATTTTTATTCAATTGAGTAAGTTTATTTACTTATTAATGAGTGCATAATGTGTATACTATATTCATATTTTATTTTTTGTGCAAAAACCGTACAAGATATCAAAAACAAGTAAGAGTCAAAAAAGTTTTTAAATCTAATGCCCTTTCAAGTAGATTTTTTTGGATTTTATTGGATGCACCAATAAAAAAATATTTTAGTTTTTAAGTGGTGGTACTACTGTTTTTTATACTTCCTGTCAATCATTAATGGGCAAAATAACTAAAATGATGTATGATATTATAGTACTTATTACTAATAAATTTCATTAAAATCAAATGAAGCGTTCAATTGTTATAAACAAAAGAAATAAAAAAAATTGAAACTTTGAAGCCAAATTCCGGCTTAACCTTAAATTTTTGGATATAGATAAGTTGCGTTAAATCGTCATATTTTGACCTCAGGAATCTATGGTCCAGCCATTTCCCCGCATTAACGGGACACCCTGTATATTTGATATGCTATGAAAGAAATTGAATTAAAATTTTTAATTTTCTCTTCTTGCTGCTTTTTTCGGGCATTCAGTAAACTAAAAGTAAAAAGAGAAAAGCTAATTTTGACAATAATCTATAAATTAGCGTGCTTCTAAACTATCACAATAAAGTCTATATTGACCAAGCCTACCCTTAACCTACCCCTAAACTATTCATTAATATGGAGTATATTTACATACTTAAGTTAATAATTTCTTGAGTTAACAGGACTAGAATAGATTTGGTGTCCTTTTAAATGTGGTTAAACAGCTTGAAATAAATCTATAATTGCATAATATAAGAGTATTGATATTTGCAAAATCGGGCGAAAATAATTGAAATAAATTAAAGATGTGAGAATTAGTAGGAATAAATTATTCAAATTTTAAACAGTTTATATTTTATTTTCCTTATTCTGAAACATTAGAGATATCTTCCGTTTAGCAGTTTATTATTATGCTCACGTATTTTCATTATCAATTTCAATTATTTAAAAAAAACTTTCCTATTACAAGAAACTTTGTACTTATGTAGGCTACTCCTGACCTATTACAAAAACTATGAAGTGGTTTCCTGACCTACCCCTATAAACTATGGATTCGCCTAAAACTAATTATTTAAGTTTTTTCTTTTAACTAGAAACCTGCATACCAACTCTATTCACTGGTTGAATAATATTGACAATTTATATTTTCAAGATATTGCTATAAAGGTGCCATCTATTGGCTAAGCGTTTCACTAGAACTCTATGAGTGGATAGCCACAGACATTTATAACAATAATAATATTCATTAATTATTGTTCTCTGTCAACATCGATGGTTTACTCGGAGAATTAAAAACTCGTAAAAACTCGCTTCTCTGTCTCCAACTGTGCTACGCTGATGAGATCCAAAATATATCGAAGTCGGTCTGTGGCTGTTGTTAATAGGGAAAAATGATTAATGCATATTTTTAAATCATGTAACTAGTTAAAACAACACTGAATTGAAAATTTAGCTATGATTTACATAATAACGGTTGCAACCATTCTCTTTATAAATAATAATTTACAACGAACTAAAGGATTTTAATATATTTTATTATTTTCTTTACTAGTTAAAATAAATTTAATAGTGATGGTACATAAATTGTACTTTTATTATATTCTGACGTTTTCAACAATTTTCAACAAATTGATGTAGCGAATTTCCGACGTATCTCAATAAACTGTTTATTAATGTAGCATACTCCTGCAACAATGCGACATATATTAATTTAGCGTCTTAAAAAATCTAAAAATCTGATTCGAACAGTTAATTAAAATAAAATTGCTGACGGCTGCATAAAAGAAGCAACATCTGTCAATATCGTAAACGCAAGTTGAGAATAAACGCCTAGACGTCGAGATAAGGAAGGAATGAAAAATTACATATTAATTAACATTTTATATATGTGTAAAAAAGAAGAATTCAACAAAAATTGAATATACCGAATCATGACTATGCTATCACAGTCATGAACTTCTGGATGCGATTAAACAGTGACGTCTGAAATGTAAACACGATAACGAGTACCTTATAAAGTAATGTGATATGGTTTCCAACTTAATCGTCGATTTTTGTTGAACGCTTGTTTTATGTATTGTATTTGTTTCTCATTATCGCTTTGTGAAAAATTATATAAATAACAGGTAGTTGATTAAAAATTCACTTAGTTTTCGTATGTATCATATAATTTTTTCTAAATTTGCAAATAAATGCCTCTCACTCTCTCTCTCTTTCTCTTTCTCTTTTTCAACTAAATTCTCTATGCATTAATTTAGCGCTTTTCTGATATACCGCAACAAATAATGCAATTTTGACACAACCCAACAAAATCTATATTAATTTAGCGTATACAAACTCTATATTGAATCAACATTCTCCCAACCTACTACAATAAATTGTTTAATAATCTAGTGTACTTCTGACCGAATACAATAAAGTATGCATTACATAGCGTACCCTTGATCTACCACAACAAACTGTATATTGACCTGGCGTAGTCCTGACCTATCTCGATACAGATGCATTACAGAGTATACTGCAATACATCTGAATCGAGATATATAAGTTCAGAATATATGTATTTAGCTGTTACCTTTTAATCTATTAAATAAATTAAATTATTCAGAAGTAATCTATTAATGTAGAAGTAATTTAAGTCAATGTACAGTTTATTGTGGTAGGTCAAAAGTGCGGTAGGTTGATGCATAGTATATTGGAGTAGGTCAGTAGAGGGTGGAATTAGTTTACAGTTTATTAAGATAGGTCATGATTACGCTCACACAACCATATAATTTTTGGAGTAGGTCGAGAGACAAATTGTAAAATGCTGAAAATTTATTACTAAGGTAGTAAAAAAATTAGTTGTGGTAGGTCAAGAGTACGCTAGTTTAATGCATAGCTTAACGAGATAGGCATAGGGAGCATGATATATAAATGTGTAGTTAAGAGGTTGGTCAAGATTTGTTTTCTTTATAACCCTTAACTAACGCACTTACTATGTTTTAACCACTAAAAATTATTTAATATATATACATATATTACAAAAACGCACGACTTAAGTTTCGACGGTTTAATGTCATTATCAAGTGAAGCAAATTAATGAAGGAGTTCTATTTATACTAATGTGTAGTGGTTTGGGGGTAATTATTGTCGGGTAGGTAAAAGAAGGGGATTACGCATCGTTAACGGATTATAGGTTTTTGAAAAGTGGCGTGTACATTAAATCTGTTTGCTCGTTAAGCAGATTAACGTGAGGATTATTACCTTCTTTGAAAATTTCGGCAGATTCGAGGAGATTAAGCTTTGTACCTTTGGTACAGTGATGTAAAATTTTTAGATTTTGGATATTGGGAAATTCATGTTTACATTCTAAAGAATGGTTTGAAAAAGTGCTCTTGGGGTTTTCTCCTCCAACCTCTGATGTTCATCGTTCTTAGATCTTCTTTCGCATGCATCCAGTTTACAGCCATCAAGATTCATTAACCACCATTTCGTTATTCCGCTCTATTTAGCTCTGACCATCCATACGGGTGAGGTTGTTCGGTTTTCCGGGGTTCCCCAACAGGAGATGAGAGTCAGAATTGAAGGGGGAGGCTATGCGAAACTCCCTTCTTATGCGATTATCGTACGGTACGCATTTGAACCCTGGGCCAAGAAGAATATGCGAAGTTAATTAATGAAATAGTCACACCAGCTGATAGTATATTATAGATTTTCAACTAATCAATCAATCAATTCATTACAATAACTTTGTTTAGATTAATTCACGCGTATTCCATGTTTTTTTTAGCAGTTTCATTTTGATATAGGTTTTGAATTTGACAAAACAAATGGAATATAACAAGTTCTATTTGAGAATTGTTAATTTTTTAAATTATAATAGCTATAAATTCATCATGCAATTGGTTAAATAGTTCGGAAAATACTAAAATATTAACAACAATCTATTGTACGTTGAGGTAGGTCTAGAGCGTGGTAGATTCATGCATCGATTACCGTGGTAGATCAAGATCATGTTCAATTAATACAGTTTATTGTGGTAGGTCAGGGAAGCGCTGCTACATTTTATGGGGTAGAATATGCTAGGTAATTGCAGAAAATATATTGATAACGTAGTCGGAGGGTTTTGATATTGTGGTAAGTCGATAGTATGATAGCTTAACGCGTATTATATCTAGGTAGGCTTAATGGAAGAACACATTGTGAACTCCGCCCGCAAGTTCTGTGACCTAAATTTTTGTATTTTTTAATTTATATATCTCAATTTTGTTTACCGTATTTTAACAGGATATTGTAGAGTAAAAACTGAATAAATGAATAAATGATTACACTGCCAGCCTACAGTTGGTTAATTAGTGATGTAAACAAAACAGCTACTAATATATCAAAATGGTTGTTATTACAATAGAAGTAAAATATTTCAAGAAATAATTGAAAATTTTACAATAATCTATTGTTTATTGAGATAGGTCAAGAATGCGCTAGCTTAATTCATAGTTTATTAGGCTAGGTCTGGAAGATACTAAATCAATATAATGTTCGTTGTAGTAGGTTGATAGTACGCTACCAAAGGCCATGAATTTATGTAGATCAAGAAACCGCTTGGTAAATTGACCAAAAATTATTAATCAAGTTTATTATGATAGGTCAAGTGTATTATTTGTTTAAGGCATAGTTTATTGAGGATAGGTTTTAAGTATATTAAACTAATATAATGTTTTTTGTAGTAGGATGCTGCCAGAGGTCATGATTTTACGCTTGGTTAGTCAAAAGATAGAAAAAAAATATATTATTTATTTTTTATTATATATTTACAATCAACGATATAAATATTCCAATAACAGATTGTTACATTAATAAAGTATGCACAAAATCAAACATAAAATAAAAATAAGTACTTATAAAATAAACTTAGTAAACTATGACAACATTTTAGATACTGCATTGAAACATATTTTAGCGCATTTAGAATTAAATATATCGATCGAAGAATCCAATTCAACTAATTTTTTCTAACAGGAACACATAGAAAATAACGGAGACTTAATTAATAAGTTTGTTTTGGGAATAGGTAAATGAAATAAACGTTCTCTCCTAAGATAATTAGGAACTTGAAAATTTATTTGCGCAACAATGTCAGGGCAATCAATTAGGTTATTTAACACCTTAAATAGAAATGTTACTTGATGGGCTTTCCGACGACTTTCCAGAATTATAGTTGGTTAAGAGTATTCTGGCTTAATATATAGTAAATAGAATCAAGGTATAAGAGTTGGGTAAAGAGTATGTTAGGTTTATTAATGAGGTACTCAAAAAATAAGGCTGAAAAAAAAATAAAAAATTAATAAAAGTTTATTATGGAAGGTCAAAAACTTAATGCTTTTTAGAGCATCATAAATGAATGTGTAGTTTGTTATGATAGTTTAGAAAAAAAAGGGGTAGGTGAAGAGTATTCTACGTTATTTAAGGTATAAAAGCACCTGATTATAAATGAAAATGGATGAAATTCATTTTGAAAATTGAAAGTAAATATTTAGAGAAATAATGGAAAATTTAACATTGTGGTATGTTGAGAGTACGCCAGGCTGTTAAATAGTTTTATCGTGGTAACTCAGAAATATATTTAATGAATGCAAAAATTATGGTGGTAAGCCTGAAATTCGATACACTAAGCAATGTATTTATAAGGTAATTTGAGAATGAACTATGTTAATGCAGAAAAATATTAATAATGTATTAATAGATTGTTAGATTGACTACCTTATTAGTCAATCTAACGTACCATCTAACCATGTATTAATACATTTATAAGACTACTTTTAAAAAAATATATTTTAATGTTGCTAAGCATAACACTGGTTATCAACGATCATAGATAAATAGTGGAGGTAAATCGGTGACGTCCCCACTTGTCTTGAGAAAACTTGCGTCATACTTACCTTCAGTGACGTGCCATAGTTTCCGGACTATAAGAGGTACCTCAAGTGTAGAGACGATTTATTGAAAAAATATTTTAATGCTACTTTTCGGACCATAAGACGCACCCAAAATTTGAGTCCATTTTTCTAAGTATAAAAGTGCGTCTTATAGTCCGAAAAATACGGTAAATCAAAATTCGTTTTGAAATCAGTTAAAAAGAGATTGAGAAATAATTGAAGAATAAACATCAATCTATTAGTTTGGAGTATTAAGTTCACTAGGTTAATGTATAATATATAACGTCTTCAATTCAATTAATTTCAATGGCTCTATAATTCCGATTCGGGCCATGGTTCCCTTAATTTATTCCTCCATTCTGTACAGTCCATCGCCACTCTTCGCCAACTCCTTTCTGGATCTGGATTTTTTCGATGGGAGTGCAGAAAGTTTCGCTGCAGGTAGGCCCCGGTGGGCCCTTTATACGTCCTCCCATCTGAGTCACCATTGCTTGCTATCGTCAAGGCATTGGCAAACGCCAGGACCACAGCAAGAGGGACTCTTAGGATTTCTGATGACTTTAGACTTCTCTTTGAAATTGTGAATTCACGCAGGTTGGATAACATCGGACATTCCAGAAGTACATGCTCATCGGTTTCCTCTTCCCTCTTCGCCAACCCCTTAGTTTTAGGACTCTTTTGGAGTCTTCTTCGACAGTATCCTCCCAACGCTTTCTTGCCCATCCAATTGCCCTCTTGCCTTTCATCTCGCACTTGTGCATTCCTCGCGGCTTCCTGCCTTCCGGCATTCATCTTCAATTAATATACAGTTTGTTGTGATCGGTTAGTGGTACGCTGCAACAAACAAGGATTTTATGAGGTATTTCAAAAGTACGCTAGATATTTGAAGAAAAATTATTAATAAAGTAGTCAAAAATGTTACTATGATAATAGACAGATATGATAGTAATGCATAGTTTATTGAGAAATACCAGAAGTATGTTGGTTAAGAAATAAATGCAAGAAAACGTTTATTGTGAAAGGTTTAAGAATATGCTAGCTTACTGCATAGTTTATCGAGGTATACCAGGAACATAATACGTCAATGAATAGTTTTTTGATTATCTAGAAGTACGATGCTAGAAGTATTTAAGTAGAAAAATATTATGCTGGATTCATGCTTTTGAAAGACATCAATAGACTAGGCTATACACGGATTGACGTATCGCTGCTGTCACCAATTCAGTTGTCAATGTCACCTTCGTTCTGTCATTGATATTTTTATTCACGCTTGTGTGTTCTACTAAAATCTTAGTTTTCCTTATAATTATAGTGAATAATAATTTGAAAGATAAAAGCTGTATATTTTCGTTGCCATAAACCAATAGTTAAAATAGTTTTCAAGAAAAATAGCTGAAACTAGAATAAAATAGTTCAACTATTTCATTATAAAAAATGAATTATAATAGTTCGAGAAACAATTAGAAATTTAACATCAATATATCGTTTATTGTGATAGGTTAAGAGTACGCTATGTTAATGTACAGATTATTGAGGTATATCCGGAGCAAGATAAATTCATATATCCTTTTGTTGTCTTGTCAAGAATATGCTGCCCTAAACAGTAAACTATTGAGGTTATGGTATGTCGAATCAACGCTAACTTAATGAATATTTCATAGTGGTAAATCTGGTTTGATGTTATAGTCTAGAAACACTCTGCCAGTAAAGAAATAGGAACAGATTATGTTATGTTTATATTAAAAAAAAAACAGTTGATAATAGATCAAAACAGTTGAAAGATGATTTAAAATTTAAAATCAATTCGAAGAATAATAAATTTAACAGTAATCTCTTATTTGTTCTGGTAAGTTAATAGTGGACTAGGTTATTTTTTAAGTTTTTAGGGCATAGTCAAGAGGATGTTGAAACAATAAAGAGTTTGATAGATGAATTTCATCTATCGAATTAATTCAAAAATGATTCACCACGGGTTAAGTGAGAAATTAATTAATCATATAATAAAGAGTTTATTGTGGTAGGTCAAGAGTGCGCTGTCACAAGCAATTAATTTATGGTATAGGTCATTTAAACATTTAAAATGGGCAGATTGGTAGAAACTAGTTAAAACTCTTCTTCTTCTGATGCCTAATACTATTCCTACTAGTAGTACTCCGACTACTACTTCCACTATTACTTCTACCACTACTGCGACTACTACTACTACTTCGACGACTATTACTTTTACTACTACTACCACTACAACTACTACTAGTGGTAGTACTACTATAACTTCTACTAGTGATAGTACTACAGCTAATGACAATACTACTAAAACTACTGCGACTATTACTACCACTACTGCGACTCTTACTATTACTACCTTACTACTACTATTACTACTGTGACAACTACTACAACTACGACTTCTACTACAAGTTGGCCTACTTCTTTACTACCATTAAATTCAAGTTTTTGACTTTCTATAAGATATTGTTATTAGTACATGTTATAGGTTCCATGACCTTACGTTTTTCTTCCGCTATTGTCTTATGACTTAGCTTACTGTACAGTAACTTTAGGTAAACGTCCGCTAAATGCTCCCTTCAATTTCGCCACGTATTAGAGCAGTGATTTATTACTTTGATTCGACAGGTTTTCCAGAAGCTTAGCGGAGTCCCTTTTTTTTCGCCCCAGCAGGACAGTTTGTGCGGATCGGCGTGTGAATTTCTGCAGCGACATGGAGAATAATCTCGTTCGGCAAATATTTACGTCCGTCCGTGATAATGGTGATGGATTGATTCAGAAACGGCACGTAATCCCGTCGAGTCATCGCGTTGCGCAAATGAGTAAATAAACATGTTTTTCCATCTTTCCGTCTCATCTGTATTCGCGGACGCGGAAAAAACGCGCGACGGAGAACATCTGTAATTTAGCAATATAATCTAGGTTCGGAATCAAACGACGTCATCAAATAGCGATCAATGTACCGAGCAGGACGTTTTAACGACGACATTAACTATCATAAATAATCCGGGGAGCGAAAACCTAGCAGGGACGAGAGAGATATAGTCGGAGGGGGGAGTCGATAAACCGTCCTAGTCGGCGGAGGCGGCGGCGGCGGCGGCCTAATATCCATCCATTGCATCCACTCGCAACTCCAACACCGATACCAGCCAACCTAACTCCGGCTTTCTCATCTCATTGTTTACCTGTGCCTTCGGTATAATTTTATCGCCGGTTGTGCATGTCTTCCTTCATTCTATTTGTAGCGCTCTATGTGTGTACCACTGGCTTTATGCTACACATGTTCGCCAGACTTTATGGCATCGGCCGATCCCATCAATTTAATGACTCCGCTATTATAACATTAATAACGTGCGCATTGTCTATTTCACCGTGCTGCCAGATCGTATCTCGAAACAGCGGTAGTCGAGTTTGTGGATTCACAAGAAAACCACACACGTGCACGCATGAGCTATCAATTAATGTGATGTTAGATCTCTAATGACAACCAAGAAATATATCTGAAAGCTGACATAGGACTCGCCTATAATTATTAATTGAGCTTCAGATAATCATACGTGTAAAGTTCAAATTATCTCCTGCTCATTACATCGGGTAAACATTCAGCACACTTTTTGATACCTACCAATTATAAGCAATTACTCTTAGATCATTTGATTACCTACGTTATACTCAATTATAGTAATTTTAGTTTATTACCATTAGAAAAGTTAACGGAAATCGCTTCTTAGATATAAATGACTCCTTCATCAAATGATACTATAGCTTGCCTGAAGAAGCTGCAGTGCATTTCCTGAAGAAGCTCAAATGTGACAAAGCTAGTGTAGCGGATAGCTCAATTTAACCATTCGAGAGAGTCATCTAGTATTATTTACTATTATAAAGTATTTAAGAATATGAATCAGGTATTGACCCGCATACGAAAAGAACGGGAACTTCTAAAACTATGGCTATGAGAAACCCGAAGTATGACATACTACAACTTATACTGCAAGGCAACAATTCAACACATATTTAAGATGCTGATTAATATTGAAGGCTGTATTCTCCAATTTTTTTCAAGATAACTACAAACAAGTTGATACTTGTTGAGCTACCCTCTTACTGGAAGCATATATGTAATTTTGGCCAAAATTAACTACAAACAACTAATTATCTTCCTTACTTTAAAGCTAGATGTTAAAATATTATTATTTATCAAATGAGCAATGACAGTTATTCAAACTTGAAACGTTAGAAGCAAAATTACGTTCCAAGACGTAGTTGCAGATGTCTCGAGCGAACAATGAATCGAACCTAATTGATAATCCCGGCTAGTGGACTGGATTAAATTGCATCCAATTCGAGATGCGCCAAACGTTAATTAAAGCGGACGTCTGGAATGCGAGAGAAGAGATTCTACGGAAACAAGAAATAAAGGTAACAGATGTCGCCCGTGTAAAAGGCACGTGAGACCGCGCGAGAATTTACTACGCCGTACGTTACCGCGCAGGACCGGTTCCGAGCGTGTCACCGTTTTCTCGATAAATATCTTGCCGTTTATATTTATGACACATTTTTCTTAATATTCCGAAAACCTGAATTGAATATTTATGGCTGGAATCGATCATCCATATTAATGTTACACGGCTTCCATGAATCATACGGATTGAACAAATCGTAATTGTAATTGTAAACAATTAAAGGTGACCTCAGGATGATAATATAATAAGGAATTTAGTTTGTATTGCATCAATTATAGAATAGATTCTAGAAACTAGAAAAGATCGTAATTGATAGGGAAATTAATGAATTTTGGGCAATTTTTGAAAATCAAATGTAAGGTCTTCAAAATCATCAAATAAATTTGTATTGATATACCAGATTTATATTTGATTTGTTCTTTCTAACTATTTTATAAAGAATTTTAACCATTGTGATCTACTATCAGCACTTCACACTTTCACACTTCTGGCCGCATACTCCTATAAGATTTGAACTCTAGAATATCTATGTAATAAACAAGCTTAAGAAACATTTTGATCACCTTCTTAATAATTAATAAAACACGTTAGAATTCCTTATTAAACCTTATTAATAGTTTTCCTACATTTGCTTAGCATACTATTGACCTATTCAAAAAGAGTTCATAAACAAAAATACCAAACAATTCCAAAATATAAGATCTTCGAAATCATCTAAGGTTCTGGATGACAACATAAGAGACAAAATTTAGTTTTAACATAAATATACATTTTTGGATTCTAATGTATATGAATCAAGCGACTTAGACAAAACTGGTTAAATTTAATCTTTATCTTTATTATATCTTTGCACATCACAAAAATATCTTACAAAGTATGGTAGCACACTCAAAATTTTAGCTCATATTTCCATAATTGACTCGAAATTTATAAATCCAAATTATAAACATTATTTTTTTGTTCTAACAACAATAACCTAAGCGCTAAAGCTAAAAACTGTCTTTATTGCTTTTTATGCTCCTCATAGGATTATGACATAATGCATAGGACAATAAAATAATAATTTATTAAATAGAAATATTCTAGAAGAAAAATAAACGCACAAAGAAAAGTGTTTTATTTCCAAAATTTTAAAAATCCTCAAGCACCTGCAAGCCTTAGTTAACGAAGAAAATATTTATAGTAAAGAGAACGAACATAGGTTGATAAGTATGTATTATCAACCTATGTTCGTACTAAATACATGGTGATAACTAGAAACCCAGAAACCCTAGAAAATATCAACCTTATGGTACAATCGATAATTCATCTATAGAAAGAATATCAAACTATCAATAAAATATCTAGGAGTATGTCTACGCGATGAATGGGACCCAGATAAAGAGATAAAGTGTTGAATCGAAAATGAGAGAAGCACCAGCAAGTTCTGGCAAACAATGAATTCGACTTAGACCTGAGAATACGATTCATACAATGCTACGTACGAAATTCAAGCGTGGACGCTAAAAGTTATCACAATGAATAGACTAAAAGCATTCGAAATCCACACCTTCCGCTGCATATTGAAGATCCCATCGACAGATTAGAACAACAAACGAAGAGGTATTGGCCTGCATACGAAAAGAACGGGAACTTCTAACTTCCATAAAACCACGAAAGATTGGCCATGTCATGAGAAACCCGAAGTATAACTACTACAATTTATCCTGCAAGGCAAGATAGAAGACAAAAGGGGAGCAGGCCGAAAGCAAATTTCATAGTTGCGAAAAATCAGAGAATGGACTGGCAAGAAGACAATTCAAGAATTTTTTGTCACAGCAAGAAAGAGATAGTGTCGCTGCAAAAAATCACGCGCGTCGTTTATTTTGGATAAATAAAACCTAACAAGCCAGAAAATTCTATTACACCCTCCCAATTCCTTTAACATCATCAAAAATTATACTATTAATCATTATAAAAAACAATTATTTTTAAAGAATTTGTTTGTTTTTACATATTTATTTCAAGTCAATCCTATGTTAATATTTAAAGGATTGGAGGGTGTGATAGTGGCCAGCCACCCACCCTACATATATAATTTTATTTAAGCCACGGATTATGTTTTGTTGTGCTTCAAATTTAACACCTAAACGAGTGGATGATGGTAAATAGCTGTATATTAGATTCTACCTAAGATAAATTGATAACATTCAAAAATTCCTAGAGAAGATTTTGATGAATTAATTGATCGGTGGTTTTATAAAACTAACCTCATTGTTTAGTAATGTTATTTTTAAATTTTTAGAGCCCACCAAGCTTATATAATTATTTACTTGGCATCATATCCGATCCTACTTTTTAAGTAAATAACATCACTGTTAGACTTTAAGTTTTAAGTACTGTACTCTCTATCTGTGGTTTAAATTAAATTGTATATGTAGGGTGGGTGGGTGGCCACTATCACATCCTCCAATTCATTAAACATCATCAAAATTTTTACTATTAATTATTGAAAAAGTTACATAAATATCTATAATGAATTTTTTTGTTTAGGTGAATTTATTTTAAATGAATTCTATTAAAAGAATTGGAGAGTGGGATAATAAAATTCGCAAGGTCAAGTGTAGATATGATAATTGCACAGGTTCTTCGCATAAAAATTCAAGAGGATTTTTATTATACAAGCTGGGAACTCAAGGTCCTTAGAAATGCGAACCCTTCTAAGGACCTTGAGTTCCCAACATGCGAAGAACCCGTGTGTTTGATATGTTTATCATATCTACAATTGATCTTGCGAATTTACTTCACACATTAGACCGCCAATCCCTAGTTCGTTTTGAAAACTAACTATGGATGATTGGCGGTCTAATGTGTGAAGTAAATTCGCTCATTAGCCCATCTACTAAAATAAAAAATAAAAAGAAACTTATGCATATTAGCATCTATATAATTTAGAGATATTTTGGTGATAACATAGGCGAAAACAAAATTAACGACAAAACTATTTTTATAGAAGTTTATAGAGAAAACTACATAGTTGGAAGGGTTCCACTTTTATTTTTGATCACTGCAAATGTTTCACTACACAGTGGCTTCATCAGGCAGATGAATACTGGTGAAGCCACAGCGTGGTGAAACATGTTGCAGTGATCAATAAGAAATGCGAAGCTCCTTTCAACTGTGTTGTTTTATTTCATTTTATTATGGAATTTCATCGTGTATCCATCTCAGAATATCTTTTGAAATAGTTACTCCTATTCCCAACTTGGAAAACTCCACGAATCTTTGTAAGGTCAGCAAAGAAATCCAAACCCACAACATGTTCAAAACAAACGTGTTCGTAATAATTTTAATAACTCAGTATTTCTCTTTTGGTTTTTGAAAACCACTCGATAGATTTGATGAAATTGGTAGAATTGGTAGAAAAAAGTCCACTAAAACTAGTAAAAATATCTCTGTAATACAAGAGAAGTTTCAAACATTCTTCGTATCTTGGGTGTGAATATTGGTAGCAAACATAAGGTGTTGTGTGCTATGACCACAATTAAGGGTGTTTGTAGGAGATATGCCAACATTGTTCTGAAGATCGCGATAAGAGATCTGGTGACTGCTCTGAAGATGAAGTTGAAAATATTGCCACAATAATGACCAACCTACGTCAATACAAAATCTCAGATTGATTTCTAAATAGGGGAAAGGCTATAACCGACAAATACAGCCAGCTTACTTCTTCTAATTTGCAAAGCCAACTCCGTAAAGATCTTGAACGCATGAAGAAGATCCGTGCACACATAGGTAAAATCGGCTGAAAAGTTCGTATCGTTTCTAAGATAGGGTGCCACTAGATTTTTTTCCACATGATTTTCAGTGCGAACTAACCTTCAACGATGTGTCAAAATTTGATAGCGATTGGAAAATTGGTTCGTGAGTTATAGCATTTTGAGTATAGCAACTTTTGTTATTGTAAAAAAATGGATAAAAAGAAATTTCATGTGTTAATACCGTTTTTTGATGGGAAAAATAAAAAAAGTGGAAGAAAAACTTCGCTTGATAAGTGTTATCCAGCGGAAGCAACCATTCGTAAGTGGTTTGCTAAATTTAAATCATTACAAAAAATATAATTATTTTTAAAGAATTTGTTGAATTTGACGTGACCAATAGGCATCGAAGATGATAGATGATGAGCGTAGTGGGCGTCTAAAAAAAGACGAAAACATAAAAAATCCACAAAGTAATTTTAAACTTTATCGAGACAGAAGATATCAAAGCTACTTGTTGGACATATCGTGCATGAATATTTGGGAGTTCATAACAAATCATACTGCAAAAATGGTATCGAAAAGTTAGAGGATCGATATAATCGGTGCATTCTTCCTAAAGTCAACTATGTTGAATAATAAAATTGAATTTTGCCAAAAAAATGTTTTTTTCTTCAAAAACAATACGAACTTTTCAGCTTCTTTGCATTACTTCTAGGGTCCCCATATGTGTGGTCAACATACAAAAACAACAGATTAGAAAGATATCGAGAAAAAAACACATCGTGTAAACATACACTTCGGGATTATAAATGTTCACCTAAAGCTTTTCAGTTGCAGTTTTTAACGATTAAATCTAAAATTTGAAGTGATTGTACTGTTGGTGTATCTAAGAAGATGTGATCTGTTATGTCTTACTTTCATTGATTTTTATTGAAACCATCAGATGGATTTTTTTCTTGCAGGAAACGTTCCTAAAATGTGTGGCTATGAAATAAAATTTAAGAAATTCAGTTTCTTTAAGTTTAACTGAACGAGATGAAGGCCCAAAGACCTCCTGAAAGTGAGTTACCGAACACAGATGAAAATATGCTGAGCCTTAATGTAAAATATTGAGTTTTATGTCTCGAAATAATCATATTTTTTTTCCAGAGTATGATTAAAGCAAGTGCTAAAGGCAATAAAATATTGATAAATGTCCTACCTAGGACGTGTTAAGGGGCGAAAAATACTTGCTAGTCCAAAGAATAATGATGGGTAAGATTGAAGGACGCAGAAGACCTAGCAGGAATAGAAATCGTGGTTGAGGAACATCCGTGATTGGACTGGCCTAAGATCTGCAGGTGAACTGATGCACATAGCACGTGTGATAGGGGACCGAACAGGTTATTCTTCTTTCATATAGGTTATATGACAGAAGAAGATTAATTATCAACAACATATTTTGTTTATCAAAAAATGAAAACGAATACAAATATGCGTGCTTTAAAATCAACTATTGATGAATAAATCAAATCAATTCTTAACCTCGCGGTACAGACGTATACGCATGCGGATTGATAGTTTTTTTTTTTTTTTAGAAAAACAGTGAATTCAAAGTAAAATAGATTGTAATTTGTTTAAAACCTAAACTAATAATAAATATTTCTATTTATAATAAAAAATCTTTAATCTGATTGTGCTGCACTGGCAAGTCATTTTTGCACAACACTGCTTCTACGTCTTTAGGCAAATGTATTAAGAATAACTGCATTTATTATCTAGAAGACATAGTCTTCGAGTCACAGGAATAGCACTGTCTTCTCTGTCAAGGATGTTTTAGTCCGTTGTTTACTTTGTATTTTATGTAACTGTTCAAGTCAAAGCCTGACAACGATTGGTTGATTATATTTTAAAGCTTTTGCAGGTAAAATAGTCTTAATAGTTCTTTTAATAAGCTTCTTATTGGTGAATTGTCTCCAGTAAATTTATACCTTCAATATTTAGGAATGCAAAATAACATAAGTATGTACCTCTTCGTAATTCGTGCTTTTGAAGTTTCGACATAGTACTGTTGTTTTATGCTATAATTTTAGGTTTGGCTTCATCTGAATTTAAAGCAATGGTGTCTTCATAATGCATAGTGGAAAGAGCTATAATTATTTTATTATTGATTGGTTTGTAGGATACTATTGTAATTTTTGGAGAAACGTCATCAATGATACTGGTCCATCTCTTGTTATTGTCACAAAAGGAGTAACTTCACGTTTATTTTTGCGGAGTTTTCTAACTAAGATTACCTAATATATGGACGAAAACTAATTGTCAAATGTGACTGAATAAGTTGAATAAGACGTAATACCATAGTATATAGCATCAGTATTTTTTTCAACTTGACATTCACCTTCGACTGGCCACCTGCAGTAATTTCTAAATTATGTGTGTAGTATTTTACGTCTGTTAAAGCAAATATATGTATGCCATACTTGTCTGATTTAAAGAGTATGTTTGATGGTTTGTGGAGGTCGCAGCACTTAGACCATTCGTTGGTCCTTTGTGCAACCTCCTGAGCCCTACCCCTCAAGCCAGTCTAAACTTCTTGTTAAATAGAGTAGTTGGCCAAGTATTTCTACAAATTTGATAACCCTTTGTAATCTGTCACTTGTAATCTGTTATCTGTTATTTTTAATCTATCACTAGTTGTGGGCTTCTTTCATCTGTCATCTATCATCTGTTAACTGTCATCTGCAATCTATCATCTATTATCTCTCTTCATTGGAAATACAGAAAAAATAACAAAAATGAAAATTTATTTTGAAAAACAGTACATAAATTAAATGGTTAAATATTTGCTGAATAAAATAGCTTTCAACCGAAACTCTTTCTCTGTTGCCCTCGCTTTCAGCTTTTCTTTGGGCACCTAATTGGCTTACTTTTAAATCATTCCCATGAATAAAGAGAATTGTTTAATTGATACTTGTTGAGCTACTCTCTTGATGGAGCCAGATACTGATTTGATTATTTGTGGTTAAAACATAGTCAATTTTTCAGTTCAGCAATAGTACGAAAACTGCTTCTGCAGCTTTTGGTGTGTTTAATTTGAATCTTCATCGAGTAATGTCTTGAATTAGATGTCTAGAGCTAGGCTTACCTTCAGCACTGAAATTACCAATCAAATCCATTATTTCTCTCTCTTTAAAACTAGTAATAAGGGTAGGCACGGTTCTACAATTTGTTCGTAGAAGTTTATCTTATTACCTACAACATTTTTTTTCATTATCTGCGATTTTTTATTTGGTAGTCTCGTAGTAGTAAATTGCTTCTATTTTTTGGTTGTCATTCGACAGGGTTGTAGCTTCATTACAAAAAAAATTAAGTGTTTTTTTAGTTTTGTATATTTTACAAAAAGTTAAAGATGGAAGATAAAACTGTGCATTTTCGCCATATTTTACTCTATTACTTCCGTAAAGGGAAGAACCCGCGACAAGTCTGTGAAAAGTTGTGTAATGTTTACGGGGACGATGCTCTACAAGAGAGTCAATGCCAGCGGTGGTTCTCTAAATTCCGTGCTGGTGATTTTAATGTCAACGATGCTCTTCGGTCAGGGAGGCCATCTGAGGTTAATGATGACCAAATAAAGGCACCGATGTAGTCAAACTCATGTTACACGACTCGGAAGATTGAAGAAACATTAAACATCCATCATTCAAGGGTTCACGATCACCTACAGAAACTGGGATACACAAGCAAACTCGATATTTGGGTTACTCGTGAACATGAAATTCATTTCACAGCGCGTATAAATGTCTGCGATATGCTCATTAAATGTATCTGTGTTTGTGCTGTCTTCTTTCTTCCATTAGTTTAAGTATTTCGTCTCTCATCCATTCATGTTGGGGATTATTATTTTGCTGGGTATTTTTCAGCGTATCCTTGCTTCCACCCAAGAGTGATTTTTTGATATTACCCCACTTTTGATTTACGCATGAAAGGTTTTCAGCCATTTATTCTCCTTGCCTTAGGTTATTGTTGATGTCTTCTCTAACCCTTCTCTCACTTCTTGTCTTCTAAGCATTAGTGATTTTGATATTTTTGTTTTAATCTGGTTTTAAAAACGGTAACAAGTGGATTATGGTCAGATCCCACTTCTGCTCCTGGGTAAGCTTTAACTGAAATTATGAAGTTTAGGTATCTTTCATTTATTATTATGAAATCTATTTGATTACGTACTATATGTTGTTCTGTGTGTGCTGGCGATGTCCAAGTGTATAACCTTCTTTTGGGTAATTTAAACCATGTGTTCGAGATTACCATTTTTTTTTCAGTTGGCAGTATTCTTACTTTAAAAATTCATTAAAAAACAGATACATTACAAATATCATACATAAAATTTTGGATGAAAGAAGCACGTTCGGAGTTAATATTATAAATACGTTCTTCCATTCATACCCATTCTCCTGCCGATTCCACCAAATATACTATATTTATTTGCTGACAAATGAAAGCTTAGATTTTGCGTAAAGTGACATGCGTATACATTATCAATTATATTTTCATCTATAATAACATATAGTGTCTTTTATACCTCAAAAAATATTTTCTTGCGGGACATATATATAACTTTTTTAGTTGAATTGGTAACGTTTCAATTGATTGTGTTATCGATTGCTTTTGTTTACTATTGAATTAAAATATTGTTCGATTTAAAAAAAATCCCTTTCTATTTTTGAAAGGCTCATGAACGTAGATCTGGATTGCAGAATCATAGATGTTTCGTCTATCTGGATGATATCGTAATGTTTTCTCACAATCTACAAAACCATTTCAAAAAACATTGATTTAAGTTTGAGACTAGATAAATTCAATCTGAGAATTTAACCTAACAGTGTCAAATTTTACCTAGGTCACTTAATTACTGAAAATGGAGTCCAGGAAGAAGCCAAGAAAACATCGTGTATCAATAATTATCCAGTCCAATAAACTCCTACTTATGACTAGCCGGATATTATAGAAAATTCGTCTGTAACTTCAGTAAATTCTCCAAACCTCTGATAAAATTGCATATGATTAACTTAACTTTTTAGCAAGTCAACAACAATATGCTTTCGAAAGTTTTAAAACTTCTCTTTGCAGTCAACCTGCTTAGCAATTGTCTAAATTTGAAGAATTTGTTTTAACAACAGAAGCTTCAGATTACTTATTTGAAGCTGTATTATCACAGGAAACCATAGGAAGAAATCTCCTAGTCTTAGTCTAATAGTAGCAAAAACATGATTTTCTAAAAAAGTAAACTTTAGCTAGTGGTAATAGTAGTGGCGTTTAGCTATCGACCACGTGGTCCTTTCGCCGTGATATTTATGTATTTGTGAGTGTGTAAATGGACTTTTAACTTCTTGGTAAAACATGAAATATTAAGTAAACAATTGATCAACACTCATTAAGTTAATCAATGAAACAAACCTTTGAGTGAAAGTGGTTTTTTACCTAAAGCAAACCTAGTGTTAATAAATTCTTTACCTATTATGTGCTTTTAGAAGATCGCCTCATCACTCTAAAGCACCATTCATTGTATCTCAATGGCGAATGGTACCAATTCACCCTATAATGTATGATTTTTTGATTAGATAGACTTCATACAAGAACAAATCTGTATAAATTTAATTCCTTAATGTATAAAATAATAAATAAAGATAGAAAATTCGAAATAATTTATGCAAAACTTTTGAAACAAAATTAAATTTAATGGAAATTCCGATTCCCTGTAGTATGAAAACAATAAGGTCTCCTGATAAAAGAGCAGCCAACATATTTAATCAACCCTTTAATAATATTTGCACACAACAAATTAAAATTCCCCCATAAAATTTGCATACCGTTCTTTTTTGTTCGTTCTGTACGTGTGTGTGTGGGTTTGTGTTTGTGTTTTCCATTGAAAATTGGCCTGGAGGCATCGGATGCTATTAGCCGACATGCAAATTGCGGTATTTTTAATTGGCGGGGCATTATTTATGGATCCGTAGCCGGTCCGCTGGTTCGACGCGGCGAATTAGGTCAGATGCGTTTCAGGGGTTGGCGCCCCCTAGGGGGGGACGGGCCCGCAATTACGCCAAGTTAGGTTGTAAAAGCGCCGTAAAGGGGGGACACGCGTTCCCCGCACGCAACCGCCGCCCTAAATAATTCGCCATACGACTACAACAAAAAGGGGGGACCCGTACACATCGATTTCTCCACATTATAAATAAATATTTCAGGGGGTTAATCGTGCCGGGCGGTTTTATTGTGACATAAATCAGGCCCCCCATCTAACGGGGATAATTAGGCTTTGGTTTTATTTCCTCTTATTGTTGTTCGGTACAAGGAGAGAGAGAGAGGGGGGGGGGGTCGCAGAGTTTAGTAAGTGGATTACATATTTTGCAGTTTTTGAGTTATGGCCTCTTTCTGATTGAATGCACTTCTTTGGAATTTATTTGTTTGTTCGACTGCATAGACTCGTAAAATACTGACCTACTTATTCATACTTTATTGGAAAATAAAACGCCGTTATCGAATTACACAAGAAACGGGCTATATATTTTTTCTTGGAAAAACAATTTTATCCGTATCGCATTGTTTTAGGTAAATATTAAAGAGTAATGGTTAAGATAACAATCTGTTATTTTGAACGAGGGGTTGGACTGCAATAATTTTGGAAATACATAATTTAATGATCAGTGAGTGCTCATATTTCTTTGGGGTGTTTTAAGGGTTATTCGAAGCCACACGCTATGCTTTCATTGGGCCAACGTTTTACTCGTGGGCAACAAAACTATTCACCTATAATAATTTAATATTGTATCGTTTGAATCAACTAAAACTAATCATAATCCTACATTACGCATTGTATAATATCTGATACAACGCCAAAAAATGCTTACATCATCTATAATAGAAGAAGTTATTAGCTGAAAGATAACAAAGGACAGTTACATATGACAGATGAAAAATGACACATGACAGATGATAACACTCTGGGTAATCTTCTTCCACTCTAGCTCCATGCTGCATTTTCAGATCTTCTGTTCATCTCGTTTACAGACAACTAATTGCCACTTCTTTTTGCATACATTTCACTCCTGATATCAAACTGACATTGTCTAAAGATTACAGTACTAAGATAACAAATCATAAAAGACAAAAAGAAGATTAAAAAGTATTATTATTATTAATGTGTCGTTTGTGGACACAATCCTTCTTAGATTATCTCTTTCACAAATGGTAAGTTAAAACACGTGATCAAATGATCTGAATCAAAACCATAAGAACCTTTGTAATGGATTCAAAAAGCCAAAAAGTTTCAGACATGAGTCTTCATTGGGCATGAATACCGAATTTAAAGAAAACTTCTTCTGTAATACTCAGAAGATGAATTGATTTTGTAGAAGATACCCAATACTCATTGTCATACCCCACTATTGACAAATAAATGAACATTATCCGTGATTAAGTGTCAAATACTGAAAACGCATAAATACGCGGTGAATTGTAATTGCGACCATTTAATTTAATCGGCTGCGGTTGTTATTTCATAGAAAAATGCGATCCGATTACCCAAAACGCGCATCAGCAGGCTCAAATATATATATATATATATATATTTTTTTCCATTAGGTCTACTCCGCCCGCAAAACATAAAACCATTGTGTCACGGCCGTTCGTTCTATAATTTATGGACTACGTGTATTTAGTACAACGCTATCAATTACAAACATTAATAACAATCGAAAGGGCCCCCGCCGCTCCTCACCGCCCCCCCGCACCTCGCGCTGCAGCAACGGGCCGCGAAGCGTTACGTGCATCACGTTTTATTCACAATTCCGATCGGATGAAGTCACACGGCTCCGGTGCAAAGTGGGATCTAAAACGGAACGTTTTCAAAACCTGACGCAAGTGGTTACATAAAAATGCACGACGGTTAGTTAATATTTATTTAATACAGTCGGACGGATTGGAATTCCGCCGGAGGCTATCGGTTTTGTAATTTCTCCCGAGCGCGTGATGTAATGTTTGTTGTTGTTTTTTTCCTTTTAATCGACTTGATTTTGTTTATATAAACAAACGAACAAATTGTTTTAAAACTAAAGATGCTAAAGTCATAGACTCCGCCTACTAAGGTGTATAAAACCCCGCCCACTGTAGGGTCTTAAATTCTATTCAGTTAGTTTTGACCTAATCGGTGTGTAGATAGAAGTATATGGTAAAATATTAAAATTGGTGATGGGCCTTAACATGATCCTTGAGGTAATTCATAAGAAAATGCTTTGTTTAGGCCTTAATATGATCCTTGAGGGTTTCATAAGAAAATGCTTGTTTGTAGCCAGTGAAGTGTATAGTGAAGCCGTCAAGAGCTGACTGTGACTCATGCATTTCGTACTAGAAACGGCATGGCAATTAATATCTATCTCGTTATATCATCATCCTAGGATGGCCGGGATAGAATGAAATGAAAATCTGATTCCTCCAATATTGAGCGATGAGTTACAGTCTGATTTAGGCGGCTCGACTGTTTAGTAAGACATTTAAAATGGCAGCGGGCCTATAAATGATCCTTGGGGTAATTCATAAGGAAATTAACCATTGTAGTCAACCCTTTTGTAATAATCAAAACCCTTTTTCTGATCTTAAACATTTAAACGACCTAACATAAATTACTTCATAAGCAAAATATGGAATTTAATGTTATTTATAAACTCTCTTGTATAATTATTGTTATTGAATAAAACACGTGTTTTATTCAATTTACAAAAATGTATAACGAAGTAGAAGCCTCCAACATATATAACATAATTATTGTTATTTTGATTTAAAGGATTCTACTCAGTGGAAAGATGTAAGGATATGCTATGTCTTAAAATTTGAAAAAGTTATTCCATCAATTTTATACAGGCATATTTAAAACACATTTGTTTATTCCTTAGCGTGGTTTTATGAAGCACAGATCAATAACTAATAAAATTGATACTGGTTGAGCTACACTCTTGATGGAACGAGATATGTAAATTCGATGGGGTGAAACACTTGTTAAGTTCCATAATATTTTTATTTTATTTTTTTTAAACACGTGTCAGGCAACTGAAAATAAAAATATTATGGAACTTAACAAGTGTTTTACCCCATCGAATTTAAATAACTAATAGGTTAACATCCCTAATGGGATGAAAATCATGTTATGTACAATGATCTAATTATTAATTACTTATCACTGATTTCTCTGGATTACGTGAAAATCATATTTGTATTAGTACAATATGTATTTTCTTAACTTTCTATATATTTATAACAAACCGATTGTAAACCAATAAAAACGACCGGCCGGTAATCCCGTTTGTTTCTACGGTTTTTCCTGCGCTCTCAAAAGACACAATAAATCACGAAGCTTCCGGATTTTCAGGTTTACATGTTTATCATTTGGAGGGACGTTGCGGAAATTGGGGCCAAGGGAAGGCCAACGGAATCCGTTTCCGGCTGCGGCTGACCACCGTTGCCGCCGCCGGGGCGCCCCCCGCACCCCCTCGCGCGCGCTCTCACGCTCCGCAGAAAAAGCCATTGACGTACGTCATCTGGGATTAGATGTGGCGCGATGTCGTGGCCGCAGCCGTTGGGGTCTTTGATGGGGATTTTTACACATCTCAGAGCTCCCCGGATTTCGAGCATCCCTACCGCCGACCAGTTTCGGGGAAAATACCGTCGCGGTCACGACGTGCACTGTCAGATAGGGGATGATGCAATGTGATGGCGTGTTTGCGGGGTCGGGGGTTTCGCAGATTATCCGGGATTAGCTGGATGTTGTACGGGAGGAAATGGTGGACGGACCGCGTCTGAAACTGTCAATTCGATTTATATTAATCATAATAACAAACTTTATATAACTTTTAACACGATGTCATCTAGTCATTTTTGAACAGTATAAAAACATACATAATACAAGTAGGAATTAATGGATAGGTTTAATGTTTTATACTTTGCATATAAAGTTGAACTGTTAAAAGTGTATTTTAATATCATAGGGAAACTGGTAGCTAGTAGTTTCAGTAAAACTTTGAATCTTCGGTTTGTTCAAGTCGGCTTAAACGACTGTTGTATAGGTGATAAATAAAACTCTTCGGTTTTGAGAATTTACACAGTTTAATGTCGATGCAGAATTCTCAAAACCGAAGAGCTTTATTTATCACCTATATAATGGAATTTCACCAAGTAATAGCCTTATCAATCGAAGACTGTTGTATGTGAGAAAACTGTAATTGATGGATTATTTAAGTCCGTAAAGTAGTTTGAAGAAAAATATTTCAAAATACATGAACATAAATACTGTAGTGCCCATATACAAAAAGACCCGAAACCGAAAGTGCTTAGTGATAAACTCATTTCCAAAAATATTTGAAAGGGCCGTCAGTGAACAATTATGGAATTATATCAACAAATTTAAATTACTTATCCAAACCAGGACGGCTTACGAGAAGGGAAATCAACAGAAAGTGCAATAGTAGCGTTCATCGACGAAGTATATTCTCATGTAGATGCCGGTACAAACGTGGCAGCACTTGTCTACGACTCCTCTCGCGCGTTCGGCACCATAGATGCCAATTCGCAAGGAAAAGACTATCCACCTTTGGAATAAGAGGAAACATATTAAATTCAATTACTTCGTTTTTAACTAATAGACAAGTGTATGTAAACATTGAACAGAAAAAGTCAAAGACATACAGTATGGTTAAAGGGTTCAACATTAGGGCCTTTGATTTTTTTGCTCTTCATTAATGATTTATACCAATTAATTAGTGAAGGCCACATGATCATTTTTGTCAATGACACGTTACTAATAGTTTCTGCTTAACAAGTCTTTATTTTTTCAGAACATTCAATAAGATTTTTTTTTGGTCAGAGAAGAGGAAATCCTGCATGGACACCCTTATAGTAAATTCAAGAAAGCACGTTTTTGGTCCTATGGAATCAACAAGTCTCCTGACTAACTAAGAAAACATTTTTTTGTTTTAGTACAAAGTAAAGGCCTCCAATATTATTTTTTTTAGAAATTCCGCTTTATTCATCATCATACTCTCCTCCAAGTGAGATACATTCATTCTAACGCTCTTCTAACTTTTTAATGGTCCATTATGTAAAAAGATTTGTCTTTGCTCTCAAAATAAGCCTAATTTAGACAATTACTTCCTTATTTGAGCCAAATTTCTTTCCATGTAGTATCTTTTTCATGTCTGCAAAAAGCCAGTAGTCGCTGGGGGTAAATTCTGGAGAGTACAGTGGGCGGGGAAGCAATTCAACGCATATTTCATCAAATTTAACCATTGTTTTCATCGACTTGTGACACGGGGCATTATCCTGATGAAAAAGCTTTTCTTTCTTTTGCACTTGAGGCTTTCTTAATCTTGATTTCTGCGCTCAATCGATCCAATAATATCTAATAATATTACCTATTGATAGTTTTGCCTTTCTCAAGATAGTCGATAGACAAAATTCCATGCACGTCCCAAAATACGGATGCCAGAATCTTACCAGCCGACTTTTTAGTTTTTGGTCGCTTTGGACGACTTTCACAGGCTGGTGTTCACTCAGCTGATGATTTGTTTGATTCAGGCGTATAGTAGTGGATCTAAGTTTCATCCTTTGTCAAATACCGATGCAAGAAATCCTTTTAATTCAAAGGGTAAATGAAAATAATTTTGTCATTTTTATACAACTATACCACTATTTATAAAAACGTCAAAATATGTTTCATTTACCTTATTAAAATGAACTACCACATAGTAATGGTTGCTATCATTATTTTGCTTTTAATTTCGGTTGAACAGTTCCAAACAGCTCTCTGAATCGTCGACGCGTTGTTGTTTCTGGTCTGGTGTGAGCAAAAATAGCACCCTCTTAAAAAGCACAAATATTCATGTAAAATTGTAAAGACAGATCCTTCTGATATCATCAAGGTGTCTGCTAACTCACACAATTTTATTTTGCGGTCTTTTCAAACTACAGGGTAGCTCAAAAGTCGCGAAGGGTTTTGAATCAGTCACTAAATGTTTGGTTTTTATTTTTGGTTTACACATCCGAGGAGTTTTTTTTTTATACTAAGTAGGAAACATCTTTTAAATGTTCCATTTTCTTTTTCGTACAACTGAGCTCTTTTGACGACAAGTACACCTCTTAACATCTCTGGCTCTATTGCCCTAATTTTGGCACTTTTGGCAATATTTTCTTCGAGTTGTGACAGTGTCCAAGGTTCATTTGCGAAAACTTTTTCCTTCAGGTATACCCATAAAAAAATCAGGGACCGTGAGGTCTCGAGATTGCAGCGGATAATCCACAGACATTTTCAAGATTATTCGGTCGTCCAAAACGTCCCTTACAACTTCCAAAATGGCTTCAGCTGTATGACAGGTAGCGCCATCTTGCCACGTTCCACTGCAGCTCTTACAAAATTCTGAAGCATGGTCGTATATAGTTCTCCATTTACTGCTTTACAATTGTCAGTTTGAAAAAAACGGTCCGATTATGTCTCATGATGTTACTCCACATCAAACTATTTTATGTGGCCCAGAACCTGGAGTTCTGCTTATTAACCATCGTATTTAGGTGGAAATGAGCTTAGTTGGACATAATCAAACGTTGTAAGGTTGTTTTCCTCTCTTGTCCATTGTTGAAGTCCGAATGCATAGTTCAGCCCTCGTGGATAATCTGTAGGTTTTAATCCCTGAAACATTTGAATCTTGTACAGATAAAGATGTAAACCATGTAAAATCCGCTGTAGTTAGGTTTGACGGATGTTCAGTTGAGTAGCTGGCCTCTTCTTCGATATCAACCCTCACAAGATCTACATTTTCTTCTATCCTAGTTGTTCGTGGTCTTCCGGCACGTGGAAGGTCACCGAATCTTGTTGCCGAAACGATCCATTAAGTGACGAATCATTGCCTTCGAGGGTGTATCTCTAACGTTAAAATGACGACGATATGCTAGCTGCATTCTTACAATTTAATGTTGTAAAAGTAAAACTGAACGATTTTGTTGTGTTGTATTTTCCATGATACATTTTCACACTTACCAAGTGCAATTTCTGAAAAAAAGAAAAAGACAAGTGCATTATTACAAAAGTTATAGGAAGTTCAAATCCCTCCGTGACTTTTGGGCAACCCTGTATTTGTGGATATATTTTATGATTTCTGAAACAACTACCAATTTTAGGCGAAGGTGCTTGTACGACCGCATTTAAATTTAGCATACCAGTCAATGATAGTTGATTTCCCCAATGCAGAGTCCCCATAATGCTTATCAAGCTACTGTTTGGCTCCAAAAGTATTTTCCCCATCAAATAACAGTGTTTAATCAACACACGAAATTCTTAACAATTAAAAAAACCAATTACAAAGTCAGAACTCCATGAAATTTTGACACGTACTATTTGAGGGTTAACATACTCGGAAATTATATGGATCTGCCAATAATGTTGCCATATATGTGTTAGACATGGGACATATTGAGTGAAGTGTTACTTAATACCTTCAACATAAAATTTTTACAATTAATAAAATGTATTAAAATCCTTAAATTCGTTGTAGAAAATTAAATAATAAATTTAAAATTACGCAAACATTTCGTGACAATTATTTACTATTAAATGCTTATAGAACATAATGAGCTAGTTTTTGAAATGGCTGTCGAGTAGTTGTCAATGTTCATGTCAATCTTTATTGAGGATTTTATGGATGATGTAATTAATACTGTGTTGAGTTTTTTTGATTTTGAGTTCACATAGAGATTTTTAGGTACGGTGGTTGCTAATATTTTTTAAGGTATTGGAAAGGGTCGCTTACTAATTTTGAGATCCTGAATGGTAGAGTTGAAATAGTTTGAAATGGTTTTCGTCTGTATTTGAAGAAGCTTGGTTAGAAGGCTTAGAGTTAGAGTTTTACGGCATCTTTAAACTTGTCCGATAAAATAATGCTAAAAATCGTAGCCCCAAATAATAAAAAAATCTATAAAAGTAAAAAAAAGGAGTTCTAAAACTGAGATCAGTGAATCTCAGTAAAAGTCTGAAAGGGAAATTGCTGGAAAATTTTAAAATTATTGAAGAAACCTGTAGATAATCCAAACGAATGAAACAGAAATTGAAGGAAAAATAGTATCAATTCAAAGAAATATATGATGTATGTACTTTCTGGATCAATTATTCGACTTGAGACTGACATCAGCAAATTATTGGAATGTAGCAAAAAAAGCCAATACCATTGATTTTGGTGTTTCATGGTTACATATTCATCTATATTTTACAATACGTAACCCTACATGAATCCAACTATGATTTCACTATTAAGTATTTGGAAATGAGGCATAATCAAAGAGGAAATGAAGGAATACATTTTCGGAAAAAAACTGAGAAATTGAATTATGAATTACCACGTAGTAACATAGTAGCAGTCGCAACCATCATTATGATTAACAGATTAAATTATTGGAAATTATCAATTTGGAAGACAAATTACAAAAAATTCTAATAAAATATAAAAAGAAAAGTGAAAATCAAGAAGAAAACTTGCTGGAAGACTCTAAAGTCACCAGAAAAATTTCATACATTTGCTAGAAAATTTTAAAAAGCTACTCAAATTATTTGAAGAAACTTTTTGCAAAAAAAAAATTGGAATAAAAAAATAAAATAGATAAAGCTATAAATTATATCCTTGAAAAGAAAACGTAAAAGTCTGAAAGATTTTGATGATTGACTTCTTGATTTCTCATGCAATTTGAGGCTAATGCATCAGCAATTGGAATGAATGTAACAAAAAGCGCTTTACTTTTGATTGTGGTATTACACGAAATTGTAATACATGTTATACAGTATGTATCCGGACATGAAAACTAAAAAAATGAGATACTAAAAATTACTAAACATTTTTATAGAAAATTAGAAAAATTCTAAAAGAATCAAGTAAGTGATTCTGTAAAATTCTAGAAATATTGCCGAAAAAAGGTAGGAAATATTTTAAAATAATGGGAACTTGTAAAACTGAAACTCCTATATAATAAAGCAAAATAAATAAAAAATCAGGAAGAAAACTTTAAAATTATCAAAGAAATTTGCGAGGGAATTTCTCTTGAAAATTTTAAATAATAAATCAGTCGAAGAAAATTCTTGCATTTTAGATGACAAATACCTTCAATATTCTGATATTATAATATATAAAAAATAGAAATATATTATAGAATATTCTACAAAGCTGGGAAAGGAATTGCTAAAAAAATACTAGAAAGTTTTAATAAGAACTAGTAACAGAAATTATATAAAATCCAATAGTAGTAACATATATATTTATTGACAAATTTTTTACATATTTACATTGGAATAATGAATAATGAATAAAGTGTTAATGTATTAATTTGTCAAAAGGCTATCGACCAGAGGTCTTTCTGCCTTAAAATCCAATATTTTAGTAGTTTATATAAAAGTCCAAAACAATGAAACAAGAAATTAAACAAAAATTTTTGTTTTTTAATTAAAAGAAATGAAAAACGCAAAAAACAATTAAACATAATGTCACACTAATGATTTAATAAATTTTTAGAAACCACGTGAACAAATTTCAAGGAAATTCTAAGAAATATTTATGAAATTTTTTGCAAAACGCTAAGAAATTAAAAAATTATTGAAAAACAATGTAAAAATCTAAATTTTAAATTTGGAAAAAAATTGCTTTAAATGCTGAGCAAATAAAGCGGACATTTATGAAAATCTGGAAAAAACTTGTTGAAAAAATTATAACATTCTCATAGAAATTTCTTGCAATTTTCCAATTTTTTTAAGTCTAGAAAAGTAAAATACGGAATTTATAAAAAATACTAGACATTTTTGGTGAAATTGAAAACTTATGGTAAGCGAATCTCCAGCATTCTAGAAATTGCTTGAAAATTCGAGATTAATTGTAAACAATATATTGTAGAAGCTGAAATATTCTAAATATTGGTATGGTTCTATAAAATTCAAGTACAATATGTAAAACTAAGCAAATTCAAGTTCGAAAGAAAAATTCTAAATAATTGGAAGATAAATTGCTAGAAAATTTCAAAAATCTGAAAATTCTAAAAATCTAAATACTCGAATAAAACTCTTGTAATTTAAAAGAAAAACTCCTGCAAAATGTAACCTTGAAAAAAATATAAAATAAAATATAGAAAGTTATAACTAGATATTAAAAGATATATAGAAAATTTCAGAAATTAAGACAACATTTTTGCAACGTGAAAGGGAAATTGCTGGAGAATTTTAGAAACCTTGATGAAATTTTTGAACAATTCTTAGTATTTGAAAGAAATATATAAAAATCCTTATTCTATTGGATTTTTATATAATATTTCTTTCAAAGATTAAGAATTGTTCAAAAATTTCATCAAGGTTTCTGAAATTCTCTAGCAATTTCCCTTTCACATTGCAAAAATTTTGCCCCAACTTTTGAAATTTTTTATATCTCTTTAAATATCTAGTTCCAATTTTCTATATACAGGGTTATTCACGCTATACGGCACGGAATATTGTGGCCAAAATACGTGACTTTCAAAAAGTTTCACTTTGGAGATATATGGGGGTCTATTAGGGCTACTTTTTAAAATTACTTTCATAATATACAGGGTGTCCCAAAAACGATAAAAGTATCAAAGTTGTGTTTTTTTTAATGAAATACCCTGTATTTTATTACATTTTTGGATCCTTCGATCAAAATAAGTGTGTGTTTTAATAAGGTTTTTATTACATAAACCTTAAGGTTTTTGAAATAATTTAAATTTTGTAAAAATGTTACCTAATTTTCATGTTTCAAATACTTAAAAAATAATTAAGTTATGCATACCAAATTTACACTGAAATGTAACAATAGATCATATTTTATTTTCCAAGTATAATAAACTTTATATCTTGTGCCGGGTGTAAAAAAATTGGAATTAAACAAATGAGAACTTTAAATGACTATAACTTCATTTATTTAAATGGAACGCTATAGTTATTAATTTATCAGCAAATGCACGTTTTAATTACCTTTCGAATGGTATTTAAATCTTAAGTGCTAAGTCTTCTGGTTTTTGCAGAAAACGCCAAAATATTGTTTATTGCACCGTTTTAGTACTTTTTAAGTAAAAATTTGTATGTATCTAGTTTTCTATGGTATTTAAAAACGTCAGATAATTAATTTAGTCTGTCATTTTAGTTTAAAAAGCCTGTCTTTTGTTATAGTTGTCTTATTTTGCATTTTTGTGTTAGATCGTTAGTAATCGTTATTGTTTGAACATCGCTGTTGTATTTTTTGGTAAAAAATGAAGATTTACTCAAAATAAGGGGTTATTGGCATTATTTTTATGCTTGGAGAATGTCATCAAAATTGTTTATTGGCTTGTCGAGTTTATACTTAAAGGTTTCCCGAAAGAAATCAGCCTAAGCCAGCTATTTTTGAGAGACTATTAAACCAATTTAAAGAAATTGAAAGTGTCAGTTATAAAAACCTCAGTATAAGAAAATCTGTGTAAATTTTCATTTTTTACAATGACATACAACAACCATGTTCAAACAATAACGATTACTAACGATCTAACACAAAAACGCAAAATAACACAACTATAACAAAAGACAGGCTTTTTAAACTAAAGTAACAGACTAAATTAATTATCTTACGTTTTTAAATACGATGGAAAACTAGATATATTAAAATTTTTAAGTTACTAAAACGGTGCAATAAACAATATTTTGGCGTTTTCTGTAAAAACGAGAAGACTTAACACTTAAGATATAAATACCATTCGATAGGTAATTAAAACGTGCATTTGCTGATAAATTAATAAATATAGCGTTCCATTTAAATAAATGAAGTTATAGTCATTTAAAGTTCTCATTTGTTTAATTCCAATTTTTTTACACCCGGTATAAGATGTCAAGCTTATTATACTTGGAAAATAAAATATGATCTATTGTTACACTTCAGTGTAAATTTGGTATGCATAACTTACTTATTTTTTAAGTATTTGATACATGAAAATTAGGTTACATTTTTACAAAATTCAAATTAATTCAAAAACCTTAAGGTTTATGTAATAGAAACCTTATTAAAACACATACTTATTTTTATAGACGGATCCAAAAATGCAATAAAATACAGGATGTTTCATTAAAAAAAACACAACTTTGATACTTTTAGGGTTTTTGGGACACCCTGTATATTATGAAAATAATTTTAAAAAGTAGCCCTAATAGACCCCCATATATCCCCAAAGTGAAACTTTTTGAAAGTCACGTATTTTAGCCACAATATTCCGTGCCGTATAGCGTGAATAACCCTGTATATATATTTTTTCAAGGTTACATTTTAAAGGAGGTTTTCAATTAGAGAATTGAAGAAGAAATAGCAGACGAAAATATATATGAATATCTGGAATTCTAAAATTATTATTATTTATCATTGAAAAAACAACCAAGTGTTTCGGTTATAAATATGATTTTAATTTTAAAGAAAATTAGCGAGTATGGAAGCTGACAAATCTTAGAAATATTAAGAAAAGGGTTCTATAAAATTGTAATAGAATGAAGTAAGAAGTTTAAACTTATCTTCCGGAGATCCTGGCGAGTCACTATCGATGTGTATCCTGGCGTTGTCTTGATGGAACACAATTCCTCTCCTATTGGCCAAGCTATACGCTTCTGGGCGATTGCTTCCTTCAGTCGGTCTAATTGTTGACAGTACAGTTTCGAGTTAAGAGTGTTACCGCAGAGGAGTAACTCCCTGCCAATCAAGCAAAACCTTTCTATCCGACAATTCTGGTTTTGCCACAATTTCTGCCGGCTCACCGAGATTTGACCATGATTATTTTTGCTTGATGTTGTCGTAAGTGATCCACTTTTCATCTCCAGTTACCAACCGCTTCAGAAATGGGTCAATTTTTTTGCGATTCAGCAGATCGAAAGTCGGTTCATAAGGTTTTTTGCGTAAATGTTATGGCTAACTTTAATCTGTAATAAAATAATGTGGGATAGATATTAACATGTGGTATATCTATCTAGTAATGTAACTTATTTTGTAACCTGTGGTGATAACTTTGTGATTTTGTTTCATTTTAATGATGTTAGGCTTAAGAAATGTTAAACCGGTTGTATTTACATATGTATCTTTATACATTTAAATAAACAATAACAAATAAATTCGTGCTTCTTTTTGTGTCCAGTCTCATGCAAATGGTCCCAAACGGATTTTTGTGCAATCTTTAGCTCTTGTGCAATCGAAACAGTGCTTACATGACGTTTGGACTCGACAATATCCATGATTTTATTGATATTTTCGACAATTGGCCTTTCAGTTTCCAGTGCGTGGTGCATCTTTGACATCGAAATTACTGGAACGAAGTCGACTAAACCAAAATTGCACATGATTGACTGTTTCAGTATCAAGACCATAAACACTATTCACATTTTCAGCCGCCTGGCTTGCGTTTTCGCCTTTATCGAAGAAAAATTATAAAGTATAGCGTATTTTTCGCATTGCCAGTATCCATCTTTGACACGCGCTTAAAAAAACTGATCCAACCAATCACAAAACTGCCAGAAAAGGTTTTTTAGTACTAAATCTCATCTTTCTAACGCCATCTATTGGAACCCTATGGGACTTATACAACGCGATATACAGATAAGTAAAGCCATCTATTGGAAAATAATGGAATACGTTTTACTATACCTTATCATTCACAGTGCGATATTAACTAAGTGAAAGTATTTGTGTTTAAAACATAGTGAATTTTTTAATTCAGTGAAAGTATTTATGTTTATTTAATTGAAATATGTCACGAAGTAAGTGCATCTAACCTCAATCAGTTTTACAAATATTTATATTTTTTAAATGATAATTAAATACAAAAATTGTAGTGTAAATTAAATTAAATTACAAAAATTGTAGTTGCTGTTCAAATATATGCGGACAGCAGAGTTTTACTATTAAATATTTCAAATATGTAGGGTGGGTGGGGGGCCACTATCACACCCTCTAATCATTTTTAACACAAACAAGGGTTTTATGGAATGAACTCATAACAAAAGTCCGTATTTAAATCAGTAATTGTATGAGCGTTTTTAACATCTTTCAAATGAAACCCTTGTTTATGTTAAACCAATTGGAGGGTGGGTTAGTGGCCACCCACCCACCCTACATATACATTTTGACCTAAATTACGACAGTGCTTTTGGATATGATTCTTTTAACAGGGTTAACTCTATTGTGATTAATCGATAAACTAAACGTAGAATAATATTTTAAACCTAAACAATAACCATAAAACATTGAAATGAATGATGCTGAAATTATCTGTACACCAGTTATATCAAATTACGTTTCTAAACAACTTCAATATTTCTTATCATAGCAGCTTTTCATTAACTAACAGGTGAGGCAAAAGTCCCGCTACCATTTTGATTGCGCGCCATCTTGGTTCTGTGATGTTTAGCTCAATTTCGCTTTAACCTTAATTTGGTTGTTTGAGTACGTGAAAATGTTGATATGAGTAAAACACAGTTTGGCACTTTTTTCACAAGTGAAAAACGTGCCAAACTGAGTTTCGCTTTAACCATTGTGTTGTGTAGACGTCCAAATTTTATTATGGATAAATATACGCCACAAGAACGAGCAGAAATAGTGACAACATTTATTGAAAATAATCGTTCCATTATTGCCACTCAGCGGAAATTGCGTCAAAAATATCCTAATCGTTCAGTGCCTCACAAAACCACAATTTATCGTTTACATTACGAATTTTCGACAGTACGGTACGACAGCAGACATGCCTCCTTCTGGAAGACAACGGGCGTCTCGCAACGCTGAAAATGTGGCTCTGGTGCGCGATAGTGTTGCAGAGTTTCCAGAAACATCAATTCGGAGACGTGGTTCCCAGTTCCCAGAGTCCGGTGAAATTGAAGATCTTTCATCTAAATTGATAATGAGCGATGAAGCCCATTTTCTTCTCAGTGGCCACGTCAATAAACAGAACAGTCGGTTTTGGGGAACACACAAGCCTCAATTAATTAATGAAACATCATTGAATCCACTAAAAACAACTGTATGATGTGGTATTCATGCTGGAAACATCATTGGTCCCTATTTTTTTTTGAAAATGACCAAGGTGCTGGAGTTACTGTTAATGCTGAACGGTACCAAGACATGATTCGAAATTTACTTGTACCTGAAATAGAAGAGCAAGGACTAGAGGACATGTGGTTTCAGCAAGATGGGGCCACAGCACACACAGCTCGTTCAACAATGACGTTTTTCCACGAAGACTAATTTTGCGAGGTGGCGATTTAGCATGGCCAGCCAGATCTCCGGATTTAACAGCAGCAGACTTTTTCTTATGGGGTTTTTTAAAATCAAAAGTTTATGTGAATAAGCCCCAAACGATTCAACATCTTAAAGACAATATCCGTCACGAAATTGAAGAAATTCAGTCCGATATGTTGAAGGATGTCACGAAAAATTCCCTAAAAAGAGCCGAAAGTTTCATAGCGAATCGCGGTCACCATTTAGCCGATATAATTTTCAAATCATAACGAAAAAATAATGTAAAGATCAAATAAACTTACTTATCTTTTCTTTGAGCAAACTTATAGGCAATTAAAATGGTAGCGGTTTTGCCCCACGTTGTACTATTTATTGTCATCTATTTTCTTCATATATTCCAATGTTCGTAATTATATTAACACTAAAATGACTCTTGTTTGTAAGCAAACTCCAATTTAAGGGTTATTTACGATCGTAAAGAAATAGGTTTTTAATGACACTTTAGAATGACATGACGTTTATCTCAATTACACGCACATAAATACTTACATTAAATGCCTTATTGCCTAGTTAGACAATGCCGTTGCTATTAGTGCTATTTATATTTATGACTTATTGATGAACTAATCGTAGAACATTGTTTTAAACCTAAACAATACACCTATAAAATGTAAATGACGCTAAAAAACAACAACATAGAAAAAGAAAACTAATAAAATATATTATTATGGTAATCTATCGTTGTAAAATAGAATAAATAATAATGTATTCTACTTGATGGAAACAATGATAAATATAATAATAGAACTAACCGATGTGTATTACAATCCAAACAAACGTATTAATAATTATTTAAATTTCCACCATATATTTCTATTCAGGATACCAAAATTTGATGAGTTTTTTCCCCAAATTCATGGTTTTTTCAGTTTCAATCTTAATTCAAAAGTTGTTTTTTAAGAAGCTAGTGGGAGAGCTTTTTAGCGTACTCCTGACCTAACTCAATAAGCAATGCATACATCTAGAATTTACTTTATATAGAATTAGAAATTGGTTGTTAAATAAATGTAATTAATTTTGATTTAAATTTTAGCTAGCCATACGTTCTAGTTTAGTGTTGTTTAAAGTTTAAATGTATACGTGGAAGGTGTTTACTTTGTTATAAAGTTTAAGTAGAACACTTTTAACTTTTTATAACACTACGTTATAAAAATGTTTAAGTATAGTTAAAATAGAGTGCATTTTTTATTTTATTTTCTTATCTGCTGATAAGAAATTATGTTAAGTGTTACATTAATTAATTTAGCTAAGAAAATTACGGCCATGATTTAATCATTTAAATATATGAATAAAAAAAAACACAATTATTCATATCCATTCGCGTGTTAACATTTAAAAAAAAATTGTTTTGATCCCCGTGGACCAATTTATTCATGGATAAGAAGCCCGAATTCATCGATTCCATTGTGCGTGGGCGTATTATTATTCCGCGTTTTTATTCGAGACGCTGCGAGATCGTGGACTAGTAGACTTAAGATTTATGGGCTACCTGACCTACTGGTTGGGCTTTCTTATAGACTCTGCCCTTCCCGGAATTCCTTAAATATTTATATCGCGATTGTTGATCCGAAACGTACTTCAAACGACGGCAGTTCATGAAAGGAAACAGTTATTGAATGCAGAAGGATTTTACAATAGTTTGTCATCAAATACTGCTTAAATAAAATAATGAAAAGATATATTTTTATTGAAGCAATCCTTTTCGTTTTTTGTATTCAGAAGGCTTTCAGTTGATAAAATTTCATTGCGTATGTGTAAATGAAGCATTACGGTTGAGACATATTACCAGTATTTGTATTTGCGTTTGTTATCTCCCTGATGATGTAACTGTACGGCGAAACAATTGTTTTAGTGTTTTGACATTAAAAATCTACAAATTCTCAAACGTGGTGTTTCATTTACCATGGAATTTCACCAGGTGAAATGCATCCTTACTCCATTATTTAATCAACTTTTGTGTAAATGATATCCAACGAAAACTATGGTGTCACAAAATTGTGTGATTAAAGTTTACTCTTTAGATGGTCGTGAAGTCAATGTCTATAGTTTTCCTCAGAAAATAGAGAGGAGAGGCAATTCTTCATGGAAACCTTTGTAGTGCTTGAGATCCGACCAGAGAAGACCACACGAGTAATAAAAACGATCACGGATGAGTGGTTTTAGTCGGTAGGTGTCCGACACTACCCTAGGACACCTACCTACTAAAACCACTTCTCCGTGATCGTTTATGTTACTAGTGCGATCTTCTCTAGTCGAATCTCGAGCCAAATGATCGCCAAGATTTCATACACTAGAAGAAATAATTCTTTAAAAACACAAATAGACTTTACTTATTCATAATGATGGTTGCGACCGTTACTACGTGGACTTTACTTGTCTATTTGATTTTTATCTCTTGATTGTATGAGAAAAAAAAATGTAAAAATTCAATTGACCTCACGACCGTCGAAAGAGTAAATTCTGCCCGTGTTAACGCAATTTTAATCTGGGTGAGAAAAAAAATTGCATATTGATTTTATGGCGGCGGCCGTATTAAGGGGATGGAAGTGGATGAAGCTCTCGCAGTAATTCGGTTAGTGGAACTATGCGGGAATTTATGTCTGGTCGGGTTTTAAAATGCGAAATTCATACAGATACACTCACTCGCATATCCGTAAAGCGTGGGCGGTGTTTCATCGTTCGGACATTAATGCCATTAGGGGAAATGTGTTTCAATTAACGGACCGAGTGAAATATTCGCGCGAGGGGGCACCTGCTCCACGCCGATTAAAAATTCATACCCGTTATCATTTTCTGGGGGCGCCGCATGCTCCCGATTAACCCCGACACAACCGAAATTGTGCCGACAAAGATGAATGCTTCGCACGTAGAGAGTGTACACCGAAGATACATTACTATCGTAATATAATTATAAACGCCCTCAAGTTGATGTAATCAATCAAATAAATTCGAGTCATTATTGAATTATTGTTTTCCTATTAACAACATCTACAGACCGGTTTTGATCTATTTTGGATCTCATCAGTGTAGAGCATTTAAAGATGGGGCAAAGAAGTTTTAAATGTTTACTTTGTGGTACATCTTGAATATACTGGAGAAAGAAAACAGGATCACTTTGTTTTACAACTTTTATTTAACAAAAATACACGTGACTATAGTTTCGACTATCAACTAGTCATTATCAAACATACAGTGTTTAACTCTATTCAACTGATTAATATAAATATGTTAGACTCCGTAATGTTAAACGCTTTATGTTTACTATTACTATTTTCCATTCATATTTATTCAGATAATTGACACGTATTTCGCTTTCTTGCTACTCGTTCAAACAATTTACACAATTGTGAAGGGAGTAAAAACTTCCAATCCATCACCATTACATTTATTAACTTCATTCATATGTCTTCAAAGGATATTGTGAAGTAAAAATTAAGAAACCTTTCGATATTGGAATGTAATTTAAAGGGGAAGAAAAATTAATATCAAAACTACCATACGTTATAATTTTCCTTAATGCAATTTTCTTCCATAAAATAAACTCACATTCCCTAATTAATGTTCCAACATGAAATCCAAAAGTTTTTATAGTTTCGTATATCCAACCTACCCTTTTTTTGTTTGGAACAATATCCGGTTATTCGGGAACTATACAGATAACTTTCAATTTATCCGGCGAGGGGGTAAAAAACGTGTATTAATTTCCACGTGTGTTCCTGTTACGGTTTTCCCGGAGAAAAGCGATTCTCATTAATGCCCCTTCCGCTCACTTTATAAACATAGGAAAACGTGCGAACTCGTGACCAAGAGAGAGGGTTAATTACAATCGATGGCGCGAGGGGCAAAAAGGGTCCCGCTTTACAAGATCAATTTATACCTGGGAATCGCGGACGAAATTGGTAGAAACGAGATCAAAGCACCCCCTAGGCTACGGCCTGGCCCTCGCTCCTCTTCCTCACCCGCCGCGCCAGCCGTTATGTTGTGGGAGAGCAGAAGAGGGTTCCGGCCGCCTTTTCGCAACCCTCCGCCCTCGACCGTCCCTCGTGTAAAGGGACCTCACTCAATTTGCACACGCCTACACACAATATTATTATTAAGATTAAAAACACAACCGGCATCTATGTTCTTGGTGCTTCGGGGTGGCGGTGGTGGTGATGTTTTGTTAGTAAATTCGTTTGTTTGAATTAAATTGTAACCTGCGGGGCGAAACAACAGTTATTTTTGGACAGCCTTAATTAATATAATTTTATTTCAATAAGAAAATCATATATCAAACACTTATACATGGATAAACATACAAAAAGTTAAGAGTGTTTTAGTGCAAATACCTTTTCTCCCTCTACTTTTTGAATCGACGATGTCGTTATCTATTTCATGGCCTAAACCTTTAAATTTACTATTTACTAAAAGCTACAGAACTATATAAAAAAAGGTGTAAAACTCTGATCTGCAAGCTGAAGATACTGAAGAAAAAAAGGTATACATCTATAAAGTGAAGATTTTGAAGGAAAAATAACATAGAAAACTATAAAGTTACCTTAGAACTGAAGATACTGAAGGAATAAAAGGTATAAAACTATAAAGTGACCTGATAACTGATGATATTGAAGAAAACAAGGTATAAAACTATAAAGTGACTTCAGAACGGAAGATACCGAAGAAAAAGAGGTGTAAAATTTTAAAGTGACCTAAGAACTGAAGATACTAAAGAAAAAAAAAGTTATAAAACTGTAAAGTGACCTTTTTTTCTTCTCATGAGGTGGTGTCACTTAGCGTCCCTGCACTACGGTCTCCGTGGTCCTTTTGTGCGCCTTTGAATGTTTTACTCCCAGTGTACTCCTGTGCCATCTATGAAGTCCATGAGTTTCCTCCTGGGGATGGTCTTTAGTTGTTCTACAGGAAGCATAAGCTTCCCGAATTTCGCCATGCGTTCTCCTGTGAATGCTTCACAAGAACACAGTACGTGTTGGGATGTTTCTTCTTCTAAACACTTACGGCCTAGGGGGCTTTTCTCAATTCCCATCCTATGTTTGTGACTAGTCTTGTGATTTTTCTTAGTTTCAGTCTACTCAGTTTTGACAGCTTTAGCATACTGTCAGGTACCGGATCAACTAGTGACCTTTAAACTGAAGATACCGAAGAAAAGAAAGGTATAATATTAATAAAGTGACCTGGTAACTGAAAATACTGAAGATAAGACAGTTATAAAACTATAAAGTGACCTGATAACTGAAGTAACTTCGTAGTTTGTATTAAATTATGCTAACTTTATTATTAATATATATACAGGGTGTCCCATTTTAATCCGCCAGTAGCGATAATTCTGAAACTTTGCTTTGAATCAAAAAGTGTTCCAAATAAAAAGTTAATGGTTCTGAGGGGGACATCTGATGCCGTAGACTTTGCCCCCCCAGCCCCCCAAGGGGGGCGGGAACAGGGGGCAACTTTAAAATTTTAAATGGAAACCCCTATTTTTTATTGCAGATTCTAATAGACGGTTAAAAAGTATGTAAGTTTTATCCGAAACATTTTTTTATTGGTCGAGAGATGGCGCTTCAAATGTAAAAGTTTTTTGTCAATTAAATTGCGAAAATCGTCACGTAATTAACTGTTATTATTACTTAAGACTTACTCACAACCTTACAAAGTTGTTTTTTTCTCAGCCTGCCCAAATACTACCCCCGCTCCCCCTACAAAGACGTAAAGTACTCAAAAATAGCGATTGAGTAGTTCTTTTTCAAATTAAATAATGGTAAAATAATTCAAAAAAGAATGTCGTTTTTTTTTCAAAAAATGAAGCTATGAGGGGCGGGCAGGTCAAACACTGTTTGAAAAAAAATTACATTCTTTTTTAAATTATTTTACCATTATTTAATTTGAAAAAGAAGTACTCAATCGCTATTTTTGAGTATTTTACGTCTTTGTAGGGGGGGCGGGGGTAGTATTTGGGCAGGCTGAGAAAAAAACAACCTTGTAAGGTTGTGAGTAAGTCTTAAGTAATAATAACAGTTAATTACGTGACGATTTTCGCAATTTAATTGACAAAAAACTTTTACATTTGCAGCGCCATCTCTCGACCAATAAAAAAATGTTTCGGATAAAACTTACATACTTTTTAACCGTCTATTAGAATCTGCAATAAAAAATAGGGGTTTCCATTTAAAATTTTAAAGTTGCTTCCTGTTCCCGCCCCCCTTGGGGGGCTGGGGGGGGCAAAGTCTACGGCATCAGATGTCCCCCTCAGAACCATTAACTTTTCATTTGGAACACTTTTTGATTCAATGCAAAGTTTCAGAATTATCGCTACTGGCGGATTAAAATATATATATATATATATATATATATATATATATATATATATATTATTTACTTGTATTTTTTTCTTGCGAACAGTAATTAATTATTGTGCGTACAAGTTAATTAAAATAACAAAAAGAAAAGTTGCCCGTATAAATCATCGTTAAAGAATCCATCTTGGCGGTTTGTAAAAAAAAAATTCCTTTTGTGATTATAATTGCTGGTGTAAATATAAATGAGGAACGAAAGTAACCTGTTTAAAATTCATGAGCCGAGGCGGAGAGAACACCGGAAGGGCCTAATTCCCTATTCCTCTCTCGTGCACCATATGGATGCGGCGTTTTTCCTCCCATTGATTTTTCCAATAAGTGTCCTTCAGAGGGGCCTCTCAGCCGTCGATAAAGTTTGGATAGTTTAATGAAGCCTCGTGGAGGGGGGGGTGGGCCCCAGGCTAAGATCATCAATAATCTCAACAGCGGAACTTGTACTTTGTCACTAACTGAAACTCGGCTGATAAGTTGTTTGAGGACCCCCTCAAACAACTTAAATTAAGTTATTTTGCGAGGGCTACAAAGCGTCTGCAAAAAAAAAGAAACACACCCGACTACTTCGCTTGTTTTGTTTATTCGCGTTGCCTCGCTATTTTTTTTTTACTTTTCGAGAACTTCAAGCCAATACTCTCTCTGGTCCATTGATTGATTTCCGTCTGCGATTCCCCGACGACGGCGTTCCATAAATATGTGTCCTAGATTATCCAACGCCGAATCCATATCCGATGATCATCCACCGATCCGGCCTGTCATTTGCCGGATGAAAAAGTTGCCTCGTAATCAAAACATCCTTCAACTTTATTCTGGACTGGATGATAAGAAGTAATCTACGGGAAAAGAACCGTATATATGAAAGTGATATTTTAACTTCACGTCATTTCACAATAACCTAATAACGTCAATGTTGACATCACTTCGATTTAATTAGATCTGCCGAATGAAGCTTCGCGATCGATATATCAAAACTGTCTGGTTAATCATTCATAAAATTACTGTCTATTTATTATTACATCATTCAATCCCATTAGGATTATAAATTGTATCGTAATGGATAACTGATGTTTATTTTTAATAGTTGTCTGTTTAATGAAGCGTTTCATAATGATACCAAGCTGTAGTTAAAGTAGTTTAAATGAATTTCTTCAGAATAAAATTGTCACTAATGTATTTTTCTAATATGAAAAGATGAACAAAATGATTCAGATTATTATTGAGAAAATATCTTATTTGTAAAGTCTTGTAATCCTGAATAAATTTAAACTAGTCTAAGAAAATGTAAGGATTATAATAAAGGAAATAAATTTTCAAGTATAAAAATAATTTTTAAAATCTTAAATCCATAACAATTTTTAAATCAAACATCCTAAAATTTTTTGCTATAAAAGTACAAATAAATGTACTCTCCCCGGTACATTCATACTATAACAATGTATCCCACAAGGTTCCTCACTTATAGCCCACGGCAACACACTCCAGCAGTGGTTAGCCCAGGTTAGAATATCTAATAATTCTGTAATTCCAAGTAATCCTGTCTGATTATCTATTTTCACCATGCAAGCACATCTCTATTTGGTATCACCATACATAACATACGTGTAAGTATCTTAGAATTGTGTTTAATCCTAAACGTTCCTTTAAACCCCATTCCCAAATCATTTGGGTAACTATTAACAGAGGTACACACCTAACACACAAACAAGGTAAATCTATAAATACAGCAGTAATAATGATATGTCGATGTGTTTTGTAATATGCTGCAAACCTTTTCTTAAACCCACATCCTCGCGTTCTAAGAAACTTACAAGTGAGTGAATTTTGCATTCTACTACAAAACTATGGCAATCCCTCCAATACACTACTTTCCAAAAATCCAAGTTATCGCGATTGATAATTTGTCTTCTACACTTTCCTATACATTTTAGCACCAACCCTCATATCCAAGACATCCTGAAACACCTATGTTTTTAAACTTCAAACATTTCTAGACTTAAATATCCCTCTCCTACAATCTATTACATGATTTCATGATTCACCTTCATCTTCATCAACACAGCTGACAATTAACCACCGAAGTAATAAAGCCAAAAAGGCCGCGTGTCGATAGCCTAAAAATTAAAACTACGTTATGTATTATAATACCCACATTATAAACTATAAGTAAATACACAGGTTTATCTCTAGAAAAAGATCCTTAACCTAAAATTATGGCAATTTAGAAGGTTGCTTTAGTTTAAAACATAATTTTTGATCATCGGAATCTTCAGAGTAAAATTTGTGAAGGAATTATCTTCATATAATGAAAGATCTGCTAATAAAATTTTTCCTGATTTTCTAAAAATAATATTCTTCCAATAGTCAAAACTTAATATGGCTTTACATATTTTAACAGCATTGTAGGTTGGTTTGCCCTCAGTCATGTAGGTAAGACCTCTAAAATGTCTTGCCTTTGCTGAAACCTTGGACTTTATTATTTGAGTTTTGGATTTAAATGTAATGTTTTGATCTACTATAATTCTTAGATATTTGCACGTTGGTGAAGAATGTATTGTTTTTCCGTTAATATTTAATGACGGGAAGTTGTGAGAAATTAGCTGGAATAGGATTAAAAATTGGGTTTTAGAGAGATCATCCATTTTTTAAACCATACTATAGTGGAGTCTAGGAGTTGTTGTAGGAAGATCATAGTGTTATTAAGAGAGTATGTGTGAGATATTAATGCTGTTTTGTTTGCAATCTGAAGGACGTATTTTGTGGGGTAGAAAAAGTTAGGGTTCGATTTTATTTGGAGATGATGACAATAGGTGTTATAAAGTAGAGGAGATAAGGAAGAGCCTTGAAGGAGACCTTGGTTGGGATAAAATGTTAATGAAAAACAATTAGGAGTATTTATTTTGATTTTGAGGGATCGATTAGTACAAAATTAATGAATTAGTGTAATTTGATAAGGTGGAAGGTTTAGATGTAGTGATTTATATAAAAACTTTAATGCCAAACTGATTCAAATGCCAACATTAATTATTGTTCTTTGTCAATAACAGCCATGGACAGGTTTTGATCTATTTTGGATCTCATCAGCGTAGCGCAGTTGGAGACAGGGAATCGAGATATACTTTGGAGTACTTAATTCTCTCACCATCGATTAAAAGTTCAAATGACTTCTGTGTGCCTAAAAATAGTATTTCAAAGTATTTGTTTTCTAATCTTGCTACCTGAGGTTAAAATGGATAAGAGTAGTACGGTTGATCGTTTGGATTTAAAGCCAAATTATTATTCGGGGATGGAGTCATTAAGGATTTGGTAAATTTTTATTTTAGGATAGATTCTAGAATTTTGCTTAGGACTGGAAGAAGATTAATGAGGCGATAGCTGGAGACTTTGCTTGGAACAGAACGACTTTTATGAATACATATATATATATATATATATATATATATATATATAATCATTCTTTTTTGCTATCTAGGTTTTTTTTGCTATCAAAATGACTTAATAGACTTTGTCTAAAATAACCCACAAAAGGGTCAAAATGAAGCATATATATATACAAACATCTTTATTAACAAATACATATCGTATATAACAAAAATAATATACATACATAGCATTAAAAAAACTAATCTAGTATTTGACAATCGGCTATCGACCATAAGTCCTTCGTAATTGAAGCGTCGTTAAAATTATGAAGTGATGAAATTAATTCGTGTAATGTTAAGGAAGGGAATTTACGTTTAGGGATAATGTTTTTGTTTCTGGGAATGCATAGTGCATTTGGGATTTGGAAGTAGTTAGGATTTTGAGCAATTTTTTTGGCAAGTGAGGATAGTCTTTCTTGAATTGGGATTACATTTGTCGAATCATACAGCAATGGATTGGAAGGGTTATGGTGATCATTTTGGGGAGGTCGGATTTTGGTTAGCACCCTAAGGGCTGATCTTTCTGCGACTTGAAAGTTCCGTAAGGTTTACATTTTATAGATATGAGTGCTGGTTTGAATATTTATACCTTGTTTTTGTAAGTTAGGCCTCTGAAATGTGCCGCCCTTTGCTTGACTTTTGCTTTAAGGGAAGAAGAGTGAGTTTTGAAGGTTAATTTAGTGTTGAATGTTATTCCTAGGTATTTGCAGGTGACGGAGGGATATATTTTGACCATTTATTGATATTGACGGAAGCGGTTCCTTAAGTCTGTGAAAGGGAAGAAGGAGTTGGGATTTGTTAGGGTTGATGGAAATGCGCCATTTTGCAAACCAGGTCTCTATGCGGTCTATCATGCCCTGTAGGGTGCTGAGGGCTTCGGGAAGAAATGAAGCATGTTTGCGTATAAATAATTAAAAAGAACTCCTAGAACCTGTCTACGGAAGAACGTGAGTTTGAGTAGAAGATCATTGATAAACAGTGAACTCCGCCTGTGACTCCTGTGTCCTAAATTATATATATTTTGTATTAAATGTATATCATATATTATTTTTTTGTAAACAGGAGAAGCAAAGACAATAAAGAATGTTTAGAACATCCTAATTTATTTCAATATTTTTGAAAATATAAATTATTGTTGGAAAATTTTGAAACGATTTATTTATGTTTAAAGACCTGTAAAATAAGATATTTCCATTTAATTATTGTTCACTGTCAACAACAGTCACTGACCGGTTTCGATCTATTTTTGATCTCATCAGCGAAGCGCAGTTGGACACAGGGAAGCGAATTTTACTTTAGAGTATTTAACTTTACGAGTAAACCTTTAAACAGATATTACCATAAAGGTGCCATCTATTGTCCAAGTGTTGCACTAGAACTCCTCTTTTTGAGTGGATACCCATCAAGGGAACTGTTAACAGCTACAATTATAACAAATTATTACATTATTATTAGTATTGTCGCTGCTGGCAGTTTCTTTAATTTTTTGGTGATTATTCACTCAAACAGTGTTCTAGTGCAATGCTTAGACAATAGATGGCATCTTTATGATAATATCTACTTTTCGATTTCTTAAAAATTTCATCATTTGAATAAAAGTTTATAGATATTTCTGGAAATACTAAATTTTAAAGTCCAAAGCCTACAAAATAATTTCTAAACATATCAAGTAATAAAATGAATTGTAATCAATATCAATAGGTTTCAAAGTAACTAATTTAAAATCTTTAAATAATGGTTAAAAGCTTTCATTTAAAAGTTAGTTTTTTTTTTCAATACTTTGAATAATTTATAACTACAATTGAAAGAAAAATCTAATGTCTGAATAATAATTTTGAAATGAGTTGTAATTAAAACACCTCTATATATTTGAAAATTACGCTATAAGCTAGAAGCCACTTCTAATTTGATTTATGCCATCAAATAATTCTAAAATGGTTTGAGAAAATCATAAAATACCTATTTTTTTAAATTTGATCTAAGTTTTCTTATGGCCAAATTTAATTTCTAAAGATTTAAAACAAAAAATAAATTATCTCATTTCTCAGAATTCAAGAACATTGAAAATTGCAATTGAAAGAAATATATTATATATCGTTTGAATAATAAATTTGAAGTTGTTTAAAATATTCTAGAAATACCTATTACAGAAATTCATAAAATTCAAAATTTCTCGTGGACAAATTAAATTTTTAGAGATCTTTAAAATCAGTCTTATAAAACGAACTCTATGTTAAATTAAACAGTTGTAGAAAAAAGTCCAAGAAATTCTGGAATAACCCATTTATTCCAGAATGTCTTGTTCGTTCCATCAGGGCCATTGAATGTTATTGTAGAGGGAATATAAGATTACTGATAATATTGGTTTGTTTTTGATTTATTAGTTTGTTAATTATTGTTTTGTTGTAGCCATTTTTAACTAGGCGAAAGAATAGCAAGCAATCTTAAAAAACTTAACTTCAACATAGCACACAAAACCCGTAATAGCTTATCAAATATAGACAAAAACAACAAAGATAAAGTAGTCAAAAACGGGCAAAGTGGAGTCTATTTACTAAAATGTATGAATTGCCCGAAAATTTACGTAGGCCAAACCGAATCAACGAACATCACAAATGTTTCAGTCATCAAAAAACATCGTCAACGTACGCAAACCATCTCCTAGCAGAAAACCACACATTCAACCCAGACTTCAGGATTCTACATAAAGAAAGAAAAGGACAAAAACTAAACCTATTAGAAAATTTAGAAATTAATCGATATCTACACACTGGCCATCTACTGAACGAACAAACGGAATTATCAAATTTCCCTCTACTAAAAATATTTTCACCCCCGCCAACCTGAAATAATATATAAAACAATGTATATTTTATTTGTATATTTACTTCACCTGAAGAAGCCGCAGTGTGGCGAAACATATGTAGTGTTTAATAAACCAATATTTGAAAATCAAACAATTGCGTTATTTCAATATTAAGTATGGATTTTCAACACCTAAGTGCCTCATCAATCAATCAAATGCTTCGTTTACCAAAACTCATTTCAAACTACCCGTCAAAGAAACAGACAAATTGTAAATAAAATGATGATAAAACCAAGACTTTTTTTCATCTCTCATCCATGTTTTTGCGAGATGAAGTAAAGTATTGGTTTAACAAACGAGATATCCTATTCACATATATTAAAATGATGATAAAGTTCAAAAATATGTATAGATGTATAGAGACATTTCCAGAAACTCCAAAAAGTCCAAAAACAACAAAATTATAGAAACAGACAAATTGCAAATAAAATGACGACAAAACCAAGACTTTACTTCATCTCTCACCTATGTTTTTGCGAGATGAAGTAGTCTTGGTTTTACAAACGAGATATCCAGTTCACAAATGATTAAATTTCAAATTTAAACATTTTTGTAGTTTCATATTTCATAACAATATGAAACTAAACAAGTGTTTTAATTTGAGATTACCTAATATTAAAATTTCGTTTCATCAAAAGTGCAGTGAAAAAAGTATATACTATACCAACAAAATAATTTATAAATATCTTAAATGTTCAAATCAATTGTAATTAAACTTTAAAATTTATCAAAATATATATTAGTGGTAAATAAATTACAAAATAGCGAAAAAAAATAAATTTAGAATGAAATTAAGAAACTTCTTTGAGAAAATCTGTTAATCTAAATAATTCGTACAACATTCAGATGAAAACGACACAGTCGGATTTTCAAATTTGGTTTATTTTAAACACTACATATGTTTCTCCACAGTGTGACTTCTTTCAACACCTAAGTGCCAATCAATTTAAAAAGAAATTTCTACCTAGTTAAAAGTCTACAACTTATTAGCTAATTTTATTTTCTAAAGATCTAAAATATTAAATTCAATTTTAGAAAAAAATAAGTCTGTGTAATTCTAAAAATTATCAAATGTATCCAATGATGAGAGTAACTCAATTTTATTCAAGATTGTCCATAGAAGAAGGAAACAAAATTATGAATCATAATTTTAAAGAAAATTATGATAAAATCCGAAAATATTTAATGGATGAATTTCTGGAAGTTCTAAAATTCTAAGTTTTAATCTCTAAAGCATACAAAATAATTTCTAAAGATCTGAAATGTTAAAATTGATTGTAATTAAACAAAGTCTAAGAAAGTCTGAAATTTAGTAGAATATCAAATTTCAAAATAACTAATTTAAACGGCTAAATACCTCAGTAGTTGATACTGTAAAAATATTAATTAAAACTGATTAAAACGTTAACTTTTTGAAACTCTAATTTTGATGAGTTTCAAAAAGTTAACGTTTTAATCAGTTTGAATTAATATTTTTACAGTAAGTACTTAAAACATTCAAATCTTTATTTGAGAGAAATATTTAATTTTGCACTAGTTTCCTCTCTTTGGGTGGATAACTACCGACAAGTCATGAAGAACTGTAATTTAAACGACCGCATTATTATTTAAAGTTAATTCACTTAATTCGCTAAAGTAAATACAAGGTGCAGCCGAAATAACTCCCAAATTTTTTGGTTTATGCTGGAATCAGAAGTTCTCTTAGTTGTTTTCTTTTTGATAATTTTTAATTTTCGGACGTACGAAATTCTCCAAGATTCACAGTATTGACTGGAATTCACTATAACTGTAGCTGTACTTATTTTGAAGAAGTGTGGCCTAATGATGTCTATCGAAGACTTAATGTAGCGAACGGTCACCTTGTATTTGATTTAATCTTAAAAAAAATGGAGTAGTAAAATATAACATTTATCACCAAACACGTGAAGGTTTGCGAATCAAAGTGGTAAAACAGTTGAATCTGAATTATAGCCTTCATCACCACACATACGAGGATATGTGTTTAAGTGCGCGGAATAAAATAGAAGAGGATGAAATAATATTACAAAATTATTTTTCTTTTCAATATATTCACCTGCAACCCTAACACATTACTCAGATCTATGAAATAACCTGTTAATACCTTCATAAAAATGACTTATCCTTCTCTAAAAAATACGCTGAAACTGCATGCTTCACTTCTTCATCGGTTTCTTTCCTCGAAGTTCTTTTTTCGGTTTTGGAAAGAGATAATAGTCGGTGGGAGCCAAATCTGGGCTATAGGTGGGTGCTCAATGATATCGAAGAATACCTTATGCAGAGTAACTAACGCAACTCGACTTTGTAAACAGGATTATTGTCTTGCAAGAACAACACACCTTTGGTTAATTTTCCTCTTCTTTTCTCTCTGATAGTTTCTTTGAACTGCTCTAAAACTGAAGCGTAGTATATTCCGGTTATAGAAATACCTTTTTTCTTATATAATCAATCAACAAGATTCATTCAGTGTCCCATAATACTGCCGCCATGAGCTTTTTCGTACACTTTTTATGCCACTGCATGGAATCGTGTTTAGACACTTTTTCATAGTGATGAACCCAAGAAACCATACTTGTCGGCATTACACTGGTTCAAAATCGCACGCGAACACGACGCGCTGCTGTTTTTGTGGCGGTGTGAGCACCCATCTTGCACTGACTTTTGACATGTCCAGAAGATAATAGAGGACCTTAAAAATGGTTATTTTCGATTTTGGCAATGAGATCTGACCTCAACAGACCACTCAGTTCGGGAAACGTTTTCAATTGATTTCCTGCCTTGCTTAAAGAGGTTGTGCCACTTTTATATCATGTTTTTCCTCGACAAGAGTCCTTGTAAACAGATGACATCTCTTCCAATATATTCCTCGCTTGGTAGGAACTCTTTTTTTTTGCCATACTTCACAATTTCTTCCGGATTGATTTGCATGATCGACTTCTGACCTCGATATGATAATACTTGGTATATATACTAATGATTAGTAACTGAGTTCACGGTTTCTCGTGATTTTACACTTCTTAGCTGTTAGTCTCTTAGGGTAATATTTTGGTCATTTTGGCATATTAAGGTCTAAGACCTATACTCTTTCCTGGGGTTATGTAAGGATTTGAAGAAATTTAAGGGTTTGTGGAACAGGATAATTTGGTAATAAACCATTGGGATTAGGTTAATTAAATGTTTTGAGTTATTTAACCATTCTTTATTAAAAAAAAAACTTCTGTTTGTTATTGAGGTATTCATGTTTGTAAATGCGCGTACGGTTGGAACCGAACTAGCGATAATGAGAGTGTAGCATAGTCCAGGTTAGCAATTAGATAGGAGACCGTTACCATTCGCCATTGGGATACACTTAATAGCGTTTTAGGGTGATTTAAAGTAACAAGCATTTACATACATAAATTCACTACCATGTTTAGACTAGTATCTAACTGATTCATAAGTCTACAAAATTAAATGATATCGAGAAATACTCAGTAATCATTCTTAGAACAACTTTTATCTGTATGGCATTGTTTTCTTTTTATTATCGCCTTCATAAATAATGTTGTAATACATTCAGCACTCATTACAAAACTCGCGTCGACGTCGAGTAATCGCTCTATCACTAAATGATAGAATAATTGGAATCGCAATCACAACAACATTAACGCCTCATTCACATGCTGACGGAACGGCCGTTAGTTTCTAATATCGTTTGTCCGAATGCACACACACACGCACACATTGAAAATTAGCGTTCATTAATGAAAAATGGCTGCACCGCGCGCCTCGGACACAAATCGCTGTGGACTTTATCGGAATTACTCTGACCGAATTTCCAAACGAGTCTAAATTGGCCGTTTCACGCGACAACGTTTCGAAAACTGCACGCGAATCACGCCTACTTATGCCTCGTTACGTCATTAATTCCGGGCGGCCCGACGTGAAATCGTCAATTGGCGATGGTGGTTGGAAAATCGATTCAGGTTTTTAAATAGCCCACTGTTGTGTTTAATGATGGCGAATTCATTCAAAATTAATAAAACACTTTGTATAACATTTTCTATTCAAAGTTTATTCTAACAGATTTTAATCATTTGAATGATAATATTGATAAGTTTTATTAATCCTTTGAAAATTCTTTGATATATAAAATTAATAGTATGAAAAATGCCCACCTTAGAGAGTCCATGCTATCAAAATTTTGACTTGCTCTCTTTTATTATTATGAAGACATAATGCCGTACCCAAAAATTATTACAATCACGAGAGCTACTAATTTTAAGTACGATTGATATTGATACGATTGATTGTTACTGAAAATACCTTAAAGTGCACTTGGAAGTTCTTCACAAACATATCATTATGGCTCTGGCCGAACATGGCCAACATTAAGGAAACCCCTCCAAGCGTTGTGCTGACCTTTGCTCGTCACCTTGGGTGGCTAAATGAGTGATAGAACAACGGAGGTCTGTCCCAGACAGGGGGGCACAACGGGCCTAGTGAGGCTTAGATGCTCTGGTCAATGATTTGATCACCCTTGGCAAGCTCGATCCAGATCCAGATAGTATGGAAAATTTATCTAAAAAAATTTGGCGAATTGAAGTCGGGCATAAACCATTCGATACGTCTATTATTAAAATTGCCATTTCTTAATGATTTCTTCTTGCGAGGATATGCACCTTATTATTAGATAAACATCTGTTGTCTATTATTTAACTGGAAGCAACTAAATTTATTTTTTTCATAGCTTGTGTATAGGAAAATCTTGATAAAAGAATTGAATTATTGTTTTCCTATCAACAGCCACGAAGAGATTTTGATCTATTTTGGATCTCATCAGCCTAGCACAGTTTTGAAGAGGAGGAAACAGAGTTTTACTATGAAGTTTTATAGCTTCTAGTATTTCGTACGAACTATTTGTGTAAGCTATTGTAAGTTCAATCATAAGAATAGTTGCGACCGTTACTACGTGGTAATTTATGATAAACACTTAATGTTTATTGTAAGTTCTTCTAATTCTAATACAAGACTTTCCAATCTTCCTTCTTATAGATTAACAAAAAAATCATTGTTGGAACAGTTTACTCCTTCTTCAGTGGAAATAATGAAGGTTTAAATGGATTTTGAAATACCTCTCCTTCTAAATTTACTTTAAGTGTAATTAACATACCTAGAAAAAATGGGTTCGTTATTTATCCTTCCAAGAAATCATCCTCAAAACACTGGAAGTCGTTTGGCTCATCATTACAACAAACTTTGTTATTTGATATTTTATATTTATTTATTTATCCAACGTGTGAATATAACTATTTCAAAAACTTATAATTCTACAAATGTATACAAAAATTTTGCCTTCACATGGAAAGGCTCAAGTTCACATCCACGTGATCTTCCACTTTCGTCCAATGCTGCTTTAATGGCTCTGCTGCCAGTAGAGTTCACTTTGATGGTCTAAAGGGCTACTTTATGATAGAAATTCAAATGATTACTTTCCAATAATCGAATATTTCAATTAATAAGTCTTTTGGCACAAAAACAAATTAGTCTAGTTTCTTTTCTTTGGCTCAGATGTAATCTATGGTTTCTTGATTAGTTCTTCTGAAACGATATCATCGCAATATCCAATTATATATTATTTAAAAGTATTATACGATAGGAATCTCCGATTATTGTTTGGAAATTGAGGAATTAAAGAACTTTAGAGAAATTATGCAGTTTTTAGTTCATAGTTTTCCACACACTTTAAGTTTTCGATTCAGTAAAAATGTTGCTTGTCATTCAAATTGGAAACCAAGACCAATGCTATCCTTTTCTCCTGGTTTTACTCAGGACTATTTCCCTATTTTCCAAAATAGGTTTGCAAGTTTTTGCAGTAGAAAGTTTCTCCATCAACGAGAATCCAAATTTTTCAATGTAAAGTTGTTTGTTAAATGCTAAATCACTATTCAATAATAGAGTTTTTTCTAATTAATAAGTCTATAATCAGCTTTTGATACTAAGTAAAAGAGAAGACTAAAGAATGAGAGAATCTGATACTGTTTCAAACACAATCTGCAAATAACTTAAAACAGTTAGTATATAGCGATGAAATTAAAATTCTTCTGATCTTCTTCAAATGCCAAAATCATCATCTAATTGATAATTAGAATCTCCTTAATAATATTACATCAGTAAATTTATCACTTTAGTTTCAAAATTTGATGTGAATTGTTTTACATTCTTTTTCAACCATCTTTGCTTCATAATTATCCCTTTGAAGGATGTAATATCCAAATTTAACAACGCCTTAATTTACGGGAGTTTTTTTGATACATCAAGATATTAGTCTTTCTTTGCTTTGGCCAAAAAGTTTTGGCTTAACTAATTACAATGCACTCTGTATATTATCAAATGCCAAGAGAAGAAATCGCTTTTAAGCCTATTGTGCTCCAATCTGACCATAAATATATTAAAAAACCTAAAATAACAAGCCAACAGGCAAAACAACTAATCATTTAAAAATTGAAGATTTTGTAGTATTTAGTTTTCAACGCAAAACTTTATTAAGTTTTTATTTATATTGATTTGTATTTGCTATATATTCCTTTTAAATTCATTACTAGTTGAATCATAAAATTGTGCCATTATGTAATAAATAAATCTTCATTGTTGCTTAAAACTTTTCGTTGTACATTTATTTCTATTTATTGATTATTTTGTTTGTCTTTTTGCAGGTACGGAATTATATTTCCAACTCTCTTCCAAAGGTACTTAAAATACATTACGGAATACAAAGACAGTTATCAAAGGAGGTAGGTGAGTTTTGAGTTTAAAATGAAAGCCCAAATCAGATTTCTTGGATTTGAGTGGTATAAATTTTGGAAAACGGATTGTTAAAAAAATACAAAAATTCAAGAGCATTGGAAACCAAATTAAAATTTTAAAAAAAGGTTTTAAAATCAATATGAAAAATGTATATTGTTGTAAAATATTTCTGTAGCTGTAAGGTTTATAAACAAATGAAGCTGGACACGTTTTGATTACTCCTCAAATTCTAAAATATACTCTCTTCCCAATTTTAAATTTTAAAGTTAATATACATTTTTTTAGCTTTAACGTAATTCCAAAGTTGAAGTTTTCAGTTTTTAGTTTGGATGTTTTATTGTTCTGAAAAAAAGCACTAAAGAAAATTTTGAAGAACTTAGAAAATTAGAAAATAGATCAAAATCTAAACTTGAGGAGCATTTGAAACCAAATTAAGTTTAAAAAAATGTCTTAAAATGAACATAGAAATATTATATTGCAAAATATTTCGGTAGCTGTGAGGTTTATAACTAAGTGTAGTTAGACACGTTTTGATTACTCCTAAAATTCTAAAATATACTCTCTTCCCAATTTTAAATTTTAACGATTTTTTCTGCTTCAACTCAATTTGAAAGTTGTGGTTTTCAATTTTCAGTTTTGATGTTTTATTGCTCTGAAAAAAGCACTAAATGTTCAAGAAACTTTTCTAGAGCTTCTAAAAATTAGAAAAAAGATTAAAATCTAAAAATATTGATTTGGATCCATTTTTAAAAGCTCCTCAAAGTTTCTTGAACATTTGGTTTTTTATTTCAGAACAATAAAAAAAACTTGAAAATCACAACTTTAGAATTAAGTTGAAGCTACAACAATGAGTCTTACTAAGACTACAAAACAAATTACTTATTGAAACAACTACTTCAACTACTCCAGAGAAGTAAGTTGAAGCTGTTGAAACTATATTGACTTTAAAACTTAAAATTAAGAAAGAAGTATAGAATTTAAGGAGTGTAACACGTTAAATCTGTTTTTTTAAGTAATTTGGCCATTTAAGCCTGGCATAAGAAGCTTATCTACAGCCAATCAAATATCTTATTAAATCTGTTTTAATCAAGTAATTTTATTCCGCAAAATATAAAAGCGAAATAATAATTACTATAAATAATATAAATCAAAATAAATCATATCCTACTGCACAACTTCGAAAATTAAATTTGTAACAAAATTCTCTATACAATCACGAAATATTGTATTTTAAGATTAAAACTCATTATTATCATATAATAAATACATTTGTATCGCATCGTAATTGCGAAACTTTCGTCGAACTCCAGCTGAAATATATTTGAATTTAAAATTAATGACGGCGCTTATGTATTATAAATTAATGCAACATTTCCGTACAAAACCGCGCTGATGAATATACAATCTTTGTTCGATAATTAATTAATCCGGCTGGTGGGGGCGGGAGCGCAAACGGCACCTTTTAATCCCGGACGAGACAAGGGCGCAATTTGCGCGCCCCGACGAAGAAATTCTGTAATTCCGTAGCACCTGACACAACGGTTAACGGATGATGATGTATTGCGGATTCGCGGCACGATTCCGGCCCGGCGTGTTCAGCCGCCCCCCGTTTTCCGAAAAGAGGGGCTAAATAAATAAGCGCGAATTAGGGAAATTTCGGCGGGGCGGCGCGGGCGCTAGGGGTGCGAGCGGGTTTTGGGAGACGCGCGCCCTCTTCGCGACGGCGAGGAAAAGGGGGAATTAAGTGTAATTCGAAGCTTCTTTTATTCAACAGCTACAATTATGTCAATCAATATCGCCCGATTAAGAGAGCGTGCCGTGGATGGCTTCAGGGTTGACTCTGAAAAAGTAATGAGGATAATTGTGGAAATCATCTTGATTTTCGTATTCGAATTAAATCAAATTCAGTACTAGTTGAAATTACATCAATTGAATCATAAGGTCAGAAGCCAGACTAAGTAGAAAGATAGTTTAAATGTTAAACAAGTGGTTTAAAATGTTGTTATTGATTGATATTGTCTCAAATCGCTTTCATCTTTTAAACAATCTTCATAGCTAGCCTTCTCCTGTTTATTAGAGTTGTTTATCCTCCTCCTTTCATGTGGTTTTCTTTATTTTAATTACCCAATCATCTTATTTCGTAGCACCCTTATTTTTAATCTAGGTGTAGATGTTTGGATTAAAAAAACATTCATTGCAGGTTAGACATTCTGTATTTCCTGTTATGATTATACTTTCCCACATATTATCTAGTATAGATAACACCATTCAAAGAGTTTTACAAATTGTCTGGTGATTATCGTGCATGGTGCATCAAATCCCATCCAAGCTCCAACAACTTCTGGCGGGTTACTAAACTTATGTGTTTCTCGCGTTGTTATGGTGGAACACAAAACCCTTATTATTTGCCAATTGTAGCCACTTTTCGTTGGTGGCTTCATTCAATTTGTCCAATTGGCGACAGTACACAGCCATATTGATGATTTGGTTCTGTGGTGGTAGCCCAAACACACGACGTCTTTGTAATTTCACCAAATTAAGAGCATAACCTTCTTTTGATAGATATTTGCCTTTGAAGTGGTTGCAGTTTTTTAACTGGAGCTAGATCCATGATCGTTATTGCACGATGTTGTCGTAAACTATCAATTTCTCATCACCAGTGACAATAAGTTTGAGAAATGGATCATATTCATTGTTGTTGAAGAGCTTATCGCAGACGTTTATGCTGTTTGTTAAATGAATTCCTTTGAGCTCATGTGGAAACCAAATATTGAATTTACTAACATATCTCAATTTGTGAAAATGTATTTCCACGATGGTTTGAGAAATGTTTAATATTTCTGCAACCTCTTCAGTCGTGTAATGGCGGTTTGCTAAGATTTGCCTTAATTTTATGGTCCTCATATTGAACTGCCCTTCCTGAACGTGGCGTATCTTTGACAAGATATGGTATTTAGGTTAATGGTTGGACTGAAGAACCAACTGGTTCAATACAAGTGACATCTATTGGTCGAAACTGAAAAGACTTGAGACAACCAACTAGCCATACATTGTAACTTTTCAATCTAGCTCGTAGCTCCTCGATCAATTACTGATGAAGGTTTAAATTAAATTACACTTGGTTTGTTTGACAATTTGTCTCTATTTACTCGACTAGTTTCGTTTAATTTAAACCGTCATCAGTAATAGTTTAAAATGTTTCACCAAGTGATAAATGAGAAAGTCATTCAAGAAATTCTCTATCAATATGAAGAAGTAAAAAGGTTACTTCTCACGATCTCGTATTAAACCAAGTTTAATGCCATCCTCTCTTCCCGGTTTTGTTTTGTCTCTATTCTCCCAAGAAGATTTACCAGTTTTTGCAGTAGGGAGTTTTTCCGTTAGTTAGAATCAAAATGTTTACACTCTACAGAGTAAACTTACTAGAAAAAGCAGCACCAGTTGTTTTTTATATAAACATTTTTGCTATATGTGCTACGTTTTAACTTATAAGCTTTTCTTTATCATCAAATCTCATTCAACTGGAAATTTGCAAAAACTCTGTCTCTTCGCTGAAAAAAGAAATTATTCGCTTTGAAGAGAGACAAGAGTTACTGGAAAAAGTTTTTATGGAAGCAGAGACCTTACCACATAATCTAAATGGGATTACAATTAGCCATTAGTGCAAAAATTGCATAATTAATTTGTGTTTTAATGAAATTATCATCAAATTTAGTGATCTCTTTGTCTTAATGCAATTATCACAAAATCTAATGATGTATGTTTGTACATTTGTACACAATTAATCTACAATAGTGGTTGAGTAGTTTTAATAAATTACTTAAATTAATTTTCGATAGCAATTGTTTTTATAATTTTTTTTTCGAGATGAAATTTTATCCGATTTTAATCTCTAGTTTTATGCAATTATCACAAACTCCAGTGATGTTATCGATGTATATTTTCACATAATTAATTTCTCTAATGATGAATAATTAATTTTAATATATTACTAGCCGATAGCAATTGTTATTATTTTTTTTTTTCGAGACGAAATATGAATAAAATTTTCTACGATTTTAATCTCTGGTTTTATACAATTATCACAAAATCTAGTGATGTTATCGATGTATACATTCACATAATTACTCTAGAATGACGAATAATTAGTTTTAATAAATTACTAGCTGATAACAATTGTTTTTATATTTTTTTTATCGAGTCAAACATGTAATTTGAATTTTCTACGGTTTTAATTTTAATTTTAACGTTATTATCACAAAATCTAGTGATGCCATTGAAACAGAATTAATTTACAATGACGAATGAATAGTTATAATAAATTACTAGTCGATGGTAATTGTTTTTATATTGTTATATCGAGACAAAAAAATATTTTTATTTTCTACGATTTTAATCTTTGTTTTAATGCAATTATCACAAAATCTAATGATGCTATGGATATAAATTTTTACACAATTAATCTACAATGATGACTGAGTAGTTTTTATAAATTACTAGTCGATGTCAATTGTTTTTATATATTTTTTATTGAGTCGAAATATGATTTACACTTTCTACGATTTAAATCTCCACTTTAATGCAATTATCATAAAATCTTGTGATTCCAGGTACGTAGAATTTTACACAATTATTCTTCACTGATAATTGAGTACTTTAAATAAATTACTAGACGATAGCAATTGTTTTGATTTATTATTTTAATCCAGTTGAAATATTATTTAAATATTCTACGATTTTAATCATCCTTTTAATGGAATTATCACAAAATCTAGTGATTCCATGGATATACATTTTTACACAAGTAATCTACAATAACGACTGAGTAGTTTTTATATATTGCTAGTTGATAGCATTTGTTTTTATATTTTTTTTTGTCGAATTGAAAAATAATTTTAAGTTTCCACAATTTTAATCTCTTTTCAATTAAATTTTCACATAGTCTAGTGATGTCATGGATGGAAATTTTTACACAATTAATCTATAAGGATAATTGAGTACTTTTAATAAATTATTAGTCGATTGCAGTTGTTTATATATATTTTTTTATCGAGTCGAAATATGATTGAAATTTTCTACGATTATAATCTTCGTTTTAATGCAATTATCATAAAATCTGGTGATGCCATGAATATAAATTTTTACACAATTAATCTACAAAGACGACTGAGTAGATTTTATAAATTACTTTTTGATTGTATTTATTTTTATATTTTTTTTGTCGAGTCGAAAAATAATTTAAATATTCCATAATTTTAATTTCCGTTTTAATTAAAATATCACAAAATCTAGTGATGTTTATATTTCACATAATTAATCTACAATGAAGAATAATTAGCTGTCATAAATAACTAGTCGATGGCAATTGTTTTTATATTGTTATATCGAGTCGAAAAATGATTTCAATTTTCTACGATTTTAATCTCCGGTTTAATACAGTTATCGCAAAATCTAGTGTTTTTATGTATGTAAAAATTTACACAATTAATCTACAGTGTTAAATAAGTAGTAATTGTTAAATTACTAGTCGATGGCAATTGTTTTTATATTTGTTTTTTATCGAGTCAAAATATGATTGAAATTTTCTACGATTTTAATCTTCGGTTTTATGCAATAATCACAAAATCTAGTGATGGCATAGATGTAAATTTTCCCACAATTAATATAAAATGATGATTGAGTAGTTTTAATAAATTAATAGTCAATGGCAATTGTTTTGATAAATTTTTCATCGAGTCGGAAATAGATTTAAAGTTTTAATCTCCGTTTTAATTTAATTGCCGCAAATCCTAGTGATGCCATGGATGTAAATTTTTGCACACACAATTAATCTACAGGGATAATTGATTACTTTTAATAAATTATTAGACGATGACAATTGTTTCTATATATTTTTTATCCAGTCGAAATATGAGTTAGGTTTTCTACGATTTTAATCTACTTTTCAATACAATTATCACAAAATCTGGTGATGCCATACATGTAAATGTTTACACAATTAATCTACAATGACGACTGAGTAAATTTTATAAATTATTTGTTGATGGCATTTGTTTCTGTAATTTTTTTTCGAGTCGAAAAATAATTTAAATTTTCCACAATTTTAATCACCGTTTTAGTGAAATTATCACAAACTCTAGTGGTGCAATTGATGTATATACATGATTAATCTATAATGACGAATGAGTGGTTTTAATAAATTACTAGTCGATGGCAATTGTTTTTTTATGAGTCGAAATATGATTTAAATTTTCTACGATGTTAGTCTTTATGTTAATGAAATTATCACAAAATCTAGTGATGCAATTGATGTATGTTTTCACATGAATAATCTATATTGATGATAGGTTTAATAAATTACTAGTCAATGGCAACTGTTTTTATATTTTTATAACGAGTCGAAAATAATTAAATTTTCTACGATTTTAATCTTCGGTTTAATGCCATAATCACAAAATCTAGTGTGCTTCTACACTGTTAATTTATCAGTTTTAATAAATTACCATTCCCATTTTTTTTATATTTGTTTTTTTTCGAGTGGAAATATGATTTGAATTTTCTACGACTTTAATTTTAATTTTAATGCAATTATCACAAAATCTAGTGATGCCATGGATATACATTTTTACTTAATTAATCTGCAATGACTTCTGATTAGTTTTTTTTAAAATTATTAGTCGATGGCATTTTACCGAGTTGAAACATGATTTAAATTTTCTATGATTTTAATCTTTATTTTAATGAATTTATCACAAAATCTGTGATGTAATGTATGTTTTCACATAATTAATCTATAATGCCAATAGTTTTAATAAAGTAATAGTCGATGGCAATTGTTTTTATATTTTTATATCGAGTCGAAATAATTAAATCATAGAAAATTTTTATCTTCGGTTAAGTGCAATTATCACAAAATCTAGTGATTCTATGTATGTAAAATTTTACACAATAATTATACATTGTTAATTTACAAGTTTTGATAAATTACCAGATGGCAGTTGTTTTTATATTTGTTTTTTTATCGAGTGGAAATATGATTTAAATTTTCTAGGATTTTAATCTTCATTTTAATGCAATTATCACAAACTCTAGTGATGCCATGGATATACATTTTTGCTTCAATAATCTTCAATGACGATTGAGTGGTTTTTATAAGCCTATAGCCTATGGCATTTGTTTTTGTATTTTTTTGTCGAGTCGAAAAATAATTTAAATTTTCCACAATTTTAATCACCGCTTTCGTGAAATTAGCACAAACTCTAGTGATGCAATTGATGTATATTTTCACATGATTAATCTATAATGACGAATGATTAGTTTTAATAAATTATTAGTCATCATCAATAATGGCAATTGGTTTTTTAACGAGTCGAAATATGATTTAAACTTTCTACGATTTTTTTATTCTTTATGTTAATGAAATTATCACAAAATCTAGTGATGCAATTGATGTATGTTTTCACATAATTACCCTATAATGACGATAGCTTTAATAAATAACCAGTCGATGACAATTGTTTTTATATTTTTATATCGTGTCGAACATAATTAAATTTTCTACAATCTTCGGTTTGATGCAATTATCACAAAGTTTAGTGATTCCATGTATGTAAAATTTTACACAATTATTCTACACCCTTAATTTACTAGTTGTAATAAATTACTAGTCGATGGCAATTGTTTTTATATTTGTTTTTTATCGAGTGGAAATATGACTTGAATTTTCTACGACTTTAATTTCAATTTGAATGCAATTATCACATAATCTAGTGATGCCATGGATATACATTTTTGCTTAATTAATCTACAATGACAACTGGGTAGTTTTTATAAATTACTAGTTGATGTCATTTGTTTTTAGAATTTTTTGTCGAGTCGAAAAATAATTTAAATTTTCCACAATTTTATTCACGGTTCTATTGAAATTATAAAAAAACTCTAGTGATGCAATTGGTGTATATTTGCACATTAATAATATATAATGACGAATGATTAGTTTTAATAAATTACTAGTCGATGGCAACTGTTTTTATACTGAGTAAAAATATGATTTTAATTTTATACGATTTTAATCTTTATTTTAATGAAATTATCACAAAATCTAGTGATGCAATTGATGTATGGTTTCACAAGAGTAATCTATAATGCCGATAGTTTTAATAAATTACTTGTCGATGGCATTTGTTTTTATATTTTTATATCGGGTTGAAAATAATTACATTTTCTACGATTTTAATGTATGGTTCAATGCAATTATCACAAAATCTAGTCATTCTATGTATATAAAATTTTAAACAATAATTCTACACTGGTAATTTACTAGTTTTAATAAATTACCAGTCGATTGCAATTGTTTTTATATTTGTTTTTTATCGAGTGGAAATATGATTTAAATTTTTTAGGATTTTAATACAATTATCACAAAATCTAGTGATGCCATAGATATAAATTTTTGCACAATGATGAATATATTGTTTTTATGAATTACTGATGGCATTTGTTTTTATATTTTTTGTCGAGTCCAAAAATAAATTAAATTTTCGACGATTTAAACTCCGTTTTACTGAAATTGCCACAAAATCAAGTGATGCCATTGATGGATACTTTTAATTACTAGAATGATGAATTATCAGTCGTAATAAATTACTAATCGTTGTCAATTGTTTTATATTTTTATATCGAGTTGAAAAATGATTTAAATAAATTTAAACGATATTAGTTTTTGGTTTAATGCAATTATCACAAAATCTGGTGATTTTATGTATCTTACATTTTACACAATCAATCTACACTAATAATTGTGTAGTTTTAATAAATTACTAGTCGATGGCAATTGTTTTTTTTTAAATATTTTTTTATCGATTCGAAATAAGTTTTAAATTTTCTACGATTTTAATCTTCATTTTAATGCAATTATTACAAAATCTAGTGATATCGTCGATATAATTTTTAAGCAAGTAATCTACCACTGAGTAATTTTTATAAATTACTAGTCCATGGCATTTGTTTTCTTTTTTGTCGAGTCGAAAAATTTATATTTTCTTTCCACAGTTTTAATATTAATTTTAATGAAATTATCACAAAATCTAGTGCTGCCATGGAGGTATTTTTTTTTTATACAATTACTCCAGAATGATGGTTGAGTAGTTTTATTAAATTATTGTTCGATGGCAATTGTTTTTAAATTTTTTTATCGAATCGGATTTGAATGATTTAAATTTTACATAATTTTATTTGTTGTTTTAATGAAATTATCACAAAATCTAGTGATTCAATGGATGCAAATTTTTACACAATCAATCTGCAATGATGGCTGAGTAGTTTTATTAAATTTATTAGTCGATAGCGATTGTTTTATAAGTTTTGTATCGAGTTGGATAATCATTTTAAATTTTCAAGATTTTAACTCTAATTGTAATGCGATTGTCACTAAATCTAGTGTTGCCCAGAATGTAAAATTTTTACACAATCAACCTACAATAATGGCCGAATAGTTTTCTTAATTTATTAGTTAATGGCAATTGTTTTTATATTTTTTTATCGAGGCGAAATATGATTTTAATTTTACACAATTTTATTCACCCTTTTAGTGAAATTATTACAAAATTTAGTGATGCCATTTATGTAATTTTTTTACACAATTAATCTAAAATGATGGTTGAATAGTTTGAATCAATTTATAGTCGACGGCATTTGTTTTAAAATAAATATGGAATCGGAAATTAATAAAATTTCATTTTAATGCAATTATCATCATTAAATCTAGTGATGCCATGGATGTGATTTTTTTTTACACAATTGGTTTACATTTATGATTAAGTAGTAGATTACTAGTCGATTGTAATGGTTTTTATATATTTTTTATCGAGACGAAAAAGATTAATTTTCTGCGATTTTAATCTTGGTTATTATCACAAAATCTAGCGATTTTCAAGGCGATTATGTAAATCTTTTTTAAAAACGCATTATCATTTTTTGTTGTTACTCTAGTCACATTAACCTATATATTTTTGCAATTCATTTTACGTTTGATGATGGCCTTATAAAGGTTTAACCTAAAGTCACAAAATAAACCTTGCATGAGATATCAACAAAGTGTAGTTTCTTTTAAAGTATCTGATTACAGAATGTATTAGAAGAGAAAGTTAATGCATTTACCATCAATAGTAATATTATATTTTTCGATTTCTCTAGTTTTATGTTGAATCCCATTTATGCCATCGTGTATAGTCTAAACTGAGGCAATCATTGTATCAAAATATGTGTCTTACAAAAACAAACAGGTGACTTACACAGAACATTTGAGATTATTACTTCTTGTTTTATTAGAAAAAGAACAAGAAATTTGCTTTTTTACAAATGTAAACTGCTGCCGGAAAAAAAATTAAGACCATCTATTTTAAACGTTGCTATCTTCATTTTTTATGATTGTCTTCTAAAATCTGTTTTAAAGTTTGCTTTCCTTGTTAGACTTTAGCATGTATTATTATCCTTCCATAAAATCTGAAATATCTGCCTCGGGGCATTGTTGCCAAAAAATGGGCGGTGAAACCACGAATTATCTTACTATAACATCCAAATGAGATGCTTTATTGCTTCAGCATGTAATCACAAATCAATTAAAGTTTTTAATCCTTCCAAATCATACGCCGCCATTACGATTTACAGTTGATTAAGCCTTTAGTTGATTGGTAATTTTTTAATAAACAACTTTAACAATTCTGCCATTTGATAGATAAACTTATGTGTTAGGAAAACAACACCAGAACAAACCACAATTATATTTTTGGGTTCCTTCATCTAAATTAAGTCATTTTTTAGTAGTGAGCATACTTTAGACGTTGTTTTTTGATGTGTTGAAGTATTTAATCTTCACTTTCGGATTGCAATTTCGTCTAATATGTGTTTAAGATTTGCTCTTAATAGTCAATTTTCCATCTGACTCGAAATTCAGAAAAATCTCCTTGCAAAAACAACAAGTAAACAGGGATCATCTATTACAGTGTATGAATAGACTTTCAATAGCTGTTGGTGATTCAGCATATAACAATCGATATCTTTCCAAATCACACAACCTCATTACTATTTTGCATTTTGAACATCATTCGCTGATTTGTGTAGTTTACTTTTTCTTAAATCATATTAGCAGAACGTAATACCTTAAACACTTTTTCTTCTCCATTCTGCTGGAATTAGGTACTTGGAGAACATTAATGCGAAATATAGTTATATTTTTTAACTGCTTTTGGTTGAAGGGATTCTTTAGTTAAATTGAGTATATTTTTGGCAATGCATATATTTGGGAACTTCATCTTCATTTTTAAAATTTCTAAAATCTTTTGAAAATTTGCCTTTCTTGTTCCTTGTGTTTCATCAACATCTTTCCAAATATTAAGATAAGGACAAGGAGATATTTTTAATGGATGTCGGCTAGGTTTAAAGTATTTCTTCTAATATAGAGTGTCTTATGATTTAATTGATTACCAATGCTAGAACATCATGTCAGTTTATTTGTGAAGAATGTTGCTTTCAATTACAAAATTACCATTTTATTGGAATTAATAAATAATGTATCACGAAGTAAAGGCCTCTACAATCAAGTATTTTAATGTGTTAACATCCCCATGTTGGGCGCCAAAATTTCATGGTTGTTTTATAATCAAGGTACACGTTTCACAATTTAATTGGAATTATTAAACAATGTATCACGAAGTAAATGCCTGCTCAATTAAGTATATCAATGCGTTAAGGAGTTTCGTTAAGTATCCGCCTCGTCAATTCAATATAATCAAGTATTTATTTGAAAGTTTTTTTTGTTACAGTTGTTTTATTCTAAAATGTTCCGAGATTACATGAGCTGTTGGTGGTAGTTTATTTTCAAGGAATTGCATAAGTGGTAAAGTTTGTTATTTTTATTTGTTTACCTTCCTTCCAAAACTGCAACGAACAGCTTGTCTAGACTTTATAATCTTTATTAATTTGCTTACGTATTCAACAAAATGCTTTACTTCTTAAAAAGGAAAACAACTTACAAAAATCTAAGCGGAGTTCACTGCTTTTAATTGACCTTCCACTAATTATTCTTGTTTACTTCTTAATGATAAATTTAGAAAACGTCTTTTGTATATGCTTTATTTAAGGGAATAATCATGTATTGATTTATTATATAATTATTTATCCGCCCTAAATTTTGGGTAAATTTAATCAGTAACCGATTTCACCGGCGTAAAAAAGAAAACAATGTAATTAATTATAAATTCGGGACAAAGGCGCAAGTGAAATTGATTCGCGGTGACTTGCACAATATCGGCGGTGGTGCCCCGGGGGATTCGTTCTGTAATTGGTGGATAGTTGGGGTTGTTTTTAAGTTTTCCCGACGTTATTGGGATTGTTTTCCGTATGAATGGGCCGCGCGCTCGTGGCGGGGCCGGGGAAAACTCATGTAAATAAATAGGTCGATTTAGTCAGGTATTTGCCAGAGGGTGGCGTAGGGCGCAACTTTGGGGTGAAACTCGTTTAAACAGTGAGAGGTATCGATTACCCACGGCACGCGCTGCTCTGCCCACCTCCCCCGCAGCGTCCGCCACCGTTGAATACAACGTTGATGAGAATAGTTCGGAGAGTGGATAGGTTAGGTTGTGCCGGTTAAACTTGGACGACCACCATTGTTCTCGTTTTCCTAGGCACTGTATTTTGCGGCCCTTTCCATTTGATCTCCATAATCATTCAAAGTTTTACTCAATTATATTATCAAAAATTGTTCGCACCTTAAGCGTAGTAGTAGTAGTAGTCATTTACATGAAATTGTTACTTCTTCAATTTCTTAATTTTATTTAATCTTCAAGAAATAGAAGAAGAAGAGCAAAAACCTAGCTCTTCCTCTTTTCATTTGAAGATTTAATTGATTAGAAACGTATTCATCAAAAGACATTTAATCTGGATGTATTCTATTAACAGTTTTTATTTCTTGTTATCACACTTAAGTGGTTTTCAAAGGATCTACACTAGTACAAAAAGAGATGTATATTAATGACTATTGTCAAGGTTAATCGATATCTAAACGACTAGACCTCTCATAGAGGTATTGAATCTTTGAAAAGCTATTGAATCCTTTATACAAGAAACTGGAATGTGTGTTGTTTATAAAAAAAAAAAAAAAAGTTATTTCTGTGCGTATTTTTGAGTGAAGAGACTTAATCTTATAAATTACAGTAAAGAAAGGTATACCTATCAAATGTGTTATCATGAAAAATTTGTGTTCTCTTCTAAATTGTATAAATTCTATCCTGAAGGAAACTTACTAGAATTAATTCATTGTTTAGGCACTTGAAGATCCATTTTCAATATTAACATCTTAATCTTCATATTTTCCTAGAATTACTTTGATGTTTCTAATCGTACCATAGTACGACAAATTTCTTCTTATGTCTTAAGCACATAAACACACATGACATACTGAAAAACAAATTTCTTTTTATGCCTTATACATGAAAAACACACATAACATACATTCTTATATTATAATTAAACAGCGTTCATTAATGATGAATTAAAACTTTACTTGCAGGGGATTATGGGCGGTACGGCGTGTATAAACCCCAGATAAGCTAATCCTTATCTGCGTGTGGGGTATCTCGGGGGAATTTATTGTAATTATCTTTGCAAAAGGCAGATAAGCATCCGCGACGGCCGTGTTTACCTGAAATTTGCAGATGTTAGAGGTTAATTAATCTGCGTGGACATTAAATTTTCGCTTTGAACCCATATAATAAACCCTCCCCGCGTTCGGATTAATTCCACACGAGGCGGCAAATTGCGTTTAAACATTTTCATAATTAAATCTTGAATGCAGTGAATGAAATATTCGTCTACTTGTTTAATTGAATGCGAATGTAATAATAATTGATATTACATCAATCGTAATCACTATATATTATAGTTATATTAAATTATTAAATTATGACATAACTTGTCACATTGACATACACATAATAAAATAACTCCAAGAAAATTGGATAAAAATAGCCACTAGTAATGGCTAAAATATTGCCTCAATGGTAAAAATGACCTCCTGATCGTCATCGAAAACAGGAAACAATGGTTTGAGTGGAAAAACACTGCCCTGTGAACTCCGCCTTCAAGTCCTGCGATCTAAATTCAAGTTATTGTAAATGTATCTTATTATCTTATTTTGTATATTTTTTTTGTAGGACTTGTAAAGTAAATAAACTAAACTAAACTATAACAAAACTATATCAAAAAGAGCTATAACTCTAGATTTTAAACATAATGTTATCAGTTTAATATATTTTCTCTTGATACTGCTCGAACAAATATTTAAAAATGAAGTAATATTTAAAAAAATAATTATCCCCATGTTGGGCGCCAAAATTTCATAGTCGTTTTATAATCAAGGTTTTGAGTAAAAAAGTGTACTCTAATTATTAATTTGCTTGTAATCTTACAAAGTTAATTGATTATATAATTGAAACTTAAAACACCAGTTTGATGTAGCATTTTATATTACCGTATTAAAAGATTGATGTATAAATTAAAAAAGATGTATATTTAACGTTTAAATTATAGTGGTGTGTCAAGAGAAATTAATAGAGCAGATATTTGAAATACGAATTAATTACAGGAATCTACAGAGAAAATATTTTCCTCCAATATGCTTATAAACCTGTAAAGTTAATTTGAACTAAGTTCTTATTTAACTTGTTTCAGTTAAATAAGAACAACAACGAAATGATTATACAAGTGTAGTTTTGAAAAATAATTATTGTTGGATGTATCAATTTGCCTCATAACATTAATCTTTTTTTTAACCTTAACTTAAGTTTTTATTCAAGAATTAAGGAATAAAAAACAAGGTACAATGTACAGGTTCTTAACCGAAGAGACCGAAGCTCATGTCATCATCTTCATGCTCAAATTCTTCCTTTTTCTCTTCTTTCTTTGCTTCTTTCTTCTCCTCGACAGCAGCTGCTGCTGGCATGGAGCTCAACTTTTCACGGCCTTGAGCGATAAGTTCATCGATGGATTTGCCTTTGAGCTCAGCCAAGACATTTTGTCATGCTGACATAAACTACCAAATAAGGGGATAGAAGAATTGAATAAAATAGAAAAACTAGGATGCATGTTCTCTCACCATCGAGGTACAGGAAGGGTTTGAGTGGAAGAACAGAATTAATTATGAACTTCGCCCAACATTTTATGCATATTTTTTATTTAATTTGTTTTTGTTTGTATTATTCAAGAAAGGAGGCCAGAAATAAATAAATAAGTAAATCTTGTATTATTTATTAATCTGTACTACTTCTAACTTGATTTACACATTAATTTTTGTGTTCAACTCAGATATTATTGTTCTTAGTTCTTAGTTATTAGAATATAATATTAACTCCTTCAACAAAAAATATGTTGAAAAACTACCAAAGAAGGAAAATGCAATTATAGAAATATAGAAGATAGAAGAGAAATTTATAGATTTTTTTTTGATACCTAAAACATTACTTCCCCTATATATACTTCGTATATAGGGAAAAAGTAAAAAATTAAAGAAATTTTAAGAGAAAATAAATAAGAAAGATTAGCTTGAATACTTCAATCAGATTAAGTAACAATAGTGGAAAAAATGTAGAGATTTAGAACAAAAATGGCTAAAAAATTTTCGAACCTTCGAAGAAAGTTTTAAGAGTCTGGAAGAGAATTTGCTGAAAGAAAGAGTTTAAATATTGATAAATACTCGAAAAATTAAAGGCTGGAAAATTGTAGAAATTTGGAAGAGAAATTTATACAAAAGTTTAGAACCCTCACAGAAAATCCTAACAATTTGGAAAACTAAAAATACTAGAAAATTACGAAACAAATTAAGAAATTTCAGTGAATTTAGGATAAAAATATTAAACAAGGTATATTGAAAATTTTAAAAAAATATAGGATAAATGCTAAAAAAATATAGAAATCTAGAAGAAGAATTTGTAGAAGACGTTATAAAGCAAGAAATTTGGAAGAGAAATCATTGGAAAATGTTGATAAAATAAAACAAGAATTGCTGAAAATTTAGGGCAGAAAAACCGCAGGTCTATAGACCAAACGGACTGTCACCATTTATTTGTTTCCATTTTTATTATTATTGTTATTATGTATTATGTTTTGTCCAAATAAAGATTATTGTATAATTGCTGAAAATGTTAGTGAAGTAAAGTAAAAATAGTAGAGAGAATAAAAATTGAAACGTAAGAAATTCTGATAGAATAACACGCCAGTGGCGGCGCATTCGGTTACGGCTCCGAACTGGCGTGCAGCAACGATGCTTCGGGTCAGTAGTTAGATGGGTGACCGGTACCATTCGCCATTGGAATACAATTAATAGTGCTTTAAAGTGACAAGCTCATTTACACACACACACACACACATACACACACACACACACAAATCACACGGTGGAAGGACCACGTGGTCGATAGCCAAACACTACTACTACTCTGATAGGATAAAATAAGAATAGTGAAAGTTCTCGAAAAATTAAAAAACAATGCTGAAAAAATCTAGAAATTTAGTACTTATAAATTTGCTAGATTTTTGTACAACCCTCGAAGAAACTTTTTGGAATCTAAAAAAGAAGAAATACAGATTGAAAAATTAATGTAAAATACTAGGATTTTATATAAATTTGTAAGAGAAATTTGTAGAAAATTTTAGAACTCTCATAGTTATTTGGAATGAAAACGGAAGAAATTCTAGAACAAATATGAAAACGTAAGAAATTCTGATAGATTAAAATTAGAATGGTGAAAAATGAGAAGAGAAATTTGCTAGAAAATTGTAGGACCCTCGAAGAAACTTTTTGGAATCTAGAAAATAAATTTATGTAAAAAAGAAAATTTCTCGTAAAATCAAAGGAAAAACGAAATAGAAATTTAAAAGAGAAATTTATACAAAATTCTAGAAAATTCAAATAATCTTGAAAAGTAGAAATATTAGAAATGTTTAAAAAAGATAAAGTGCTGGGAAAACGTATAAAGCTTGGAGAGTAAATTATAAAAATCTGGAAAAGTAATTATTAAAATTATTGTAAATTATATTAAAAGCAATAGAACTTTCAATAGAAAATTGTAATTTTAATAAAAGAAGGTAAGAATGTTTAAAAGTTCTAGAAAAATTAAAGAGAAAAGGTTAGACATTTCTAGAACTCTACGAAAAAAACTACTAAAAAATTTAGAATTATTTAAGAAGTTTTAAAGAATTTAGAGGAGAAATTGTTGAGGGAAAATAAAGAAATTATATAAATATAATTTTTGGCAGTCAAAAAATCGAAAATAAGCTTAAATTAAGGAAAATATTAAATCTATTTTTCTAAGAACGAAGACCAAAGATGAAAATAAATAAATAAATAAATAAAGAGGGATTGTCACTGCCTACAAGAAATTAGGGTTAGAGTGGAAGAACATTCTTCAAGACTGAATTCCTCCTTTCAGGTTGCTGACGAAATTATTTGTATGGTTTTGTTTACTGTTTTATGTATTTCGAATTATTTTTATAAAGGAAGTCAGATAAAATACCAATAAATAAATAAATAAATTCCGCTTAGCTTCATCCATCCAAAATATTTGTATGTTTTGTATAATATTTTTGTATATTCATATGCATTTTAGTAATAATAATAATATATTTATTAACGGTATAACACCTCTTACATAAAATAAAACAAGAACAATTCAATTAGAATAATTTCACAAAAGAATACAATACATAAATTTGATCGACATATACGTGTCTCATATACAGGGTGACTGACGAAAAACCTTTGGTGCTGTATCTTGCTTATTTTTTATCAGATTTTAATAAATAAAACATTAAATTAAATAGGCTCTGAACATTGTTTACTATGGATACTTGATTTTTTATTTTTTTCCAAAAAATCCTCAATTTCTTGACTTTAGTTTGATATATGGATAAAATTGTTTACAATTTTATATTCAGAAAGAAATCTCATTGCGGATCAATACAAAATATATATACAGTGCAATTTGAAAAAGAAAGTTGATCGTCATTTGTCAAAAACAGGATACAAGAAAAAAATATCAGTTCAGTCCATATTAAAGTCCTTTAAAAATGATTTAATTTGATGTTTTATTTATTAAAATCGGATCAAAAATAAGCTAGATACAGCACCAAAGGTTTTTCGTCAGTCACCCTGTATAATTATGTTATACATGTATATACAATTTTTTGTTGGAAAAGAAGGTAAAGTCTAATAAACATAAACATAATATGGAAAAGAAATTAAACGAAAATTCTAGGAACCTTAAAGAAAAATAATATTTTGGAAGAGATATTACTGAAAAGTTTTGTTAAAATAAAACAAGATTTTCTGGAAAATTTCAATAATTTTTCTTTAAGGCTTTTAGAATTTTCTTTAAATTTCTTTTCCGTATTTTCGCCCGTGTTGCTTTCGCCAAAAATTTGACGTATGTTTATTTTTTTATTTTATCGATTTGTAATATTTGTAATTTTTAAGAAAGGAGACCAAAGATTAATAAATAAATAAATAAAGTAAGAATACTGTATAGTACAGAGATGGAAAAGAAAATGCTACAAAAATTTAGAGTTCTATGAGACAGACTGCTAGAAAATTGTATAAAAATATAATTTAAGATACTTTAAGGAATCTGGAAGAAAAATTGTTGAGGAAATGATATAAACAAAAAAATATTGAAACATTATTAAAAAATTAAAGAAAAATGTTGGAAAATTAAAGTAATATAGAAAATTCTAAATCCCTAAAAAAATCTTTTGAAAGAAAAATTATTGGAAAATTTTATTAAAATAAAACAAGATTAGCCTGAAAATGTCAAATAGATAAAGCAAGAATAGTAAAAAAACAAACGTGGAAAAAAAAGCTGAAATATTCTCTAAATCTAAGAGAAAAACTACTAGAAAATTGTAGAATTATTTAATAAACTTCTAGAAATCTATCAGAGAAATTGTTAAGGGAAAAGGATAGAAAGCAAGAAATATTGGAAAATTAAAGAGAAGTTCGGGTAAATCAATGAAATATTAAATGTAAAATAAATTTTTATAAAATTTTAGAACATTTAAAGAAAATTCAGGTATTTTGGAGGAGAAGAAAAACCTAAATTTTGTTAAGTAAGTAACATCAAAAAGATATAGTAAGAATAGTAGAAAGGACAAAACAGAGAAAGCTCAAAAGATTATAGAATTCTATGACAGAGGCTGCTAGACTGTTGTAGAACCATTTAAGAAATATTAGGAATGTAGAAGAAACATTTTTAACATTTAAAGTTAAAGCAAGGAACATTCCCAAAAAATGTGCTAAAAAATTCTAGAAATCTTCAAGAGAAAATTCGCTAAACATAAATTAAATTAAAAATTATCTGGTAAGATTATGTAGTGAATGTTGGAAAATTCTAGTGATTTCTTGTTCAAAGTGATAGAGTCCTAAAGCAAATGAATTTTAGGAAATTTTTAAATATTTCGAAAAGAAAAGATTCCTAAAGAGTCCTAAAACAATGGAATTTTAGGAAATTTTTAAAGATTCCGAAGAGATAAAGTATAAAATATTGAAAATTTTAGTCGAAATGCTCGAATTCTGTGGAAATCTAGAAGAAAAACAACTACAAAATTTTGTGTCAGTTATACAAAATTCTAGCGATTTAGAATGAAAATTCCTGAAAACCTAAAAACAGAAATGGCTTTATAATAGCATCCTGGAAGAAATGTTTAGGAATACACAGTACAAATTCAAAGAATATTTAAGTAATTTAGAAGAGAAGTTAAGGAAAGGAAAATTGTGATAAAAAAATAAAACAGCAAATCTTGCTGGGAAATTTCAATAAGATAATGTAATAATGGTGTGTAGTTTTCGGAAATTGAAAAGAAGCTTGAATTTTTAGAGAACACTATTGGAAAATTGTAATGGGTTTTCCAATAAGAGGTTTTATTTTGATATTAAAAAAAGGAGTATATTTTACGAAAAATGAATGCATATTTATTTCATTGTGAAGAGAAAGGTATGCCATTAACGATGGAAAACGATATTAGCCAAATGGCCGCCACTACGGTTGAAACACCATTTCCTTTTCATGAAATTTTCCATGACCAATTCGCACATTTGTGGCTGTATATCCTCGATAACTTCACGAAATTCATCTTAAAGTTCTTGAATCGATTGTGGAGCATTGGCATAGACCTTATCTTTCATCCAAAGAAAAAAGTCTATAGGTCTCGGGGGCCAATTGTGTTCACCTCTTTGCGAAATAACACGGCCCGGAAACTATTCTTGCAAAATTGCGATTGTTTCGTTGCTTGTGTGGCACGAAGCGCCGTCTTGTTGAAAGTAAACGTCGTTTACATCAATATCTTCCAATTTCGGCCATAAAATATCATTAATCATATCGCAATCCATTCACCGTAACAGTTGCACCAGCCTCATTTTCGAATAAGGAAGGTCCAATCACACCGCCAGTCCAAAAACCGCAACAAACGGTCACACGTTGAGGATGGAGAGGCTTTTCAATAAGCATTCTTGGATTTTCCGAGCGCCAAAATGGGCCTCATCACTGAAGATGATTTTTCAATGAAAATTCGGATCATTTTGATGTATTTCAAGGACCCAATCAGCAAAGATAAGACGTTGCTGGTGATCAAACGGCTTGAGTTCTTGTGTTGAACTTTAAAAGCCTTCAAACTTGTCTTTATGCAAAATACGGTGTAATGTCGTTTTTGGAATGTCTAATTCCAAAGATCGACAAGGAATCGACAAACCTGGGCTTTCGTTAACACTATTGGCTACATCAGCAATATTCTCAATTGTTCTTGAGCGACGCATAAGGTTTCGATTCTTCATATCACTAAGTTGTCCCAACAGCTCAAATTTTTTAACTAGTTTTACTATTGCTGGCCGAGAAGGTGCTCCACGACGACCCAAAAGTACTTTAGTTTGGCGAACTGTGACTGCAAACATTTCACCATTTCTGTAGCGAATTTTAACAATTTCAATGCGTTTTTGAATCGTGCATTTTTACTAATGGCGTATGTCAAATGTCAAAAGATGGTAGCTGCAAAAAATAGCGGGCTATTCAAAATGAAACCTCTTTAAAATCTAAGAAATTTGAAAGGGAAAAAGTGCTAAAATATCCTAAAAATACTGTTAAATTTTATGAACATTATCAAACAATAAATAAAATTGTTCTTTGTTACTATCACACACGGAATGTATTTTATGACTATAGTTTTAACCTTTACAAGGTTTCAAGCATAAAACATGTTAAATTTGAGCAATATAGGAGACAAGTTTCTGGAAAAATCCGATTAAAAAATAAAATATAATTTTAGTAACCTTAATGAGCCAATATGTCCAGAATCTTTTTTGATTTTGATAACGTAAAGCATAATATATGGAAAAATTTAAATTCTGGAAAACTCTAGAAATCTTAAAGAGAAACAAGTGGATAAACTAGAGGTAAAGCATAACATGTAAAAAATGAAATGCTGAAATACTCCAGAAAACTAGAAGAAACAACTTGAAAAGATGTCAAAGAAATTTCTAGCAATTTGAAAGGGAAATTTCTGCTAAACTTATAAATAGTATAAAACAAGATTTTTTGGAGAATTCTTATATGATAAAATACGACACGTTAAGAATTCTTCAAGATTTGTAGGAATAAAATAAACTGTAAAATTTCCAAAACCCAGATTAAAAAATTAAAGTTGTATGAGAAATTGTTGTATCATTTTAGAGGTCTGTAAGCAACTCAGGGATTTAAAAAGACGCTAAATGGTACTTTAAGATAAAGCAGGAAATGTTGAAGCATTTTCTAAAAAAAATGCTGCAAAATTCTAAAAACCTATAAAATATATTCCAAAGTAAGTTCTAGTCCTAACGTAGAGTTCTATAATCCTGAATTTCTGGGAATCTGAATGATAATCTAGGAATATGTTGAATGGTACTTTAAGATGAAGCAAGAAAGAATGAAGAATTTTCTAAAAAAAAAAATGCTGCAAAATTCTAAAAACCTGTAAAATATATCCCAAAGTAAATTCTAGTCCTAATATAGAGTTCTAGAATCCTGAATTTCTGTGAATTTGAATGATGATCTAAGAATATGCTAATTGGTACTTTAATATGAAGCATGAAATATTGAAGAATTTTTCAAAAAAAAATGTTGCATAATTGTAAAAACCTGTAAAATATATTCCAAGAAAATTCTAGTCCTAATATACAGTTCTAGAATACTGAATTTGAGTAAATCTGAATGATGATCCAAGAATATGTTAAATGGTACTTTAAGATGAAGCAAGAAATGTTGAAGAATTTTCTAAATGTAATGCTTCAACGTTCTAAAAACCTGTAAAATATATTCGAAAGTAAATTCTAGTCCTAATATAGAGATCTAGAATCTTGAATTTCTGGGAATCTGAATGAAAACTATTTAGAAAATTTCGATAAGATGAGGATACGGAATAAAAGTGGTCTAAGTTGGGCACCAAAAAATATCTTATCTCATATTGTTTTAACCTCATAATGATTGTTATCGTACTCATATTCTGAGTAATATCCAGTTTTCAGAAGTAGAATTTTATTATAAATGGAATGTAATGTAATAGAAGTGAACACGTCTATCTACCATCAAGATGTACTTCAATTGATGTATTTGGATTATATATTCTTCAGATTCAACGGATGGCTATAAAAAGCAGGTGGAGAGGTGTAATGTTCTGAAGGAAATTTGGTCCGTGTAGGAAGAAGAAGAAGTTGCCTTTTTAAAAAGAAAGATGGGGTAAGGGTAAAAGGTCACCAAAGCCGAAGGCTAAAGGTGTTAAAGGCAAGAAGAAGTAAATTTTCTGTTGGATTATTTTTGTGTCATTATTTTTATAAATAGGATATTTTGCAGACGATCCCTGGCACAAAAGGGTATGATATGCAACTAGAACTCTAATCGCTGAAAATTGATACTATTGAACTAAATAATTTGTAAGGTGCTAAAATATAGATGATTAAGTCTGCAGCTTTTATGTTTTTCTCGTTGCAGTTTAATCTCCTTCCTAGAGACTGCGGCATAAGTTGATTAAACTAAAACAAAGCGATTTTCACTTAACTGCAAAACTTTTTATTAGTTATAACCTCAATAGTTTTTATCTGAAAATATTTGCTTTATTAAAATTATGTTAATTTAATAAACATTTTCCTACTCTTGTAGACGTAAACTAAAACTTCTTTGGTTTCGTAAACTTCCATATGCTCTAGGAAGGAAACCAATCAAACACACGTAGGTTCTTTCGACGTCTACGTAGTAACGTCACCAACACACGGCATCCAGCAACTTCATAATTGTAAATTACACACCGGGTAATATGAAATGCGTACAACCTATGCTGTAATTTAATAGATGCGAGTTTTCTATGATGTATAATTTAAAAGAGCAATTTCTAATTAAAGTTTTAAAAGAACACGTGCGTGGAGGCGCGACGGAAGAGCGCGCGAGAGAGGGCCGGCGAGGAAGAGAGCGCGAGTGAGATAGCGTATTGATTGCAGCGGGAGCAGCAGCTTTTGAAAGCGGCGAGGTCTGCAGAGGAAGCTGTGTTTATCTTGTCATCCAGTAATGGCCGCAGAACAGAGCACGGAACGGGTTCACTTACCTAAAGACAATTACGCGGCGCGCTTTCTCCTTTTAATCACATTCCCAACACATTTCGCGCGCTGGAAAAATGCCGCACGGATAAACGCCGCGAAATTGGATCCGAAAAATTACACGGGGGGCGCTCGTAAAAACGTTTTGTTTGTGTGGTAATTTCCGTTTACATGCTGGATCGCAATTGAAGGCAATGCATGCTCAGATGGTTAAATGCGGAATGAATTTATTAACTTGAAACTCGGTTATAATGGGATGGTGATGTGTGTATCAAAGCTCTTGAAGTTGAGAAAACAAAAAACTTTTAAATAACGAATGCTTTTGGCAGTTGATTATCATCATCATCATTTTTGCAAATATTTTGGAACGTGGTTTTAAAGCTGATGGTTTCTTCAAATGATTTTGTAATATAGTATACCTTTTTTGATGAAAGAGATTGATGTAATTTTGTTCAAGAGATGAATTTTGTTCATAATTCCATTCCACCTAGGAAGGCTGTAAAATTTTAGGTGCTTTCACTTTGAATTGTTGTAGGTTTCCAAACTTCCTTATAAAGGTCGATTGCCTTGAAGCAGTTGATATACCCAAAATATTATTGCTATGAATTCAGGTATCCGAAATTCAAAAAACCAGAGAATTCCGACCACAGGGACTATTTGAGTGTCCTTGTGGCCGGATACCCTGTAACAGAAATTCTCTAGTTTTTGATATTATCTAACAAGTCGACCTTTACTTTCCTCAATCGTCCAAAACATCTCTAAACAATCATCAGTTGAATATGAAAAACTATACTGAAAAGAATTTAAAGCTTTCACCTTTCAGTCCGTCAAAAATTACTTAAGACGAATGTATTCCAACAATCAAAAAGAAATCTACAAACCAATTGCTTCTGAGGCATTTCATATATACGATTAAGGAGATATTTATGTTTCATTTGAAGATATGACTACTGTAAATATGAATTTTGAACACTTCATGATAATATCAAAGTTTCTACTTGTTGGATTGTAAGAGTACATAAAAATGTGCCAAACTAGTGTTTTATTTAATTAAAGTCTCTACTGCTACAAGTATATTTTTTGGAATGTTGTTTGTACAAAAATGATCAGGTACTGTCCAAAAATTAAATTTCTCACCTTTAGTATTTGCCTTTTCCATTCTCCAAAAGGCATCCAGACGGAATCGCCTTCGGCCGCTCACTGACAAAGATGGACGTCCGGCTCGTCCTATTTCCGTCCATTCACATCGGCCGACCAACGGCTTTGTTGTTATTAATAATAATAGGACCGTACCGTTATTTTTAGACGTTACATCACCATACCGTACGTGTTATATGTGTTGTTATTATTATGGTTTATTATGGTGGATGCGGCACGGCTCTCGGCATCATATTTTATATTTAAATCACCGCAACTTTCATCATCAATATTAATCCTCTCCGGCATGTTTACGCCCGCTGTAGACCCCCCCCTCCCCTCCCCTCCGCGTCCCGGGCCATTTGTTACCGGCATTATTAAAATTTGCATCATTTAAAGCGTTTATTTGAATATACAGGGGATAATGTGCGCTCGTGCCCTAATGTACCCTCTTTTCATGGGCGTCTGAGGAGGAGGACTCGTGTAAATCCAAATTGATACGTTCTTGCACTCCGAGGAAACTTGGATAGTGCATTAAAACATAACTCAACGTCGTACATCGGGGATGATGTAGGATCTGACAACTTTCTCAAGATCCGAGCGGAGAGATACCAGTAGTAGGAGGATTACTCATAAAACCGTCGAAAGTTTCGGTGAAAACAAGTATAGTAAATCGATATTGTTTATTCTAATATACATCTTTTTATTACTTGCTACTATAATTTAATTTATAAGTAATCTCTTATGTGGGGGCAACAATCACATCATCAGAGTGGAGGCAACAATCACATCATCAGAACTTCATGGTTTCTGGCTACGAAAATTACTAACTTCAATATAAGGTGATCTAAAAAATATTTAGAAAGATTTTTAATTTATTAGCAATTCAATTCAATTTGTTGGTAGTATTTTTATATTTAGAACACGTTTCAGAAATCAATCGCCAGTTCAAACACCAGCAATCAAGCGTCTATTGTGTGATTTTTATTGAATTAGTTGAATCGATATCATCCATTATTCTCATTAATGTAGCGTACGGGCGGGGGGTGGTGGAGATTGTGGGTGGGCTTAATGACGGAAAAGGCAGTTTTAACGTCGGACATCATTAATCATCGGACCAGTAGTTCCGATAGGGTTGCGGGGGTCCCGAGTTGAAATTCGCGTCGTACATCGCAACCCTTCCCCGACAATGTCCGCCCGGACAGGTTTATTAATCACCCTGCCGCCCCCTAATTGCCCGTCATATCTCCGCTCCGAAATCATTAGCGGACTTTTATCCGTTTTTATCAATCCCCGCGAGACGGAAACATTGGCATTTCAGCAGTCTGGGCGAGGTACATTACTAACACAGATCGTCTACATTCGGGGATAATCAAGGAAGACACTAACCTCCTCTGCTAACAAACTAATCTCCAGCTAAGGACAATTAGCCGAATTAAATGAAGAGAGCCCTGGAGCGAACGTGCCCTTCCCGTTCTCCAGACTTCAGACTTAAATCCTCGCGCCGAATTTAATTTCATTAATATTTGCACCCCGAAAGATGATTTCAGTTCAGTAGTAGCGGGCCCCGGGCGTTCCTCTCTTGCATTTCCACTTCCACCCTGACAATTGTTACGAGTCTGCTCTGCGCCTATTCCGAAAGAGATAAGGGATTAACTCGGCGCGTCAAAGCTTTGTTAACGTCCCTAAAACTCCCATTCATCTCCTTCGAGCAGCGTCTACTACAAAACATCGAAATAATGGGATCCATCAGCTACAACTCGTTTGTACACAAAGGGGTTTATGTAAATAAATTAAACTTCAAGGGATTTCTGAAGAGTTCCAACTCGCCCAAATCTGGAGATGATGCTCCATTAGCAGAAAACCCCCTCGAATTCGGGTCAAGATTTACCCGTTTCACCTACATTGTCATTCCGCTATTGTTTCGAATTAGATAATATTCAGAGCTGTTTACATCTTTAATCTCTAGTTGATTCTATTAAATTGCTACAAAGAGTCAATTTATTAATAAAAAGAAGACAATTCTGCTAAAATGTCTTCTCACCTTTCTTATCATTTAATATCAGCGATAGACTTTCCTAAGCTTATAGATCTATATATATCAAGCCTGACCATTGAGGAGACTATTTTGTTCCAAATTTTAGAGAACTTTATTTTTGTATATTTTTAATAGGATTGATTCCAAATACATTTCAATAATTCATTCAAATTTAGAACAATTTTGAATGCTTTTCACTTAAACTCAAACTTATTCCACTATAAGCAAGTATATGAGTAAACCACACAAGTTTGGCACTTTTATTCACTTGAAAGAAGTGCCAAAACTCATATCAACATTTTCACGTACTCAAACTACCCAATTAATAAGCAATTGTAATCTTTTAATTTTAGGAATTCTTGCTTGGCCTATAAAAATGAGTTATTGCTCATAAAAAGTCATATGTGTGGGGAAGCAGTATTTTTTCTTCTTCTTCTATTAAAATTTGTATAATTAATAAAGCGAGTAATTGAACCCGGCTTAAATAGAATAAAAGGAACGCCAGCGATGTATATTTAATATTCCCAACGCATCTCCGCCATTCTCTCTTTGTATTGTCTCTCGTTTCAATATTCAATTCGTGCGAGCGTACATTTTTTATGCGATACATTTTATATTATTCATAAATGATATCCGGCCTGTGCAGCGGGATAAATGCGAAACGCGTTCCCGTTGAGGGCACGGCTGAGGATATGGCAGGCGCGCAAAACCCTTGAGGAATACGCCGACGTTTTGCATGTTTATTTCTTTTGTGTGTAGGACGGGTATGTAAACATCGCGAGGAATTCGCTCGATTCGTTTCAATTATAGACGGGACTTGGCGCATGTACCCGGTCCTCATCTGTGTTGCTGTGTGCGCTATTGAAAATCGAAATTTTTATTATCTGTTACCGCCAGGATGCGGTTGATTTGAGTTTTGTACCAAGGAAGTAATAAGAGGGTACGACAGAATTAAAATTTACGATTCTAGCAACGCATTCCTTCCCCTACGCTTGTTCCTCCTTATTTGCCCCCACTCGCATGAGCAGGTAATGAGGAAAAGGCTAGGACGAGGTGAGAAAGGTGGAGGTTATAGAATGTTTCACTTCATTTGCCTTTTCTTACAAGTCGCAAAACAGAGACAATTAATATTTTTACAAAGCTTGAAATTTGCTTAAAACAATTGCACAATTATATTAAAATATTGTAATGTTTCAACAGTGTAAAAATTAATTGTATCTAATTTGAACTTTATAAGAAAGCTAAAATTTTGCTAAAACAATTTTTAAAATTCTATAGAAACCGTCATGAGTAATTTGTGCTTCTCGATCGACAACAACAAATCTTTTTTTATTTACCAATTATATACTAAGTTCTTTTGAATCAGACTATCCTGTACACGCTATCTATACAGACTTCGCAAAGGCCTTTGATCGAGTGAGCCACAAACATCTTATAAGTAAAATTAGGGCTATAGGATTTGATGGAAAACTTTTGATGTGGATTGAATCATATCTGACAAATAGGTTTCAGCAGGTTATATGCAATGGTATTGCATCCTGTTCATTTCTAGTGACTTCAGGTGTCCCACAAGGATCTCACTTGGGACCAATCCTCTTTAATTTGTTTGTTAACGATATTGGAAATAGTTTCAGGACTAAATTTTTGCTATTTGCAGATGATCTTAAGATATATACCCGGATAACTTCCCCACAAGATGAAATGCTGCTTCAAGAGGATCTAGATGCGCTCACAGAATGCCTGAGAATGCTTGGATTTATGAAAAGAAACACGGCCCAATTTCGAAACAATCATTGCATTATTCTTTTATATTCTTCCTATGTCAGATCCATATTGGATTACTGTTGTATCATATGGTCACCCATGTACATAAAGTATATAGATCGATTAGAATTGATTCAGAGAAAATTTATTAAATATTTGTGTTTTAAGAATAATATTACTTTTGCTGGTAATAATTACCCTGAAATCTTGTTGTTTTTCAAATTACCAATGTTAACATCTCGCAGAGAATATTTTCACTTAATGTTTGCTTTTAAAGTTCTCAATGGGTCAGTGCATAGTTCTGTTATTCTTAGAATGTTCAACTTGTACATCCCATTACGGTTTACAAGATTTGCGCCCTTGCTTAATGTGGAATTTCATAAAACAAATTATGCAATAAATAGTCCAATATCCCGTATTGTACATATGGTTAATCAGTACCATAATGAACTTGATATTTTTGGAATTTCACAATGTAATTTTGTAGCCAAAGTTAAGAGCATCATTTATGTGTATTAGATAAGAATTTAGTATTATTTATAATTAATTGATTTATAACGTAGGTTTAAGTTTTAGGAAAAACTGTGTTGTATTAATTTTGTAAAAAGGATATCCGTAAATAAATATACTAAAAAAAATACTAAAATCAATTACAAAAGAAACTTTATATATTTATAAATCTGTTGAAAAACATAACAGTTAAGGAGTTTTTACAAACAAATATAAAATTAATTGTAAATATTAAAAACGAAAATAGACAAATTAGTTTTTTAACTGTTAAGAAAAAAAAAGTTGGAAATTTTCAAAGAATATGAAAATTAATTGTAAATAATAAAAATAAAATAGAAACTTAAATAGTTTGAAATCATTTAAGCAAAAAAATAGAAATTTTATATACAAAAAAACCTAAAATTTATTTATTTATTTTATTACTTCTTTGCATACCTTTATAACAATCAAAATATCACAAAATATTACTAAATAAAAAAAATATATAGTTGATTCTTGTTGAGCTACCCTCTTGATGGCACCAGATATGTAATTTTGGTGAAGAAAAACACTTTGAAAATGATCGAAACAAGTGTCAGGAAACTGAAAATAAAAGTAAAAATGGTGATGTGGCCATCATAGTACTTTCCCTATATTTTCTCGAAAACTATGAGTTTTACGCAAAAAGGCTATTCTTAATAATTTGTTCAGTTTTGAATTCTTTACAATTATCTGTAATACAAGTTTCATGTAACTCTAATAGTTTATTTAGCAATTGACAAAAAATGTCAAAATTTTCAATTTTGTTTTTCTCGAAAGTTAAGAATTTTATGAAAAAAATGTTTTAACAAAAGTCATTTATTTTCTCATTCTCTCTAACTATTGTTTGGAAAGTTTTGTAATATTTTTCATATTTAGAAAAATATCGCCAAAAAACCTTATTTTCATGCATTTTCATGCACAATACTATTCAAATTGTGATGTGGCCATCATAGTACTTTCCATATATTTTACTCGAAAACTATGAGATTTACGCAAAAAAGTTATTCTTAATAATTTGTTCAGTTTTAAATTCTCTATAATTATTTGTTATAGAATTTTCATGTAACTTCAATAGTTTATTAACAATTAGCAAAAAATATAAAAATTTTCAGTTTTTATTATTTTTCTTGAAAGTTAAGAATTTTATGAAAAAAATGTTCAAATAAAACTTGTTCAGTTTATAATCCCCTTTAACTTTTGTTTGAACCGTTTTTAAATTTTTTTTTATATTTAGAAAAATATATCAAAATTTTCAATTTTTATTTTTTTTCTCAAAAGTTAAAAATTTTATGACAAGTATGTTTAGATTTTCATTCTCTTTAACTTTTGTTAGTAAGGTTTTGTAAAATTTTTCATATTAAAAAAATTATCGATAAAAAACAAAAAATGGCTCGAGTAAACACCCACTTCCGGTTTATGAATGTTTACCAAAAGCTTTTCAGTTCCAGTTTTTAACCATAAAACCTTAAGTTTGAAGTTTCATCTCAAACAGATAATTCGTTTTTGAGATACAGCGCCCACCGACAGACAGACACACAGACACAAAAAATTTTTTTCCAGAAATTAGTGTTTTGGGTTCAGGGTACCCCAAAACGGATATTTCCGCAAAAGAATTTTTCAAAAAAAAATCACGAAAACAATACTCCCCCTATATACTACGTGTATAGGGAAAGTAACAATATGGAGCATATTTTTTCACCAAAAAAAAAATACTCAAAATTCTGGCCGAAGGGAGGAGAGGCGAAGTTTACTTCTTCGAAGTTAAACAAAAAATACACGGAAATTATCAAATAAATTTGAAAAAATTGAAAATGAAAAATTGAATTTACTATAAACACAATTTACAAAAATGAGAATTGAAAATTGTTTTAAATTATTAAAATTGTTCTTGAAATAATTAGAATTTTAGAAAAACAATTGAATCTGCTGGAAAGCAACAATTGAAACATCAGAAATCAGTTCCCATAAAAATAGTAGTAATTTTCGAAAAACAAATTTATTTAAATCTCCTATAACATATCCTCAAAATATTTAAAAGGTAAAAAAAACTGAAATTCGCTAAAAGCAGTTGAAAAAATAAACAATTGATAATTATTTAAAAACTTAAAAACAAGTAAAAACATCGCTTAAAAAGGATTAATAATCATCTAAAAAAACAATTGAAAATTTCAATAATTACACAGTAAGTTTCCTAAAATTCGCAAAATAGAGATAATTATATTTTTAAAAACACCTTTATTGGCATAACTGCTTTAACATACAAAAAACAACCTTTAATTAAGGAGAATAGAGAGAAAAGAGAAAAGAACAAGTTATTGAAATAACTAGTTTTTAGTCAGTTTTGTGATAATTTGTGTAATTGAAATGATGCAAATAAAGGATTCATATAATTATAAATACCTTTAAAAAAAATGAATTAAAAATGAAAATAGTTTGAATTTTAATCAGTTTAACAATAGAAAATATTACAATATTGCTTCTAAAAAAACAATGATAATTTTGCTAAAGAAAAACTAAATTAAATTTTAATCAGTTAAATCAATAACACATGAAAATTTTTAAATAGATTAATGAAATATTTCAAAAAATAATACAAAATTTGCTATGAACACTTTAAATTTATTAAAATTTTATAAATAGCGATTACTAAAAAGAGTTTAAAAACATTTAAAATTTGCTTGAAAAGATATTAATTTTAGCAAAAACAATTGAATTTGCTAAAATTCAATAAACAAGAACATTAAAAATCAGTTTAAACTTTACATAAATCCGCTGTAGTTTTAGAAAAAGAAAACTCTTGAAATCTTCTACAAAAAATCTAAAAAAGAAAAGACTAGATATATTTAAAGTTTAAAAAAACAATTAACATTTGGTTAAAAAATAGATGAAAATTTATTTTATTTATTTCTTTATTTATTTATTTATATCTTTGTACTCCTTTCTTACAAAATAATACAAAACTTATAATATAAATTATGTAAAAATACTTAAAATTTTAGTCGGAAGGAGGACTTCTCTTCATTGAAAGATTTTCCACTCAAACCCATGATTTTATAATCATCAATTCTGCTTCAGAATATCTTCTACAGTTTCTTTTTATATTTTATTGCTTGAATAAAGCAAATAGTTTATATTTTTAGTTTAATTCTAATTAATTTCATTAAAACAACAATCAAATTAAGCCTAAAAACATTCAAGAAGAGCTTATAAACTAGGCCTAATATTTCATAGAAACAGAAGAAACAAGATGTCATTAAAAAGTTCATGGAACAACATCCAGAAATGGACTTCTCGAAATGCAAATACAACTAGCTGCCTTTTGTAATTATTACTTTTCTTAAGTTTTAGAATTAATACGCCTTTTTTTACTTACCTAGATTTTTATTGCAAATAAATACGACTTAATACAGAACAAATGAAATAGGTTTTTGATAATCTAGAAAAAAGTAATGGATTTTTTTAATCGCAAAACAGAGACACTTAATATTTTTACAGATTTGAAAATTTGCTTAAAACAGTTGCAAAATTATATTTAAATATTGTTCCAACAGTGTAAAAATTAATTCTATTTTATATGAAAACTAAAATTTTGCTAAAACAATTTTTAAAATTCCATAGAGACCGTTATGAGTAATATAGCTTTTAAACCAAGCCAGTGATTGTGACTAAAATATAAACGTATATGTAGGGTGGGCGGGTGGCCTCTATCTAATTAAATTTCAAAATGAGTTCGTCTTTATTTATTACGTAAATATTCTTATATAATTTGAAAATTATTACAAACCATCGATCGTGGATGAATAGCCTAATAGCTTAAGCTAATTACCCTATATCATTCACTACCCCAACCCGTAATTCCATCTAACATCCTTCCTTTAAAAAAATCATTTTCTTCCAAAATTCGTGGGTATGTGTATCAAATGAAGGGGGCGGAAAGAACCCACCCACCCTACATATACAAAGAAAAAACAAACCTACAATGATACTTGAATTTTCTAAAAAAAATCCATTGTTCTCAGGGCTGAGTTTTTTTAAGCTATACTATAATCTTACCATCTGGTAAGAAATGCAAATGTATATGTAGGGTGGGTGGGTGGCCTCTAATCCACCCTCCAATCAATATAACATACGCGATAGAAATAAGACAATTTACACTTGGTTTGTTTCACTGTTTCACTTATTGTCTTATTTCTATATTACAAAATGTTTCACCACGTGCTACATAAGAAACTAATTCAAGAAAAAATAACATACGCGTATATATATTGAATATTCATCTTGAAATAAAACAACACAGTTGAAAGAGTTTCACATTTATTGTTGAACACTGCAACATGTTTTCATCTAACTTAGAAGACGAATTTGGGAATATTTATTACGTAAATATTCTCAGTAAAACAATTTATTTAAAAAAAAATGTGTATTAACTTTTTTAAGGCAAAAGTTGTCCACTCACCCTGCATATGCAAAAAAAAAACTAAATTACAATAATATTTCAATTTTTTTATAAAAAATTACAATGGTAAGTTCTTTTAACTAAACAATGAGCTGTTGGGTGCTGAGTGGGTTGGTGGCTTCTATCACACCCTCCAGTTATTAACACGTGTGAGGGTATACAACACGAATTTGATACTATTTATTACATAAACATTCTCGTTAATACAATTTAGTTTTTCAAAAATCAAGAACTGAATTTTCTTAACTGAAGAGTAGAATTGAGTCACACGCCCACCCTACATTTTCAAAAAACCTAAACTATAATGATAGATATACAAATGCCACAAAACCTCATTTATAATTTATATTGCTGTTTCTTTTATAACTAAAAATGAGTTGGTAAGAAAAAGTATATTTAACTAAGTTAAAAACTGTTTTGATGTGTAGAACAATTGAATATTTAGACCTCCACAAAGCAAAATCAAGAGCGCTTCTAAATAAATCGACATTGGGTATTGGTATAGCTTCAGTAGGTATAGCAATTGTGGCATATATCCCACTACCCAGAGAAGACAATCCTCTGTTTTTTTTTTAACCAAAAGTGACTTGGCAAATATAAACACATGTTTTTTATAAAAATTCAAGTATCATTGTAGTTTCGGATTTTTGCATGTGTAGGATGGGTTTCGATTCCAATGTTCAATAAATTTTAATGAGGGAACACATTATATAAAATGTAAAAAAAAACCTAACGAAAATGATTTATCATGCAATATCAGAGTGTTACCAAGCCATAAAATTTGCAAATCTCCGGAAATGTGGAAGATAAAAAAAGGGAGATTTCCAAGGAAAGTTGGTATGTAATTGAGGAGATATAATTACCTCTATTTAACTTTGTTGGTGAAACAATCAACTAAAATGTGTATCCAGTCATCATAGGCATAGATTTGCTGGTGAACCTAAAGTCCATACCAACTTGCTTGGAGTGACACGAAAATGTCCACAAAATCTTCAAAATTTTGGCCTTCTTAGCCGCCAAACTAACAGCGGTGGGTACATTATGAAAGTATTTTTTAATCTAATGTGGTTCCACAAAAAAAAAGTAGTTTTTTGTATGATCTGATCTTGTGATCCATTACATAACAAACTACCGAGCTTCTTTCTCGATAAATTTATGTAATATATTAGTGCATTTGTAGCAACATTACCAATATCCACATACAGTAATCAAATATTCTTGGTTAGTATTTGCTATCTATATGGTGTCCAATGTAGATTCTAGTCAGAAAGGTAATATCGACATGTCAGCATATATAAACATTACTTCTTTATTAGAAACAGTTAGGGATGATATCCGAAGTAAATATTTTTCGAGATGTTTTCGAGATGTCTTCCAGATCTTCCCGAGCACACTTTTATTATTGAAAAAGAAAAGATTTTGCTTTCAGCTGTGAATGAACGCATCGAATCAAGGATTCCTGAATAACAATTACAATAGTTTCTCGTGGTACTTTTAGCAGATACTTGTCTTACAAGAAAATCATACGCATTCCAGCACTTCTATGGCCAATATTTTTGAGAAGTCAATTTTCAGCAATAAAATTAAACACTTGAATTAAAAGAGTGGAAATAAAACTGCAATTAAATAGGAATAAACAGATTCATACGAATTGAGTGTATAAAGGATAAACACATTCATTGTGTAGAAACTATTGAAACTTTAGACTTCTACCAAACAAAATCGAACACACCAACTAAATCGAGATTAGGGATTGGTAAAGCTGCAGCAGGTACAGCAATAGTACCTCAAATATTTATCAGAGAAAGTAAATCTCTCATCAAAGGATTCCTGGTTATGATTTATGGTAACTTTGTATGCTTTAGGTTTCTTATCTTTTGCAGATACAGGTAGACACCATTTAAATATTTCTGTTGATTTATTGCTGAGGCACTTAAGAGTTGAAAATCTACTTTCAATATTAAGATAACACTTTCATTTGAAAATCTGACAGTGTCATTATTTTAATATTTAAATAGTTTTTTTGAGCACATTCATCTTCATTTTAAAAAATGTTTTTAAAATTGAATATTATAATGCAACGTAAAATTTCTAGTCTTTAAAAAATATCTAATTAATATCATTGATAAAGTCTTTTAGTATATTAAACTTGTTTCTATTCCATTACAAACCAACTTAATTATAAAATTGGACTACTATCAAGAATATTTCAAGACACATTCTCTGCAACAGTTACTGTAAAAGCCGTTGTCGAATGCTTGCTTATAAGGCTTTCTTTGGAAATGCCTTCCTTAATATATTCTTAAACGAGGCAGTCTTCTAGGATTACAAAAGAGAATGTGTTGAAGAACAAATTTGGAATACTTTCTCAAAATTGTTAATTGCGTTTCTTTAAGAAACATTTTGGAATAACTTTCCAAAATTGTTTGTCGCGTTTCTTCAACACATTCTGTTTAATAATTGTAAAAGACTTTATCTTTTAAGAATATTTCAAGGCCATTTAATCATTAATTTATTAAAATAATTGGATAAATCACTTATTAATATTGTCGTTAAAAACGTAATAAAAATAATAAAATAATATTATACCCGTTAGCAGGTATTTTATTCTGATTATCATCCAATTATTCGATTTATAACAATTATATAGCTTAATATAATAGCCATTAATCAACCGGACACAAATAAGCAATAAATGGAGTACGGTAAAATTATGCCGACAATAAAACCGTTCTTTATTTTTATTTCGTCCTCGTTACCGTTTATCGCCATCCATTTATTAAGTATCGATCAAATAGCTTCGACAGAAACAACGGATTATTGTTTTATTTATTCCGCCCCCGAGATGAGCAAAAAAATAGACAGACGCGCGTGCCTTTGAATATTGTTTTCCTGGCGTCTGGTGCGTGTGTGTGCTCTGAAAAAAAAAAAAACGGTTCGACAGGGGATGCCCCATTAAATTAAAAGAAAATAAAATAAGTTTTTATCAAATGAATCGTTCCCTTTGAATCGACAGGCGGGGTAATTTATTAAAATTGAATTTTGCGTGATGCGGAGATAACGATACGATAGAAAAAAACTGTTTGATCAATGCTGAAAATGAAAAATTCAATGATTTTTACGTATAATGAGGTTTTTTTTGCTCTGGTTGGTTTTTCTATACAATTATGTTTAGTTAAGGGAAAAAAACTAGATGTTTTTACATGAAATGTTAAGAATTTATAGAAAAAACTGTTGCAGAGTGATTTTATTGTTTCGTTAACTTTATGGTTTTGTGAGATACAGATACTCTCTCTTCATTTGTTTCTAGAACATGTTTTTTTTAAGTTTTTATGCATTCCCTTGAAGAATTGTTCTTTTTTTTTACAAAGAGTTGTTTCTAGGTTTCTTTGTTGCTTCATCAAAGTTTCTACTCTATATAAAAAACTACTTTTGTTCATGTTTTTCTGTACGCTATGTTTCTATGTATTCTCCTGAAGAGTTATTATTTTTTTCCAAAAATGTATTATTCTAATTTGTTCATTAAATTTTCTACTCTTGCCACAAAAACATTTTCCTACACACTTCTGCACGTTTTTTTTGCATGTCTTTAGTTTATTGACATTACAAGTCCTACAAAAAATATACAAAATCAATTTACCAGTAACTTGAAATTTAGATCGTAAGACTTGAAGGCGAAATTTACATGGCAGACTTTCTCTTACTTTTAAGGAATTCGTTCCTTAAATTATTTACTCTATTTATAAAAACTCTTGTTGATGTTTTTCTGTTCACCATGTATTTATTCTCTAGAAAAATTATACTTTTTTTTCTAAAGATTTACTCTTCTAATTTGTACATGAAATTTTCTATTCTTTTCACAAAAACATTTTTGTTCATATAAGGTTGAGAAACTATGTTTTTAGAATACACTTCTGTACAAATGAGAAAGATTTTGTACAAATTTGTCACCTATAATCAATATCCCATCGTTTATTACATTTACCCTCGGCTTTCACATGGGAATCATTTTTATACCGGTCATCAAAAAAAGAGAAAAACTCATACAGGTTGAGTAAGTAGCGCGGGATTATAACGGACGGGATGTGTATCCATTACCATTTTATAAATATAAATAAGCGGTGTGTGGTATTTTTGCGGCTTAGTCCACTAAATAAAGATGATTCCACTTAATCCCGGAGGTAATTCCCGTTCGAGTTGCACGTGTAATGGCCGCCTTGGAAAAGTATTATCATTCGGTTTACGACCCTCTTAAAACCACCTTAAATGCACCACTTACGTGCATTCCGAATGTAAACCTCTTCTTTGTCCACAAAATGAAAACCCGTCCCCGGGGGACGGTAAATTAAGATCGGGACGAGATTTGCCGGGAATTGTAAATTGTTGGGCGCGACTCACGGTGTTAAAATTAATTTCTACCCGGTTATTTAGTGAAAGCACGTCCCCACGTAAGAGGATTATGAGGTGACGGTTCGGTTTTAGTTATATTAACAGGTTTAAAGTTATTTACTTATATTTCATTACTTAAAATGTATTTGATATAATTCTTGGAAGAAATTTTCTTATACGATACTACAAGTGTAAATGAAGAGTTCTAGGTAATTTAATAGAATTCAATATGGACAAAAGGTGGTTATTTTATTTAGAGTACGATGGTAATATTATTCAAATATTATTTTGGTTATATTTGTCCTTACATTATTTTTGAACACACCAAGCTTTGTTTCTAGTAAGTGAAGATGTATTTTCAAAATAGCATGTCCTCCGTGGTTGAAAGGCTAAATCTCCTAAACCTCCGAACCTTCTTAATACTGGGATTGGAGGTTGAAATACTTTACCACGAACAAGGAAATCCTAGTAGTATGAGTCATAAACTTGCGTTTATTAAGTTCTTTGCACAGGACGCCAATCGGTAGTTTGTGATGCATTGGGCGTTGATGTTATTTGTATTGATCGTTTTATTTTGTAAAATGGCGCACACTGAGAAGACGTGTATTATATGCAGAAGACAAGTAATTGGCGAAAACTCAATTACAAAGTGTACAAATTGTGAGAATAGTGCTCATAAAGGTTGCATTAATAACAATCTCCGTAGTTGGATGCGTAAAATCAGTGAAGAATGTTTTGTGTGCTGTAAAACCACGGATAAGGCATCGAGCGTCGATGATAAGGAGCATGAATTCCACGGTGCCATGGGTCACGGTGACCCCGAAGATCGCGACAAGGCAAGTAAATTAGAAATTAAATATTTAAAAGAGTTGTTAGCGGAAAAAGACACTGTTATAAAATGCCAAATGGTTACCATTCATACCCTAGAAGAACACATAGTCGTTCTAAAGCAAGTTATATCATCATCAAATTTAAATTCCAATCCTCTGCCATCTGTGAATGTGGAGGACAGACCCGTTCAAAATAACGAGCCGGCAAAAGAAGTTGATAAACAATCATTGACAACCGTCGAGTTAACCAATGATAATAAAACCAGAAATAAACAAACGGAGAAACAAAATACCATAACAACGACGTCGCCCAGTTACGCTAAAAATATTAAAAAAAGAGACAATTTTTCGACATCAGCTAAAAATCAATTCAAAACCAATGAGAAAAATATTACAAAGATGTCACCAATTATCGGAAACAACAACTCTTGTTCAGAAATTCAGGCCGTTGAAAAAATATCGAGAGTATGGATCCACGCAACAAGATTCTCTACGGATACCACCGAAGAAGATCTAATCAATTATCTAAAGAAAAAATCATGCCGTGATGATATAATCTGTACAAAAATTAATAGTAGGGACAATTCCACATATCGGGCTTTTAAAGTCGGATTTCCAAGCAATTTTAAAGATGACGTGTACAACCCAGCATTATGGCCAAGGGGAATAGCTGTTTCTGAGTATAATTTTTTTCGTGGACAACAATCACATCATAGACGAAAATCGACAATTTTCCCAGCAAGTGGAAAAACAAATAGTAACAAATAATAATCTAAATGTTTTCTATTGTAATATTCAGTCACTTAGATATAAAACGTCTAGTATAATGGCTTATATACATAACAAGAATTATAATATTTTAACATTCAGTGAACATTGGCTCCATCCGGGTGAGGCAGAGTGCACTTCATTAACGAATTACACCTTGGGATCTCATTTTACTAGAACTGTTAATAAGCACGGAGGGAGTATAATCTATGTACATAATTCTGATAAATTTATACCACGCCCAGACCTGGTCAAATTTTCGATAGAGATGCATAGTGAGTTTTCATGTGTATTTTTGACTAACCACAACTGTTTAATTATTTCGTTATATAGACCCCCTTCGGGTGACATCGATATATTTCTACAGAGTCTGAACAATTTACTTTGTAAAGCAAACCTAAATAACCACGAAATCATAATCACTGGGGATTTCAATATAGATTTCAACTCAAATAATAATAAGACTGAAAAAGTTAAGCTTTTTTTGGAAACATTTAATTTAATTCTGACTATCCAAATAAGTACGAGAATAAATAATTGCATTGACAATATAATAATTAAGAATAACCTTAATTACGTATCAAATGTGTCTGACATACTTCTCTCATACCATAGGTCACTATCAATTTCTTTAGAAATGCAAAAACCAATTTATAATAAAATTGAAAAAACTCACTGCAGACCTACCACTGACATAGGTCTTTTTAACTTCCATTTCCAATTACAGTTAATCGATTTTGACTTTGTTAAAAATTCATGTGATAATATAGATGACAAGTTTACTCGATTTATTAATATTATTGCAAGCTGCGTGAGACAAGCTTTTCCGATAAAAATAATACCGTTAAAGAGAAATGAAAAAATACGTTGGTTCAATAATAATATCAAGAAATTGCGAAATGATTTAAATTTTTTAGTTGAATTTTATAATAGATACCCTAGTGATGATCTAAAGATTCTTATAAAATCCAAACGATTACAGTACAAACAGGAAATTATAAAAGCCAATAAAGTGCTAACGATAAACACTTTCTTAAAAATAACTCATCTCCAAAATCAGCTTGGGAAATCATTAAACAGGAATTTATTATTTTTAATCAAACATGGATTGATTAAAAATAAAGCTTCTAATATCAACTCTATTGAACCTGATTCATTTAACTACTTTTTCACTAACATTGCATCAGAACTTATTAACGAATTATCACATACCAAAATTGATCCAGTAAACTATGTTCAAAGCTATATTCAAAATGAAACGGAGGTTGATGATTGTTTTATTATAAATGAAGTTAGCTTAAACGAAGTCAGGGATGCAATCGAATCAATAAAACCTAAGTCGAGTAGGGATATTTATGACTTAAACTCCATATTAATAAAATATGTAATCAATATAATTCTAATCCCACTAACATATTTAATCAATGAATGCATTCGATCTAATAACTACCCAAACTGTCTGAAAATATCGAAAGTCATTCCAATTTTTAAAAATAAAGGAGAAATAAGTGATATGGGAAATCATAGGCCCATTTCCATTATACCAATTATTTCAAAAATTTTTGAAATTCTTATAAAAAATCAAATGGTTTCATATTTAGAAAACAAAAATATGTTATCAAATAGTCAGTTTGGGTTTAGGACAAATTGCAATACCACCAAAGCCATTGCTGAATTAATCGAGGAAGTATCTGATGGCTTGGATAGGGGAAACTGGATTGGAGCGCAATTATGTGACCTATCCAAGGCATTTGACTGCGTTTCCCATAATTTATTAATTGAGAAGCTAAAATTATATAATTTCTCTGCGAACAGTATAGCTCTCCTTAGTAGTTACTTAAAGAACAGAAAACAACAGGTATTTGCAAATAACAAATTTTCTAACATCGCAGATATAAAATACGGTGTCCCTCAGGGATCCGTCCTAGGGCCTGTCCTGTTTCTGTTATACGTAAATGATTTACCTGCTGCAATCGCTGATACGAAGACTGTACTGTTTGCAGACGATACAACTTTAATCAATACTCACTCAAATCTGGAAGTACTCAATGAAATGATGCGGGAATCTCAGTCAAAGGCAGATACTTGGTTCGCTTCTAATCAGTTAACTCTCAACAGAGATAAAACAGAAAAAATGATATTTACTCTAAAGCATAATCAGGAAGTAAATAATCGTACAAACATCAAACTCCTAGGTATACTAATCCAACCAAACCTATCATGAGAAAGCCACATAACCGAACTTTCGAGCCGATTAGCAAAATCGATTTATGTTATTAGGAATATGGTTGGATTAGTATCGATGAAAGTGTCATGGTCTTGCTACCATAGTTTGTTTTGTTCAATAATAATATATGGCATCTTGATATGGGGCCATTCTGTACACAGTGAAAAAATATTTAGACTACAGCGTAAGGTAGTAAGAATTATTACAGGACTTAATTATAGAGATGATGTACGTGAAATGTTCAAAGTGCACAAAGTATTAACATTTCCGTGTTTATATATCTACTACTGTGTACTGTATGTAAAATCTAATTTAAGCACTTATGAAAAACATGAAAATGTACATAATCATAATACTCGGACCAAAAATAACATAAGAAATAAATTTCATAGAATTGGTAGGACAAGAACGGGAATTAATTATTATGGGCAGGTATTTTACAATCATTTGCCATATGACATTAAAGATTTGCCTCTTGCTTCATTTAAACTACGAGTAAAAGAATTTCTTGCAGTGAAGGCATTTTATTCATGCGACGAATATTTGAAGAGCTAACTATACTGGACGTCTTATGCCTAAGTGTAACATTTTAATGTGTACTTATTTTTAATTTTATTGACTGTAAAAATATTTTATCTTTAAATTTTTGTTCATGTAATTATATATCATGTAAAATTATCAATATTTTGTATATTGTATACTTTTAATTCGTAAATATTTCTTTAATAATTGTTTGACTTGTGTAAAAATTGTTACAATTTCTAGCACTAATAAATTATAATTATTATTATTTAAAGGAAGTAAATTCATATTAAATATTTCTTTAACTTTATACTAAACCATTTTCATTTTTAATTTTATTTGTTTATATTTATCAATTATCTCTACTTTTCGAATTTTAGGGAACTTTTTCTTTATTTGTGAAAATTTTCATTTGTTTTTTTATATTAATACGAATTATTTTATAATAATTTTAAAAAAACGAAAACATTTCGTAAATCTTTTTTTTTATTTTTTCAGAAATTTCAACTAATTCCGAAATTAATTTTTTTTGTTTTTTTTTTAGCAAATTTCAATTGTTTCTTTACCTCTTAAATATTTTGAGAGTTTATTATAGAAAATATGAATAGCTGTTAGTTGTTTTTCTAAAATGATGGCTATTTTTATGAAAACTGTATTCCAATGTTTCAATTGTTGCCTTTCAGCAGATTCAATTGTTTTTCTAAAATTCTAGTGATTTCAAGAAACTTTTTAATAAATTGAAACACTTTTCAATTCTCATTTTTGCTAATTCTGTTTAGCAAATAAAATTTTTTTAATTTATTTGATAATTTGCAGGTTTTTTTTTCAACTTCGAAGTCCAAAATTTTGAGTATATTTTTTTATTTTGTAATATTTTGGGATATTTTGATTGTTATAAAGGTATGCAAAGAAGTAATAAAAAAAAAAAAAATAAAAAAAATAGGTGTATTTGTATATAAAATTTCTATTGTTTTTAATCATAATGATGGTTGCGACCGTTACTATGTGGTAATTCATAATGAACACTGAATAAAACACTTACCATGTTTTTAACCACTATAATATTATAGTGGTTAAAAACATAGTAAGTGTTTTATTCAGTGTTCTATTGTTTTTGTTTAACTAATTCAAACTATTTAAGTTTCTATTTTATTTTTATTATTCACAATTAGTTTCGTTTTTAATATGTACAATTAATTTTATATTTGTATGTAAAAACTCTTTAAATGTTTCTCAACAGATTTATGAATATATATAAAGTTTCTTTTGTAATTGATAATTCATTTTTGTTTTTTATAAAATTCCATCTGCGTTTTTTATATTTTAAACTGCACTAATAACTTTTCTTCACGCAGGTCATTTGAAAAAACAAATATATATTTCTGACACAAAGTGACCATTATCAGTGGTTTAATACTGTTTTTTTTTCTCCCAAGATTTTCAACTGTACTTTTTAGAAAAAAAAAAATTATTTCGTAATAAAATTCCAAATGTTTTAAACAAATTCCATAACTTTTTGCACACTGTCCGCAATTAGATATTTTCTCAAGTCTTTCAAGATCATAACTCAAAATAACAGAATCTCATTGTTTCTTTTTCTGGCCACTGCAATTGATTATCTTTCAACTTAACGTATTTTTGACTAGTCTGCGTTTATCATAGATTAGTTAAGATCACATTAATAAATTATCGATTAATAAACATAATCTACATCTACATACATTGACGTACTCTCAACTTACCTCAAAACATTTTATCTAAGCTTAGTTTATTCTTGACCCACCTTATTTATGACAAGAGTTTAAGCTCGTACATCAATAATTAATCTCGCCGAAATCCTGTTGATTTGGCATCCAAGAGGTTTGAAGATTTTGATCGTCATTTCGGACTAATTGGTTTGTCATTAAATTAATTGTCACATTGACATACATAATATCCACCACCAATAGCAAAAATATTGCCTCAATGGTAATAATCACCTACTGATCATAATCGGCTATAGGAATAATGGATGGAGTGCAAGAACATTGCCATGTAAACTCCGCCTTCAAGTCTTGCGGTCTAAATTTCAAAGGTATTGTAAATGTTTGTTATTTTGTATATTTTTTTGTAGGACTTGTAAAAGTCAATAAACTAAACTAAACCAGCCATGTAGATGATGAATCGAAAATACATTTAGTGCATTCGCAGGAATAAATTTCAATTTAGGATATTGGTAGAGAATCAATTAGTCTCTAGTCTTTATTAGACAATCGTTACATGATGTACATAAATTACAACTAAAAAATAGAAACAATTTTGATTACAGAAGTTACAGACGGAGTTCATTGATTCCAAATGATCTTCCACTCAAACCCTTATCCTTCCTCAAAATAAATTGACTAATGGTTGAGGAGTTAACTTCGTGATACATCTTGGAAATTTAAACAAAAACATTTGTTTTGTAAGATATCAACAAAGTAAACGTTTTTTTTCCTTAAATTATAATTAAGCAAATTAGCTGATTTTTGTTCCTTTTAGACATTAACGTAATGGATCATTCAAAATGTATCACAAAGTAATATCCTCAAGCATCACAACACACTATTAAGACACTGCTTGAAACAATTGACGCGCGAATTTAACAACTTCATAACAAGACATTTAACTGTTATATTAAGTATATATTCAGTAATTACATCAACTCAGTGCTTTACAAATTCATTAACTGGTTCACTTCTGCAAAACATCCCGAGTCATTTGCAATCTTGATTACTTCGCATCTGAAAATCTATATTAAAAAAAAAAAACATCCAATACCATTTAGATAACGTGCACATGTGTTATTTGAATTCCGCGAAGCTCCGACAGTAATAATCCTGCAACGAATGCGGCATCGCGGAAACGCAGGTCGTTATGTTGATGAGAATCAGCGTCATTGAGTGTTCTCGGTGCAATTCCAATGACCGTGAAACCGGTATATCGGTATCCGTTGCTTCACACTAATACACGCACACACACACACAGAGAGAGATGCATGCATACACACGTCAAATTAAAAGGAAAGAGCCGAAGCAATCATCCTCCGTTGCTATTCATGGAATACTCTGTCTAAAAATATCCAACATTCGCGTTTAAAGAGGATGTACTGATAATTTCGATTCTCCTAAAGTCATTTTTGTAGTTATATTATTATATTTTATTAAGATACTAAAATTGTAATGTTAGTTAAATTATATTTATTCTGTAATCAATGAAAACATTTAAAAAAAATCACTTGAAGAGCAGACGTCTGGCTGTCGAGCGGACGTTTGGTTACCAAATTGTAAGAATATTTGGCTGTTAAATTAAAAAAATCTAGAGTGTATTTTTTGTGCCGTTCGATATCATTACTAATAATTTTACGACGGTCCGTTCGAACAATTTCATCTGTGTGATCTATGGCACGGGGATACATGTACGTACGCATACATCACGCACATAAAATCATATCACAGAGGACAGCGGACCACCGCACATGTCGCAAATTTCCAGGCACTGAGTCTGTGTTTAACATAGTTCCAATGATACATACATTCACACTAACTCGCTGTCGGCTACCATTACTATTAATTGCATTTACTGAATTTACTCAAACTGGAGCCATTTGCACAACGTACAATTAAACACACGCCACGTCGACAGTAACTCGCATGATTCCCAACATGACTAATGTGGCGCCATTCAACCGCAAGAATATCGCCGGGAACAATCGACAATCGAAGGTACGGAAGCGTGCGCCGCATTTTCCTTAAATAGTTTGGATTTACATATAATCACGTATTGTTGGTGATTTGATATGATGGTTTAAACAATTCCGTAAATACAAATACCAAAATGGTGATGTGGCCATCATAGTACTTTCCCTATATTTTACTCCAAAACTATGAGGTTTACGCAAAAAAAGTTATTCTTAATTAATTTTTCAGATACTACTCGTATAGGGAAAGTAAAAATACAAATAAAATATTACATATGATAGGTATAATTGAATTTCTATTTTTTTGAGGAACACAAGTTTTCCCCAAATTTTATGCTATTTGGTGGTATTTTCAAGTACTCCGATTCATTTTCTTTAGATCAGCCGTTTCTTAAATCCATATTAATATTTTTACTATAATACTGTTTTCTCAAACAACTTTGCATCTTCTATCTGAACCATTTAAATCTAAGCAAAATATTTTTCAGTAACAATTGATTTTTCTATAGATTTATAGATTTATTATGTTGCTGTTTCCAGCAAATAGTCTCTAGTATAGTATTGGTTGCGGAATAAGTTTGTTTCTATCAAAGACGTTTATTGAAACAAAAATCGCCGGTCTTGTATCGACGAAGTTGTTAGGCAGTTTTAAGGTCTTCTTCATTTTCGAAGTTAACGCCGCTTATATGGTTCGACAGGGAGCGGAAAAGATGGTAATCCGTGGTTGCAAGATCCGGAGAATACGGCGGATGTTAAAGGACCTCCCATTTGAGCTCTTGAAGTGCCTGTGCAACATGGGGCCTGACGTTATCATGAAGGAGTATGGTTTGGCCTTGCCGATGGGGTCTTTCATGCGGTGAAGTGAGTTATGTAGAGCTCTTTCTTGACCGTGACATTCCTTTCGATGCCTTCCCAATCCCACCAAACGAAGATCATGGTCTTCTTTGGATATAGGTCTTGGCTTTGACGTATCTCATAGAGCAATCTACTCATTTGCTTCATATTTGTGTATAGGCACCATTTCTCCCGTGATGATTCGGCACAAAAAGCGCTGTTTATAACCGTGTGTTGCTCGATGACTATCGAGATCTTGATAAGCAATTGGAAGGTGTTTTTTTTATTTATTTTCGTTAAGCTCTTGAGGCACCCAAGCTCCTAATTTTTCGAAAAATCCTATTGAATGAAAATGATTGAGAATCATTCAATTTTTACGGCCAATTCAAGACTTGTTTGGTGACCAGCCTCCTTCGCAATTGTTTTAATTTTCGCAATCATTGCGAAAGAATTTAATTTCCGAGAAATTCAACAATTGCTGTAATTTTTTTTTTTGATGTGATGGTCCATATAATTATCTTCCTTCTAAAAGTTTCATAAAGAAGGCATCTCTAACTTCGATGGCAATGTTCGTAGGTAAGGCGGCAACGAAAGAGTTCAAAGATTCCTCTTCAATCTGCAGAAATCAGATTGATGGGACAAACTACCAGTTATGGTGGCAACCATAGCATCTAATTGCTCTTTCGTGAAATTTAGCCAGAAATGCATGGGAAAAGGGAAGTGAGTAGACTAGTAGACACATTGAAAAGATTACCATAGTAAAAGAAATAATTCTTCTAAATCAAATTACAAATTGAAAAATCGTCGCGTAATCGCTGGTCAAATTCTCTTTTAGATCACATGGAGTTGTTCTTAAAACTTATTAATCCTCTATATTTTTGATAACGCATCTTCATGGGAGCATCTTGTGAAGTATCTATCTCATCCGGAAACATCTTATCGAATTTAGCTTCCTTCATTTTCAACAATTCCGAATGTTCCAACAGTAAATCCATCTGTTGGTCTATTGCAAGTACTTTAGATTTTCTCATCGTGTCATACTCTTTATCCTCATTTTCCAATTTCTCCTCATTCATGGCGTCCATGTTATCATCTTTATAACGTTTCAGTTAAAAACTTTCGTAGCTTTTTAGATTGATAAGTAATTTTAACTCTACTGAAGTAAAAGCAATTAATAATGTTTCATTTATTTTTATTATAACTTGATTTTTTTTACAGATTTTTAGTTGTTCTTTTGAAAGTGAAAACTGCTTAAAAATATAATGAAGAAGAAGACACTTTGTTTTAGAAATAAAGTGGTAATCGTGTCCCCTTCTTCATTATATTCAAAATGTACCTAAGAAAACATTGCGTAAAAATAGTTAGGATAGAAAAAATGCCTAAGAGTAAATACAGATAGACAAAATTGCCTGAGAATAGTTACAAAACTGTAACTAAAACTTACAAAAGTGTAACTATTCTGAGATATTTTTCTATTTTAAGCAGTTTTTATTATTGTTTCTCTAAAAGTTTTTTAAATTTTCCTTTTTTTTTAAATTTTCACTGTTTGAACTTTAAGAAATCTAAAAAAAGTATTTATAATTTTAACAAAACACAATTGAAAATCTGTTAAAAAATAAGTAAAATCATTCTAAAACAAATGTAGGTTAAAATACTTGAAATTTTAAAAACAACTGTCAATTATTGCTCGAACTATCTGTAAAGTTTTGGTAAAATTTCGCATACAGAAAATTGTTCTCTACTCAAGGCTCTTTCAAACAAAAATTTCTTAAAATTAAATGTTTTGCCGTTTTCTTTTTCGTATTTTACTTAAAAACCATCACAGCTCTTCATACGCTTGGGTAATGAATCATGTATTAATATAGGACATTAGTACCCTAGGCCAATGAAAAAATTATTGGGATAGGTCAAGAGTACGCTAGGAAAATAAATAAATTATTGGGATAGGTCAAGAGTACGCTAGGAAAATAAATTATTTATTGGGATAGGTCAAGAGTACACTAGGAAAATAAATTATTTATTGGGATAGGTCAAGAGTACGGTAGGAAAATAAATAATTTGTTGGGATAGGTCAAGAGTTCACTAGTGCAACGAATAATTTATTAGCTTAGGTCAAGAATACGTTACGATAATAAATAATTTGTTGGGATAGATCAAGGGTACGCTAGGGCAATAAATAATTTATTAGGATATGTCTCGAGTTCGCTAGGATAATGAATCATTTATGAGGATAGGTCAAGGGTACGCTATGCCAATAAATAATTTATTAGGATACGTCAAGAGTACGCTACGACAATGAACCATTTGTTGGAATAGGTCAAGGGTACTTTAGGCTGATAAATAATTTGTTGGAGTAGATCAAGGGTACGCTAGGGATATGAATATTTTTTAGTACAGTTTAAGAGTTTGCTAAGGCTATAAATAATGTATTACCTTTTACAGAACAGTGTATAATTTATTTAGATAGGTAAAGAGGATCCTAGGGAATTGAATTATTTATTGGGATAAGTGAATTGTAACTAAGATATTGTATTTGTTTTAGATATATAACTGAAGACTGCGTTAGGTTATTGAAAGATTTATTTAAATATATTAAGAGTATGCTAAAATAATAAATAATTTAGTGAAATCTGCCAAGCGTATTCTAGAATAATAAATAAGTTCTTGAAGTAGACCAAGAATATGCTATTTTTTAGATATAAGAATCAATATTGTTGGTTCGAGTTTACGTGAAGTGTTTTGTAAATAAAAATAACACACAGTTTATTCCTTACTTCACTTGTTTATTAATTGTTAAATGTACATTTCGTTCACAAGGTGAACATTATCAATAACAAACTAATTCTTAAAACTATTAGCGCGGTATATATAGAGAGAAGAGATTATAGGAAAAACCAGGGAGTAATTAGTTCAAATGGAGATTATAGCGGAGGGATTACATCATTACGGTTTCTTTATAGTTTGTTATTGATAATGTTCACCTTGTGAACGAAATGTACATTTAACAATTAATAAACAAGTGAAGTAAGGAATAAACTGTGTGTTATTTTTATTTAGATATAAGAATATTGTTACATTTAGCAAAAAACGAACAAATGAAAATCTGTTTAAAAAATAGTTTAAATCATTCCAATTAAATACTTCAGTTAAAGGAGTTGAAATTTTACCAACCTAAAAAACTACTAGAGATTTTGAACATTGAACTAAGATTTAATTACTAAAAATGTTTGTTAAATGAGCTGAAAGGTCTTTGGAAAACCAAGGCAGTTGTTATTCTCCAATAATAAACTTTCATTAAAACAAAATTTTCATAAACTCTTCAGAAAACAATTACATTAAATACTAAAATTATTACTTTTTTAGTGATAAAAACATAGTAAGTGCGTTAGTTTAGTGTGAATTACCACGTAGTAACGGTAGTCACCATTCTTATGATTTAACTACATTAAACATTTTAAACTTTTTTAAATTTTTATTGAAAACCGTAATATTTATATGGGTAATGAATAGTTTTGTTTTCTTAATATTTCGATATATGGACGGTGCATAATTTATTAACGTAGGCCAAAAGTATGTCAGTACAATGAGTAATTTATTGGGATAGGTCAAGAGTTAGCTAAAATAATGAAAAATTAATTATGATATGTTAAGAGTACTCTAGGGCAATTAATTATTTATTGGGATAGGTGAGGAGTAAGATTGATTAATTTAAAAAAATACTGGGGTAGGTAAAGAGTGAACTAGTATAATTAATAATTTTGTGAGGTAGACAACTAAAACAATAAGGGAAGTAAAGAAACAAAAATACTTAATTTTTCATGTTTCATAATTGTGAAAACCAAGCGATTTAATCATTAACTTACCTTATTATTAAATTAGGTTTTGACAAACGATGGATGGTCAAAACATTCTTAGCTTAGCTTTAATATTTCCTTTTAAATTTAAGCAGTAAAATGTTGGAATTTTTGCAGAAAATGTCACTTGAAATTAGTTATGTTAATCAAACCAGTTAACAACTTTAATGAAAAAAACGTTAAAAAAATAGTTGCAAACTTTCAACTATTTCAGTTTTATTTCTCCTTAGAATTTTGTTGTAATGAATGTTAATGAATATTAAAAAAATTAATTTAAAAAAAGAGCATTGAGATAACATCTATTTTCTATATGCGAAATTTTACCAAAAAACTTTTCAGTTTATTTGACAAATAATAAAACTTTAGGTTTAATGTTCGAATTAGAAATTTCTAGCGGTTTTTGAGCATTGAAGAATTTCATCTCGTTTAACTGAAGTCTTTGATTTTAGCAGATTTTTAAATTTCTTTTAGAATTTTTAAATCCTTTTAAAAAATTTCTCACTATCTAAATTTTGCAAAATTTGAACTATTTTCTGCAAATTTTTAAATATCATTTAGTTTTAACTGTTTTTCTTTTAAGAATTATTCAGGTTTCTGTTTTTTATTGTATTCTTAACAAGTTTCCATACTTTCTACATGTTTAAATGTTTTTTTTTTAATAACTTGTTTCATTCAGGAATTTTCCACTTCTGTTTTCAATTGTTTTTGTTTATTTAAGCATTTTTTTAGGATGCTTTTTGATTAAAATTGTCAACTACTTTTAACTTAAGCAATATGAAACGAGTTTTCTGCTAAAAGTTTTTTTGTTACTGTTTTCATATTTCGTAAATTTAATGATATTAATGTTAACTGTTTTTAAGCATATTTTTTTATTGTTGTTAATGATTTTGACTCTTTCATCTTTTACCATTACCAAAAAATTTTCATAATTAAAAAATAAAAAGGAATTCTGTAGGATACTGGAAATCGTTAAATCATTAAATAAACTTGGAAAAATGTAGCTTGAAAAATAAAACGAAAAGTTCTGAACTGACAGAAATCCTCACAAAAAGATTAAAAAAATCGAAATCCCAAAATTAATTGATATTGCATTATTTTTAGTGTTTTTGGAGATTGAAATCGTTTTTAGTTAGTACCCTACACATACCCTTTAATTTTCATGACTGAAATTATTGAATTTTTTCGAGAATTTTGCAGTAATATAGTTGATATAATAAAGACAAAAAATATATTCTTCCTTCCAATCGATATAATAACTTTTTTCGATAAGAGGAGAGGAAATCCTGGGATATCCTTATAGTAGGGTAGTGTCTGACTTCTACCGACTAAAACCACAACTCCGTGATCGCAATTGATGTAACCAGTCCAGGACCAGAAGGTTTTTTTCTAGTCGGATGTCAAATGAAATAACTCTCTGATTTGGGGATCAGGTCGTCCATCGTGGCGCCTTCCTCGATCGGTTAAAGTGACCCTAGGCTATACATAATGTCTAAAACATAGTTTTGGTTTAAATACTCTATTTTTTTCCTTGAGGATAGACCAAAACGAAAAAAATGTTGAGCTAAATACCAATAATACAAACATATGTAAGGTGGTAGGTGGTTGGATCTTCTGTATATCCAACCACCTACTACCTTACATATGTTTGTATTATGTATTTTGGTCTATCTTTTTTTTGACACAATACAGATTGTTATATTATGAAAAATGGAAACTCTATTTATTGGTTGACTACAAAAGTGATAAATTGTAATCCAAGTATTATCACTTTCTTCACAAAATTGTTTTTATTAACTAGATGTACATTTCGAACACGCCGTGTGAATAAAGTGATAATACTTGGAATACAATTTACTACATAATAATCTTCACGTAACTTAAAAAAATATATTTCTACTACAAAAGTGATCCAACTCTGTTTGGTTTATTTTATTTTGTTGAAGAGATGAGCCTTACATCTATCAAGTGTCTAAAGTATATTGGCTACCACGTTAAAGAAGAACAGCTTTATGGGTTTTTGTTTGATTAATCTATAAACAATTTAGATATTTCTTTATTGTAAGCTTATGAATCCGTAAAACTTAGATCAATTGACAAATCTGCTCCTCGAAATATTTAATGAAGTTTTTCCTTCTCGATTCCTGTACCAATTATAAACTACAATTGTCTATACGGAGATTAAACTTCACTTCAATCCTCAAATCCGCTACACATAATTGTTACATAATAACGTGAGTTCGTCAATAATTGAAATCGAAGTTCGCGTTAGATTTCTCGAGTCTTCATTAAGTAGAGGGGGAACGCCAATCTAAAACCTCCTCCTCTTTTTAGAGGAAATCTCTCCTTGAGTTTTAAAAAACTTACTGATTGGGAGGAGGTGCATCTTTGATACATCTAAAGATTTATCACACCCCCTTGATATAATTCTTCAGATGTATGCACCTCCTCCTAATCAGAAGATTTTTACTTATTTAATAATGAGGAAGGATTTCCTCGAAAAATAGGAGGAGAATCTGGTTGCGGTTAAATAGTGACATCTGACTATTATGAATTTTTCAGTTCAGATGATGACTTTAGAATTCCAACATTATCCTCAAGGCTCGTTATTTATTATCACATCTTTGAATACCAATAATTGCTTAAATTCAATTACTACACTTCTATTTAATCCAATCATTTAGTTCAGTAATATTATTTTCCCTTTCCTACCTTCAGTTAATAACAAATTCGGTATAACGAAGAGGTATTGTTTCGGTTCTGTGGCAACCGCCGTCGAATTTGCCCGTTTAGAAAATGAGAGTGGTGATAAATAATTCATTGCCGGGCCGACGCACGTAATTTCACACTTGGGCTTATAAATAAAATCGAAAAACCTTTTAAGTAATCAATAGGCTTTGCTCTTGTATGGCTCGAGTTTTTATTTGGAAGGCTATACAAGTTCGATCTTATTTATTTAAGAAACTTGATTAATTCATAGAAGTCTTTGTACTGACATTTATTTAAAAATTGTTGAATTATTAAGAAGGAAACACGATGACTTTCTAAGCTATTATAATAAACAGTGGAATATCAGCTTGTACATTACATTAATGTGGTCGTCAAAGTAAGTATTAAGTTAAAAAAATTTTAATTGGATATTCGAGGCAAATATCTTTAAATTGAGATTTTTATTTAAACAAAACGTTTTTATCTACGATCGTACAGAAAGTAGACGCTTTTTGCATCATTTTTCATTGTAAAAGTGGCTTTTTAAAGCACTAGTTCTTTTTTACGTTTTTATTGCACGGTAATGTCAAACTGCTTTTATTGTACAGAAATGTCAAATTTGACAGATGAATATATTATAGCACAAATTTTCGACGAAAAACTTAATTTTTTATTAATTGATACAAATAACTAATAAAATATATAATACAAACGAAATGGCAGATTTAAGAACTCTGAAGATTTCATTTAATGCAAGTCGAAGCGATTACAATAAAGCGAACATTTTTTCCATAAATAATAATGGCGGCCGACATTTGTGCAACTTGTTTACTGGTTGCTAAGTAACGCTTTCATTAGTGCACTGCGGGTAAAATATGTTTTCATTAATTGAATTATTGAAATGACATTAAAATATTACTCATAAGAATATATTCTTTGAAATCCTTTACGATCGAAGATAAAATTTTGTAAGGCACACGTGTAAAAAGTTTCTTTATTGCACTCCTGGCTTTAAAAAAACTCGCTCGTTCCTCCTCGAACTTAAATGCCTTAATCAATTACTTTAAATTGACATAAATCTACAGTTGGATGGGGAATATATGTTAATAAGTTGACAAGATCATGAATATACAAATAACATGGCAGAAAGACCATGTAGTCCATAGCCAATTTTTACTACTACTAATATTTTTAATTTGTTTTAAACTGTGCGTACATTGATAATCTACCTGTTGGGTCATTATAATTATTATTGTATATATTATAGGAAAATTCTACTAAATGGAAGAAAGTCTCTAAAACGGCTCAAGCGCCTTCATTTCGGATTCTAATGCGATTCGGATAAATCTAAAAGCCTTACGCATTTCACGTTCCCTCTTTCGGAGATAACAAGAAATTGGATTTGGTTTCCTATTTGTTTAAGATGCGGAGATAAGGATTTAATTTACAGTTCTATCCGACAAGACTAAAACTAATCAAGTTATTCATACTGAACTAAAACACTTAATATGTTTTTACCATCTTTTTAGCAGTAAAAACTTAGTAAAGTTTAGTGTTTATTATGAATTGCCACGTAGTAACAGTCGCAAGTATTCTAAGAATTAAGTGATTGATGTTTATTTAATACATGATGGAACTCTATAACACAAAGAAATAAAAAAAGATACAGTTGATAAGGTTTCTCATTTATTGTTGAACACTGCAACATGTTTCACCACACTGTGACACATGAAGCAACATGTTGCAGTGTTCAACAATAAATGTGAGACCCTCTCAACTGTGTTGTTTTATTTCAATGTTATCTTATAATTAACGTAAAGGAAGAAAAAAAAAAACACAATGAAGTGGCAAATGTAATAAATCTGCTTCTCTTTAAGTAGTTTTAAGTATTATTTACGTAATAAAAATGTAGACACGTTTTGGTGTTTAAGAACTTATAATTGCAGTTATTTACAACGTTTTATAAATTTCGATATTTTAGATGATAAAAAAATACATATTTATTTAATTTATAACACATTAGGTAATTGTGTGTAATCTGATAAGGATGCGACGTCATGAATTATCACCTCGGCGATAAAAAAAAAACTCAGTCGCCAACCGAATATATTTTGACACGTATTCAATGAATTTTCGGCGGGGTGGATAATCGCCGGGTGAATTTGCATAATTATAACGATTAATAAAGCTCGGCCAATTTGCGAGCGTGCACAATGGTGGCGAAAACAATTGTTGCGAGCGCCTCCAACGATTTTTAATTATCGCCGCCGCCCCCGCTCCTGAGCGTTTTAGGAGGGCGCGGGGTGGGTTAATTGAGTCCCGAGAGTATTAGGGGATCCATCGATTTTACGTCTAGTTTTCAGTAGGAGCGTTTAAAAATGAATTACTTTTACCGAAACAATTAACGTTAAATTTTGAACAGGCAGGTGGATTGATTGTAAATTTTGGAAACGTACAAGTAGGAAGTTAAGTGATTGCAGGTGGTTGAATAATTTCACACACTGCAGTTTAGAAGGTATTTAAAAAATTTCTGATTTTGTAGATGGTTAGTTTGTAGCTTTTGGTATTTAAAACATGTATGAAACCATTAGTGGTAGTACACGTTTATAGATGTGAGTCAATCATTTGCACATTCATTATGTAAGAATCTTTAAACCTGCATGAACGCATTAGGAACTTTAAAACGTGGATGAGAGGGCCAGTATGAGTCTTTCATAGTTAATGGACTTTCAAACATGGATGAGAGCTAGGGTAGTGGATGATCTGGAGATATCAACATAATTGCTTTATTTTTAGAAGGATGGGATTTTCCTATTATGATCAATTCATATATTATTAAATTAAATGCGTATCGAAATTTACCCCTCAATATCATTCGCCGACGAAAAAGTATTTTTAACCGAGCCCATAATGCATAATGAGTGGTGGATTCACGCGAGTCCCACCCCCGCCGCGATAATAATAGTTCATTACCCATTCCGTTCCGGCCTGCGGGATTTTAATATTTTCCGCCCTGCCTCGGCGTGTGCATAATGCTCCCCGAGTTTTCCAATATCGTGTGCTCAACTTCCCCCCCGCGACCACCACCACCACCACCTTAGCCGCCCCCAAAAAGTACGTACGTGTTACACCCGTCCACATTCCAGATACACGAGAGCCGGTTTGTAAAATCAGCATAGAAATAGGATTCAAACGTGGTGACGGGGTGTCTCGTGTGCGACGCCCCCCCCCTCCACCGCCGACACCAAGTCCTACCCCGCACTCCTCTTCCGTCCCAAACGCCTGTTTCGGGGGGGTTGACGGCAATTTAGGACATCGGGTGACGGACGCATTAATAAAAGGGGGGTCTCGGATACGTGTGACACTCTTATTGGATTCCCGGATACGGATTTGACCCTGTAGCTTGGTTGTTCTCTTATATTTAGCGATCGATATCCTAAAGTTACATTGAAAATAAAAAAAAAAAACTATACAAAACTTTAAAAAAAAGGGTTCATAATAATTTATGCCCTAAATATCTCCAATTATTTTTATTTGATTGATTATTTACTATAATCAGAAGAATCATCAATTATTGCATTGGAACATATAAACAAATGGTGATGTGGCCATCATAGTACTTTCCCTATATTTTTCTGAAAAACTATGAGGCAAAAAATCTATTCTTAAACATTTGCCCAATTTTGGATTCTTAACAATTACTTATAATATAAATTACATGATTATGAGTGTTCACCAAAACTTAAAAGACCTAAAATATAAACAAACACAAATTGATGCAAGGTGAGATAGAGGATTTAGAATCCTCGACAAAAAGTAATAATCTAGTAGGAGATCCAGATAAGGTAAAGCGATAAATGCTAAAAATTCTAATATTTTATAAGAATAATTTGTAAAAAAAAATTAATTGCCAGGAAAATTGATAAAAATTCTAGAACATTAGAAACTTTGATGAATCTAGAATTATAATTATTAGAAAATTTTATAACCCTTTAAAAAAATCCTAGTAAATTTCACATACAATAAGATGAAAAAATCTAAAAGTCTGAAAGAAAAAATTCTGAAAAATTTTACAAGAAAACTCTTGACCTTTGGTAAAAAATTGAAAAAATAAAACTGCGGAAGTATTTTAGATATCTATAAAAAATGTTTATAAATTCTAAAACTCGCAAACAAATTTTCTAGTAATGTAGAATAAAACTTACTAAAAAATTTTAGAACATTTAATAATTCCAATAAAAAAAAGCAAGCAAGAAAAATCCAAGAGTCCAAGAGAAAATATTTCTGGAAAAAAAAATCTCGAAACAATTATACAATTTCTAAGAAATTAAAAAGAAACCTTACCAACTTCAAATAATCTGGACTTATTTTAGTTGAAAATTATAAATTTTAAATTTTTAGAAAAAGAAAAACCTTTCAAAACCTAATGAAAATCTCTGAAAGAAAAATGACTAAAAAATTCTAGAAATTTATATTAAAAAAACTGCTTCGCAATTTCACAACCTAGGAAAAAATTTTTTGGTATCTGGACAGAAAATTACTGGATATTTCTAGAATCCTTGAAGGAAAACCTGAAAAGTTAAAGTAATAAATGCTTGATAAGACAAATTTCTGTAAAATTCATTGTCAAAGAAAATTCTTATAATTTGGGAGAAAACCCCTGAATTAAAAATTGTCTTGAAATAGAACTGCAAAAAATTCTACAAATTTTGACAAATATTCCGTGAATCTGGACTTTAAATTACTCAAAAATTCGAGAACCCTTTAAGAAAATCATGGATTTGTAAGATCTAGCAATTCTTCCTAAAAGGAGAGCCTACGACCGAATTTGGAAATTGAATATTTTTAATTACTGAAATCCCAAGAATCCTTGTATAAATCCTAAACAATTTCGATATAATAAAGCAAGTAAAGTAAAAAAAAACTCTTGAGGAATAATTACGATTTAAAGCGAAAATTCCTAAACGAAAAATTTCTAGAAATATAGTAAAATATGTTTGAAATTACCAGAAAAAATTTAAAAAATCGAAAGTAAAACCGTAAACCAAAAATTACTAACATATTCTAGAAATTTAGGGGACAAATGCTTGGCTCTGAACTCTGAACCAAATTTGGTTTCAAAATTATTTGAAAATTAATTTTTTATTTATTAATTAATGTAAAAAAATAATTAACTCTTGAACAATTACCATCAGATAAGAAATGCTGAAATGTCTCAAAAAAATATTTTTGGAAAAAAATTGTGAAATGCAGAAAATTTTAAAATTTCTACGAATTTGCACATTGATTCTGGAACCTTTTTAGAATTTCCAGAATTTTTAATTACAGACCCTTAATATTTTCCAGGATTTCTTGCTTTATTTGTTTATTGAAGATTTTCTAGAATTTATAATGGAAGAAATTCTGGAAAATTGCTAATATTTTTTAAACGAATTAAAATCTAAAAAAAAAATAGTCTCGATAAAGTTTGTAAAAATAGGAACGCAAGATGAATTGAAATTTTCTAGAAATTTTCTAAAGAAAACAAGCAAATTTGAATAATATAATATTAGAAATGTTTGAAGTTTCTAAAAATTAAAAAAATACAGTGAATTATTGAAGAAAATTCTTCAATTAGGGTGAGAAGAAAATTTTCTAGTAAATTTTAAAGAAAGAAAAACTATGTAAAAAGTATAACCACCCGATAATTTCTAAGAAACTTCATTAAAAAAATTTCTTCACGAATTGGTAATTTTCTATAAAATTAAAATCTAAAAAAAATATATTTGACTCTGGACAAAGTTTCTAAAAATGAGGACGTTAAATTACTTGGAAGTTTCTAGAAGTTTTCTAAAAAATCAAGCAAATTTGAATAACATAAAACAAGAGTTTCTAAAAATAAAAAAATAAATCCGGAAAAATACAGAACTCTTGAACAAAATTCTCCAGGTATAGATGATATCACAGCCAAAATGATAAAATATATGGGGGGAAAGAATTCCTGGAAATAGTAAATGATATCATCAAGAATCACAAGATACTCGAGGAATGGAATTTTGTAAAAACGAAGCAATATTTCCAAAATATTCCGTTTAAATGATTAGAAAACATTAACTAATTAAATTGTCTAAAATGTTTTTCAGACAAGTAATATTTAACATCCTTTTCCGTTTTTATGTACAGAATAGAGTACACAAAAGTATTATTTGGTTTCCATTTACAAATTAGTAATTACCCAATTACTCCCCCCCTCCCCGATTTACCGTTAATAAAGATATTATATTATAAAAACAATCTAAAAAATCTAAGACCTCAAAAAAAAATGAAATCACTGAAAATTTCCTAAACCCTCGAGAAAAGATTTCTACAATCAAATTTTCTAAAAAGTTGTAGAGCCTTCATGAAAATCTTTGCAATTTAGAAGATAACCTTGAAATCTTAAGGAGAAATATCTGGAAATTTCCTGAGCCCTTGGAAAAAGCCTAGATTTCTAAATTAAAATTTTCTAAAAATTCTAGAACCTTCTAGAAGACCAGTTGAAAAAATAACTTGAAATCGGGAAGAGAAATTACTAAAAATTCCTTAAACTTTCTCGAAAATAAGAAAACATTCCTAGGAGAAAATTTTCTAAAAAATTCTAGACCTTCCTCTAGAGGAGGAATTCCTGAAACTTCTAGAAGCCTCTAAATAAGTTCTAGAAATTTTGAATAAAATATCCTAATAAATTGTAAAGTTAAACAAAATCTTGGGAGAGCTTTCTAAATAATCTAGAGCTCTCGAAATCTTTGCTAAAAATTCTGGAAATATCTATTTATTTATTAGATAAGTAAAAGAAATTACTGTACATTTCTAGAATCCTCAAAAAAAGTTTTATAAATCTAAAATGAAATCTTGTGATAAATTCTAGAAACCTCAATGTAAGAAAACTAAAAGTATGGATTATAGAAATTTAGAAGAAAATTTTCTAATAGAAAAAGTTGAACAAAATCTTGTATAGAAACCACGAAGTAATTTCTTTAAATAAATATAAATAATGATTTTCTGAAAAATTTTGAAACTCTTGAATAAAATCTTTACTGAACTTGTAAAAATTTCGAGACTTCTCGATGAGAATTCTTTGGAAAGGGAGTTGCAATAAAAAATAAAAGTAAGGAGGAAATTTTGAAATTTAAAGAAAAATCTAAAACATTTTCTAAAAAGTAATTTTTTTTTTCTCACAAATTAAGAACTTTACGAAAAACATGTCTTAATAAAACTTGTTCAGTTTCTTGTTCCCTTTAACTTTTATTTGAAAAGTTTTGTAAAATTTTTTATATTTACAAAAATATCAGAAAAAAACAAAAAACGGCCTCGAGTAAACATCCACTTCCGGTTTTTGAATGTTCACCAAAAGCTTTTCAGTTTCAGTTTTTAACGATTAAACATTAAGTTTAAAGTTTCATCCCAATCGGATCATTCGTTTTTGAGATACAGCGCCCACAGACATTTTTATGCACGAAAAAACAATACTTCCCCTATATATACTATATAGGGAAAGTAAAAATTGGTGTATATTGGGTTGCATCTACAAATTTTAATAATGAAAGTAATAAAATCCTCCAATGCACATTCTAAGGTTAGCAATCATCCTAATATATTCCATTAAGTACCATTTTATGCAAGCATCAAATAGACATTATGGCCAAGAAACCAAAGGTCATTATTACTTTCCCTATATAGTATATATAGGGGAAGTATTGTTTTCGTTTTCAAAAACCAATGATCCGATTGAGATAAAACTTTAAATTTAAGGTTTCATCATTAAAAACTGGAACTGAAAAACTTTTGGTGAACATTTAAAAACCGGAAGTGGATGTTTACTCGAGGTGCTTTTTTGTTTTTTTCCTATAATTTTCTAAATGTGAAAAATATTACAAAACTTTTCAAACAAAAGTTAGAGAGAATAAGAAAGTGAACAAGTTTTATAAAAATATTTTTTTCATAAAATTCTTAACTTTCGAGAAAAAAATTAAAAATTGAAAATATTGACATTTTTTGCAAATTGCGAATAAACTATAGGAGTTACATAAAAATTATATAACAGATAATTGTAGAGAATTTAAAAATGAACAAATTATTTCAAATAATTTTTTGCGTAAACCTCATAGTTTTTGAGTCAAATATAGGGAAAGTACTATGATGCCCATATTTAGTGAAACTTTAATTTAAGTTGCTGGTGTTGTTCGCAGATTGAGAGTACCATGTATTGTTCAATTTGCCAGTCGCCGTACGGTTATATGTTTGTGTGGAGTTGTTGGCGGAAGAATTCGATCGTCTAAAGCGGATCCTAACCTTCAAGAAGTGGGAGAAAGGTATTTCGCCTGGCTTCATATTTCTTTCTTTTCGTCCTTCTTCTTTCCATCTTTTTACTTTCCCTATATAGAATATACAGATAAAGTATTGTTTTCGTGCAGAAAAATGTCTTTGGGCGCTGTATCTCAAAAACGAAAGATGAAACTTTAATTTTAAAGTTTTATCATTAAATACTAGAACTGAAAAGATTTGGGCAAACATTCATAAACCGGAAGTGGATGTTTACTCGAGGCTTTTTCAAACAAAGGTTAAAGAGAATGAGAAACTGAACAAGTTTTATTAAGACATGTTTTTCGTAAAGTTCTTAATTTGTGAGAAAAAAATTAACGTTACAGTTTTTTTAGAAAATGTTTTAGACTTATCTTTAAATTTCAGTAATTTCTCCTCCATACTTTTATTTTTTATTGCAACTTCCTTTCCAAATAATTTTCATCGAGAAGTCTAGAAATGTTTAGCAAAGATTTTATTCAAGAGTTTCAAAATTTTTCAGAAAATCATTATTTATATTTATTTCTTCTATACAAGATTTTCTTCAATTTTTGCTATTAGAAAATGTTCTTCTAAATCCCTATCATTTTCTCAGATGATCTACAGTCTTAGTTTTTTTTTTTTAGATTGAGGTTTCTAGAATTTTTCACAAGATTTCATTTTAGATTTATAAAACTTTTTTTGAGGTACAGTAATTTCTTTTTCTTATCTAATAAATAAATATATATTTCCATAATTTTTAGTAAAGATTTTATTAGCGAGTTTTTGATTATTCAGAAAGTTCTCTCAAGATTTTGTTTAACTTTAAAATTTATTAGGATATTTTTTTCTAGAAGTTTCAGGAATTCCTCCTCCATATTTTCATTTTTTTCATCTTCCTTTCCAAAGAATTTTGATCGAGGATTCTAAAACTTTTCACAAGTTTTTCTTGTCGATTTCTAAAGCTTTTTTAAAGAAGTTAACAGTAATTTTTCTTCATATTTCCAGAATTATTAGCAAATGTCTTATTCGGGAGTTCTAGATTTTTTAGTTCGTTTCAATATTTATAGAATTTTTTTGGGGCTGTTTCCAGTAATTTCTCTTTCAGATTTTAATATTGCCTTATAAATTGCAAAGATTTCCTTCAGTGCTCAAAAATTAAAAAAAAAATCTTTTCCAGAACTAGAGACTTTTTTTCGAGAGTTCAGAAATTTCAAGTAATTTTTATTCAGATTTCGAGGCTATACTTTTTTCTAGAAAATTTGTTCCTAGAAATCTAGACTCTTTTCAGTTATTTCTCCTCCAGATATATAGTTTTGTTTTGTTGTTTTTTTAAGCTGTCTTTTAAATTGCGAAGTTTTTAGATTTTTTTTAGAAATGTAGTTTTTTTTGTAGAATTCAGCAAATTTCCAGTAAATTGCGAAAATTTAAATGAAGGCTTTTTTAGAAAATTTATTTTAAAAAATCTAGACTTTTTTCAAGAGTTCAGGAAATTTGTAGTAATTTCTTCTCCGCATTTCAAGTTTTTTTTCAACTTGATTTAAAAAATTTGAAAATTTGTTTTTAAAAATCTAGACTTTTTTTCAAGGAAATTTGTAATAATTTCTTCTCCACATTTCCAGTTTTTTTTCAACTTGTCTTCTAAATCGCAAAGAGTTTTTTTAGGCTCTTGAATTTTTAGAAGTTTCCTCTGGAAATCTAGATTATTTTCTCGAGGGTTTAGGAAATTTCTAGAAATGTATTCTTCAGTGTTTAAGATTTTTTTGAAGTCGTCTTTAAATTGCAAAGATTTTCTTTGAGGTATTAGGATTTTCTAGAATTTTTTTTTTCTGAAAGTTTATAGTTTAGAAAATGGCCAATAACTGTTTCCCCAAATTAACTTTTTTTCAACTTTTCTTATAAATTGCGAAGATTTTCTTTCAGACTCTAAATGTTTTTAAATTCCCTTCTTATCGAGAATTCAGGTAAATTGCTTCTCTAGAATTCAACATTTTGTTTCAACTAGAGGCTATAAAATTATTTAGGTAGTTCAAAATTGTGGAAAATTTCATGGAGGGTCTAAAATTTTCCCCTAGGAATCTTTTATTATTTTCGAGAAAGTTTAAGGAATTTTCAGTAATTTCTCTTCCCGATTTCAAGTTATTTTTTCAACTGGTCTTCTAAATTTCTAGAAGGCTCTACATCTTTTAGAAAATTTAGAAATTTAGACTGTTTTTCCAAGGGCCCAGGAAATTTCCAGAAGTTTCTCCTTCAGATTTCAAGGTTATCTTCTTATCTTCTAAATTGCAAAGGTTTTCTTGAAAGCTCTAGAACTTTTTAGAAATTTTGATTGTAGAAATCATTTCTTGAGGGTTCAGGAAATTTTCAGTAATTTCTCTTTTTTGAGGCACTGGATTTTTTAGATTTGTTTTTCTAAAATCTAGACTTAGTTTTTCAAGAATTCAAGAAATTTCCACTAATTTCTTCTCTAGGTTTCAAGATTTTTTAATTCAACCCGCTTTCTAAATTGTGAAGATTACTTAAACTTTCTCGATAAATAAGAAAATAGGGCTGAAAGACCAATGGTCGATAGCCATGAAGCAGAAGACCAATTATGTTAGAATTTATTTTATTTTATACATTAAACGTATTATATTTTATTTTCATTCTGTGAATAAAGATGTTTAGTAGTAGTAGTAAGAAAATATTTGTAGGGGAAAATTTTCTAAAAAATTCTAGACCCTCCAAGAAAAATTCCGCAATTTAGAACTTTCTAAATAATTTTATAGTTAAAACAAAATGTTAAATTCTAGGGAAGTAATTACTGAAATTCACCCGAATTCTCGAAAAAAAGAGGAATTAAAAAACATTTCGAAGCTGAAAGAAAATCTCAGTTTATAAGAAAAGTTGAAAAACAAATTTAATTTGGGGAAGAAGTTATTGGTCATTTTCTAAACTCTAAACTTTTAGAAACAAATCTAGAATGCCTCAAGGAAAATCTTTGCAATTTAAAAGACGACTTCAAAAAAAAAATCTTGAACTCTGGAGAATAAATTGCTAGAAATTTTGTGAACCCTCGAAAAAATAATCTGGATTTCTAGAAGTAATATAATCGATACTTGTTCTGCTACTCTCTTGATCGAACCAAATTTTCAAATTAGGAGAAGTAAAACTTTTGTTATGTTCCATTTGTTTATTTTCAAATATCTGACAATAAAGAAATTATTTGAAAATAAAGAAATGGAACATAACAAGAGTTTTACTTCTCTTAATTTTCTAGAAGTAAATTCTAAAAATTGTAAAGCCTCAAAGAAAATCTTTGCGGTTTAAACAAGTTTAAAAAATCTTGAAATGTAGAGAAGGAATTACTAGAAATTTCCTGAGTCTAGATTTTTATTTAAATCTTCGCAATTTACTGGAAATTTTCTAAATTTTACAAATTCAAATTGATACAATAAAAATCAAAAATTCGTTATTAATTTGTTATTACTATTTTAGCTATAATTCTTTAAATAATAATGAAATTACGAAAATTCTTTCACTAATAAATTACCAGCAACGAAGAGAAGTAAACATGCTGAAATATTAGACATTCGATTTTCAATTGTTTTTCAATATTTTTAAAATAACTTTTCATAGCAAGGACGGTTTAAAAAAATTATTTTACGAAATGATTTCTAACATCAAATACAAATTGATGGACTAAAAATCTGGATTTGCGCAATTTAGATAAGAAATTCCTAAAATTTCGATGTAACGATACAAGAAATCTTATAAATTTCCAGAAATATGGCAAAAACAACTCTCGAAAAATTGCTTTGCTATATCCAAAACAAATTGCTCAAAAATACTAGAATTTACAGACCTTTTTGAGAAAAAAAAAACAACAAAATAAGGAAATAAATCTAAATAATTAACGGAAGATACTAAAATTTTTGAAAAGATATTTATAGCAAATTCTAAAATCATTAATGAAATGCTACAACCTAAATATAAAACAAATAATAATATTTAAGAAAAAAGAAATAGTAGGCTCATTGGAGAAATTTCTAGGAACAGATTTTCTAGAAAAATCTATAGCCTCCAAATTTGAATCTGAGTTATTGGAAATTTCTGAACTCTTGAAAAAAAAGTGTCGAATTCTGGGAAGCTTTTTTAAATTTTTGAGCCCTCTTTGCAATTTATAAGACAATATTAAAATCTAGAAGAGAAATTACTGAAAACAACATCAAAGAAAATTCTAAAAATATTGAAACGAACTTTATAAACATTTAGAACTCCCGAATAAGACCTTTGCTAAAAATTCTGGAAATATGGATAAGAAATTACTGTTAACTTCCAGAATCCTCCAAATAAGTTCTAGAAATCAACAAGGAAAACTTGTGAAAAATTCCAGAATCCTTGTAGGTAGGAAAACTGAAGACATAGTACTATTATTCCCTGTTAACAACCGATTTCGATAAATTTAGAGTACATTAGTGAAGAACAGTTGAAGACAAAGAAACTACTGATGCAATTAATTCTAGAATACCAAAATTCCGTTTTCTTGATTCCAATAAACTGCTGACATCAATATTATTAACTCAAATGTGTGCAACAATTAATTATTGATTATTTTGTTTCAGGTATGTGATTTTACAAAATCGAAGTACTCCACTCTCTCGACCACCACGTAAGTTAGCCCGTTAACGGTGAATCCTTGGACATTCCGATTAAGAGAATCGGAGCGCTCGGGCTGTCAAGTATCGGAAATAAACGATCCCAAGTCGCATTAATCATTCACGAGCGCCGGCCACAATTACAACATTTAACGTGGCCCCTGCCAGAAACGAGCCGCCCCCCTCACCCCGCCCCGTTCCGATCCTCGCCGCCGCCGCCGCCACCCGCGGCTTTGGATTACAAATTAGGAACTGTACGTTTTCCACACTGCGTGAATCTACATGACACTTTCTGTGTCAGTGCCGGAATACTGCGGCCATCAACAATCCCGAGCCTCTCGGCTCTCCGGTCCCGTGTCTCGGATGGCGTTTGTAACTGGGCACCCTTGTCTGCTAATAGCATCATTACGGTAACAAATTTCACCTCTTGGAGATGTTCATATTTTGAGATGGATTTATGGTGGTTGGACATTATATCATCAATTCGCTGGGTTATTGTAGTTAATGTTATTTATTACATTTGATGTATAGTATTAACCAAAAGTCTTCTTACCCCTTATTCATACATAATTCATTTATATAAATCTTGATTAAACTTATAGAATAGTATTTCGGTATTTCCAATCATCCAAACTTTGTTAATTTTCTACAACCACGTAAATGACTTGGATATATCCAATCTTTGGGATTGTCATGATGTATAATAATCCAAAAAGACTGAAAAACTTCAGAACATAATTAGATGCATGTTTAGATGCAATAGAAGAAGTCTTTTATAGAATCGCAATAAAAGATGAGCTTCTTTGTGAAGTCATTTACGTGGTTGTTGTAAAGTAAGACGTTTGGATTATTGGAAATACCATTGATTGATGAAAGCAGTATTCAGTGCCTTTTTGAGATAGCCAAGAGGCATAATGATAACAAAATACGGAAAAGTCTTCAAAACGTAAATCTTTTAGATGCAAAAGAGAAAGTCTTTTACAGAATTGCAACAAAAACTGAGTTCTTCTTATTATTAAAAAACAATCTTTTCATATAAGGATGCTTCTTAATCGAGAAACACCTACACAAGATTCTGTATTAGACTGGAGAGAATGGAAGGAAAATATTTTATTCATATTAGCTGTTTAAGCAACTCTAAAATAAAATTTATATATTTAGTTTTAATTAAGTCCTTTAGATGGCGTCCTTCTGCACAAAGATATTCTTGAAATCTTATTGATCGCTACAACAAAATGAATTTCATCCTGAATTCTCTGTTTTAACTCATCCTTGAGTTCTTGATCGAATGGTGTACATTTTCCTCTTGACATAACTTCTAAAGAAAAGATCACAAACAAAGAAAGCTGGAGATCTAGGGCGACAGAAAACGTTACCTAGTCTTGAAGTCACAAGGTTATCAAACTATTATCGCACATCTTCCATTATTTGCCTTGCAGTGTGTAATGTAGCTCCATCCTGTTGAAACCAGGTTTCTTGAACGTGTGGAAAATTATTTAATTCGGTAAATACGTTCTACAGTGACAGTGTGGTCCCCTGACAATTTTCAAAAAATAAGATTCGATGTTAATAAAACATAAAATTTTGGGTGAAATTTATAGTTTCTGGCTCAATGGGAAATCTTAACACTCAACGGCAGATTTCAAGAACGGTTTAGTATATGAAGAAGCCATCCAATAGACAATATTTGAAAATAAAGGTAAATACTATGAATGTTTCTTAAATCGCAATTGATTTTTGGTACAAATAGTACAGATATTCTAAAATCTATCCAATATAAATAAAAATTCTGACTTCATGATAATTTATTTCTCTGACATCAATAACTGTCACAATCATAACCAAACTCTTCCACATTTAGCAAACATCCATCAACAAATTTATAAGTTCAGAAAACGCTGTACACCAAATTCCAAATTCCCTGAGAACAATCCAGACAACCAGATTTTTTCGACGTTAAGCTAATTTGTCAATATTTGGCCTAGAAGATGTCACTGCTGGACATTGCTGCGCTGCAAATATTTTTTTCGTGGAAAAGCACCTTTTGAGCACTTTCAACGGTACAGATCTATGTACTGGATAGCTCGAAAGCGGACCACACTTCAAATCTGAAATCCTAAATCTGAACAAAATATTCGACTTTGCTTATTCGAACATCTTCCATCGTTTATGTTTGAATAAGACGGTTGCTGCGTTCCAAAATGATTCATGCTGAATTCATAATTATTTGCATTAATCATATGATGGTTACTAGTTCTTGAATAACTCGGTTGATTCAAACCATTCATATCCGATGCGAAGAAGATCGAAGACGAAATTTTTCTGTGAAAAGTGTTGTTAGTTCTAATAAAGATAAATCCACTAAAATTCCCTTTCGAATATCTAAACTTCTATTAATCACTCATATACTGGTCTTGTACGTAATGAGAATTGGTTGCAGACGGTATTGTTTTGTATTTGGTGTATTGCATCATCGGAAATATTTAGGTACTCTTCCGGATAATCGTAAGGTCCTTTGGTGCGACGAAAGTATCCTCAGCGGTAGAAAACAACCTGAAAATCCAGGATTACAACGTAATCTCCAGTTTAAAATCACTTGTAGTTCCAACAGCATCGACCTAGATATTTTCGGTGGATATTTGGGCATGTAGAAGTTTGATGGGGTTGGTGGTCTACTCAGTAGTTGAAGTTTTTGTAGATGTCACATGATTAACTTCTTTGGGATTTGATTCCTTTTAAAGTTTCCCAAAGTCAGTCAGTTGATCTTTTGTTTAAAGGTTATAAATATGTTTTTTCTGTTCGGTCGTATTTAGTTGTTTTGAAAAAAAATCTTCTGTTTTTAAAAATTTATCATCACTTTGTTTCAATGCTTCCAAAAATATATCTGATGGAAAGACTTGTCCTTAAAAACGAATCTCTCGTTTTCTGTCGAAAAGTATTATCGCTCAAAAAAATCCAAAATTATTTAGATACTGTATGCCTTTAATAATCGTTACTTATCTTGAGATAAAGGGATTTGGTTTATGTTTATGTTTATTATACTTTAGCTTTCTTTCCAACAGAATTCATAAAAAATACAAAAATACTATATAAAACATACAAAAATTTTGGAATGCATGAAGCTGGGCGGAGTTCATGCAGTTACGATGATCTCCCACTCTAATCCTTATTTCTGTTAGGTAATGAGAGTCCCTCTTTCATTTTATTTACCATTATTTTTGCCTTAATTTAGACCTATATATACAACATCTTTATTAACAGACAAACTTACAATAACAATAAATATAATACATGTATGATGGATGATGTTAGTGGATTAGTCCGTCAAATGGCTATCGACCAGCGGTCTTTCAGCCCGGATTTGTCTGTCTTTATATGTCTCGTCAGTCTGTCTCTGATGGTGGTGATGATGATGGATGATGTGATTCGATGAATTCGTATGTTGTGAATGAAGGGGTTTTATATTTAGGGATTAGGTCAGGATTTCTGCGCAAGCAGTAAAGGGAAAAGATGTGTTGGTTGAAGGAGTTTTTGGAAAATTTTTCGCTAAGGTATAGAAGGCGTTCATTTATGGGAATAACAGAGGTAGTATCATATAGGAGTTGGTTAGAAGGATTATGTAAAGGATTGCTGGGATGGCGGATTTTGGTTAAAGCTCTTAGGGAGGATCGCTCGCTAACTTGGATATTATGGATAGTGGGATTGCAGGAGTTTAGGAAAAGAACATTACCATAGTCAAGTAAAGGGCGGCAAATCATTTTATAAATTTTAACGGCTGTTTTTATTGATATTCCGTTGTTTCTGTAGGTTAGATTCCTAAATAATTTGGCCCTTGTAATAATTTTAGCCTTATTTGAAGCTGTGTGACTTTTAAAGTTTACTTTTTGATCTATGGTAATGCGTAGGTATTTTATGGACGTAGAAGGGGAAACAATTGTCTGGGAGATATGGATATTATGTGTAGGATTGTTGTTGCGGTGATAGGGAATTAGAAGCTGGGATTTGTGGGGATTGATTTTAATTCGCCATTTCGCAAACCAGTGCTCCAGGGTGTCAATAAGCTGCTGAAGGGATTGCAAAGCTTTAGGTACGGAGGGTGCATGGGAAATGAGGGCTGTGTCATCTGCAAATTGGAGGAGGTATTTTGAGGGATTAAAGTGAAGGGGGTCAGGGTTGTAGATGTCGAAGCAGAAGATGTTGTAAAGTAGTGGAGATAGAGGATATCCTTGGGGTAGACCTTGAACAGGTGTAAAAGGAGGGGAGTAGGAGTTGTTGATTTTGACTTTGAGGGATCTGTTTGAAAGGAATTGCTTAATGATAAAAATAATGTGGGAAGGAATTTTGAGGAAGTAACATTTATACAACAGACCTTGATGCCAGACAGAATCGAAGGCTTTTTGCACATCCAGTAATAGGATGGCTGATGATTTTCCTTCAAGGTGTGTTGTTTGGATGTTTGAGGTAAGGATGGTAAGAGGGAGGGTAGTGGAACGATTTGGAAGGAAGCCAAATTGGTAATTCGGGATGCGGTCTTGGACGTGGGATAGTATTTTGTTTTTAAGGAGTGATTCATAGTTTACCTAGGATGGGAAGTAACGTAATGGGACGGTAGCTGGATATTAGGGATGGAGGATGGTCACGTTTTGGGATACAGATGATAATACCAAGTTTCCATTCGGAAGGAAAATATTGGTGTTGGTAGATGAAATTGAGGATTTTAAGGATATGAACGTGTATATGGTGTGGTAAGGATTTTACTATAGTTATAGTTAGTTATATAGGTCGTGTCCAGTCGCTGTATTTTTGCCCTTCTTTAATGTGTTAAAATAGTCATCTTCTGTAAAAATGTCCGTCGGTTTTGAACTGTCATTATTCAAATTTATATAAATGCTAAACTATTTTGTATGATACAACATAAAACAATCTTTGCACAATCTTCCTTGCAAATTGTTTTTTTTTTTTTTGTCGTTTTTCTCCCGCACATCTTGCATATCTTCTTTTTGTTTGTCCTTCTACAGGAAGATGCAAAGGTGTTGCCCCGTAAAGTTTTCTTTTCTTAGTTTTCTTAGAAGGAGGACCCCTTTTTGGTGGAGTCATGGAGGTAATTGTCATGCCTTGAGTGATTAGTTCTTCGGCAAGAGTTACTATAAAACAAGGATAATCAATTTGTTCATTCTTACGTCTCAAATCATTATAAATAATCCATGCATTTACTGCAGACCTACTGAGACACGTATAAAACACTTTTTTCCACCATTTGGCAGATTTCCTGTCGTGGTCATACACGCCTATGAATTGATCTGCTCGATCAACTCCTTCCATTTTCTTGCGATAGAATGCAATTGCTTCTGGTCACCAGTTTTGGTCCTTTTTGTAACTGTGGTCATATTAGGCTTGTGGCAATTACTTAGTAGCAATACTTCTTTAGTATCTTGCCATTTCACACATAGCAACTGTAGAAGTACATCTGAATGCAGACTATCCACGTTGAAGTTTATCTTTAATAGCGGGTATATTTTTCCGGTTTGCCATGCAGGTACCTAACGCAGCATAATTCAGCGTGTCTAATAAATTTACGCTTGTAAAAAATCTGTCGAAGCACAAAACAACATCTTTGGATTTGATTGTTGAAGCAAGAGTTTTGACGACCCATTCTCCTAGAGTCAAGAATCTATCCTTACTAGAAGTACTCGTAGGAGATTCTTTACCGGAGTACACTTCGATATCGTAAGTATAACCGGAATCTGCGTCTCAACGACGCCACAGTTTTATTCCTCGTTTAGTTGGCTTTAAGGGCATGTACTGCTTCAGCGATGTGCGGCCTTTGAATTTTGTCATGGACTCGTCGATACTTTGGTAGTGACTATCTTGACGGCATCTAGAGTATGTATATTTCAAACATGATATCAATTCGTCAATGTAATAAGTTTTTGACATATTCGGTGGTTTGTCTGGCGGAGAAAAGTAAAGTTTTGAAGCTAAGAGCATGAATCGATCTCGAGAAATCGCCTTTTCGATTTCCCATGGACTCTTTTTGACTCCAATAATGTTTCAGGCCATGTACGTGATTGTACGATATAATAAAGATGCATCCTAATAATTTTTGAATTTTTCCTATATCTGTCACCTTTTCTTTACGCTTTTTATCTTTATTCAACATATCAAGTCTCTGATTAGTACAGTCGACTATTTGTATGTTGAGCGAATGAGGAAAAACTTTATGAAACAGTTGCATTGGACTTAACTTCTTGGTAATATCTTCAGCAAGCTCACAAGCTCTCTCATGTTGAAGTTTTTTGATAGGTTCAAACTGATCGTCGGGGATCGTCCAATCGAGAATACGATTTATTTTATTGTGACTAAGATTTTCTTTTTCTACTTCACAGAATCACTTGATAAACTTGATTCAGATTCAGAACTCTCTGTTTCTTTTTCAGTTATGATAGTTTTTGTAACTCCTGAAGTGGTAGCTTCCGATAAATCTGCTTCGTCATCGTCATCATCACTTGGTTCATAATTGTCGCTTGATCCAGACGAAAACGGATCTTCATCATCCTTAAGCTCATCGATGATAGTTTGCAACTCCTTTTCAGACAAAGGACGTCGATTCATCTTAGGACTAAAATAAAAAAAAATAGAATTACATAATTGATGGTTCATACGTGTACCAAAATACCGGCTGGTAAATAGATGTACCACTCCGAAACATGATAAAGAATTTACAAAATAGAAACAAATGTTACATACCTGAGTGTTGGCAACGTTTATAAAAGTATTACACACAAAACACAGAAAAGTTAACAGTAAAATAAAGACTATAATTGTACTAGAATGTTTTTCTTCCACAAAAAATACTTTCTTGTGCTGTCAAACATCTCTAACCTCACATTTTAACACATAAGGCGCATGCCTGAAACCAAAAACTACGGTCTGGTACAATTCTCGCTGCTATTAAACGATAAGTTGAACATTTAGGTATTTTAAAAAGTTATTCGTACATATATGTACTGTTCGGGACGAAAGAGTTAAGCACGTTTTTTGAAAAAATATTAAATTATAATTTTGGTAACCGCTTGTTGACAAAAATTCAATTTTCTTCCAATTAAAATATATGCAATCTTACTGGATTATGTTGTTACGCAATTAATTTTGAAATACAAATCATTTAAAAGATTTTTCAAATTGACGTTGGAGAGGAAATGATAAAAGCACTTGTTCGTAATTTAAGCAGTGGAATCAATTAGAAACTTCCATAATAAATATTACGCGTCGTTCACGAAATTGCAATTTGCGCGAATCGATATCGTATCGATTTTCAAAAGAATTCCTTACCTGATAATCGTTAGGTAAACAGTTGTTCGATAATAAATATTAAAATTACGACATTCGCTTTAAATATTTGTTGATCACTCATCGAAATGTTTATCGTTTATTTGCTGATAATGCGTTTTATATTACCTTTGACGCACCGCACCGATTAAGCCGAACGTGAGCATGTAAACACGTCGCCAAGTTGTAGGAAATTTTCAGTAATCGAAATTTTACATACGAGTATTGTGTAAATATTATGTTCTATTTAGAAATTGTGTTCTAAATTAATAAGTGTATTCGAACAAGCATTACTGAATGAAAATAACACTTCACTTAAACTCAAACCAACAATAGTAAGCATTACTAAATCTACTTCGTAGACTTGAGTTTTTGAGAAATTCGAAAAAGCTTTGCTGAATGAAATTAACACTTCATATAAGCTCAAACCGACAATAGTAAGCATTACTAAACCTTTTCATCTGTTTTGCGGCCACTTCGTAGACTTGAGTTTTTGAAAGCGTATTATCAGTCAGTCGATGAGGTTTTACGCCTTTCCGCACCAAAAATTTAATTCAGTAGGCGTGTGTACCTCGTGCTCAAACATGCTACTACTGGTGGCTGTAAGCATTACTGAACCAAATCTGCGTCCTCTCCTCCCTTCGACAATCACCTCGAATACATTCAGTGTTACCGCGCATAACACTTCCCTTAGCGACCGATAAATAAAAAATTCCAGGTTATATTTGATCAGCCTTCGTATTAAGGTTTTGTGAAAAATGTTGACAAAGTGTGTTCATGAATTCATCCTTCGAATTTTCGAACATTCTTTCTTCAGGTTGTCAGTTCAAATTACTAGATTAATAAATTGTATTGAAAATGAAAACACTTTCTTCTCAAATTTATTTTTATTTCTATTAGAGTAATATCAAAAATAAAGTTGCTTTTTAGATATGAAGAGTTTGTTTAAGGTATTGTTAATATTTTAAAGCTTACGTTCTCTGCTTTTCTAAATTACAATAATCTTAGCTATGGGTAGTCAATAAATGTAGTTTTCTAGTTCTTAAAATCATAATCTGAAGTTAAAGAATAATCGTTTGTAAAAATGTTTCTTTAATTTTTCATAGTTTCTATCAATGCTATACTTTTATAATGAGCTCTTCATTTGGACGATAAATAAGCAGAAAAGAAATTAAATTAAGCACAAATTATTAGAAGAAAATATTTCTCGAAAAAAACAAGTTGATAAACCAAACAGACTAAAAATATATAAAATATGAAGACCCAGCGTAAAAATATTTCTGAAAAGAAACAACAAAGAAACTTCGCTACAAAAGTTAAAAAATGATGATATTGCCATCATAATACTTTCTCTATTATTTTTGATGATGTTTTACTGATTGGAGGGTGGGATAGAGGCCACCCACCCACCCTACATATATATAAACTTTAATTCCTTATCGTCTCGTGGTTCCCAATTAAATTAATTACAAAACTTTTTGAATAAAAAAAATTCAAAAGGTAAACTTTTTAAGTGAGTACATTAATAAAATTTGTGTGCATGATGGGTAAGCAGACTTTAAACCTGAATTAGATAAGGTTAGCTATAGAAAGTCATTTATATTTAAACTTAAGTTTGGATTTTGTTGTATTTGTTATTACATAAAGGGTTTGATTGTTTTTAGCAGCAGAATCATCAGCGATTAGCAATTAATGTTTTCATGTATATGTAGGGTGGGTGGGTGGCCTCTATCCCACCCTCCAATCAGTAAAACATAAGCGAGGGTTTTAATTAAAAGTTGTAAAATATAAATTAACATAAAATAATTGCAATTTTTAGATATTTATTCATACAAATTTTTCAAATAATTTTTGATGATGTTTTACTGATTGGAGGGTGGGATAGAGGCCACCCACCCACCTTACATATACATATGAATTTCAATTACTGACAGTCTCGCCGTTTGGAATAAAATTAATTACAAAAATTTTTGAATAAAAAGGAAATTCAAAAGGTAAAGTTTTAAGGGAGTAAATTAATAAAATTTTTATGCATGATGGGTGGAGAGACTTTAAATCTAAATTAGATAAGGTTAGCTATAGAAAGTCATTTATATTTAAACTTAAATTTTGATTTTGTTGTATTTGTTACTACATAAAGGGTTTGATTGTTTTTAGCAGCAGAATCATCAGCGATTAGCAATTAATGTTTTCATGTATATGTAGGGTGGGTGGGTGGCCTCTATCCCACCCTACAATCAGTAAAACATAAGCGAGGGTTTTACTTAAAAGTTGTAAAATATAAATAAACACAAAATAATTGCAATTTTTAGAGATTTATTCATACAAATTTATCAAATAATTTTTGATGATGTTCTACTGATTGGAGGGTGAAATAGAGGCCACCCACACACCCTACATATACAAATATATTTCAATTACTGATAGTCTCGCGGTTTGGAATAAAATTAAGTACAAAACTTCTTGAATAAAAGAGAAATTCAAAAGGTAAATTTTTTAAGTGGATAAATTACTAAAAATTTGATGCATGATGGGTGGGCAGACTTTCAATCTAAATTAGATAAGATTAGTTATAGAAAGTCATTTATTTTTAAATTTTGATTTTGTTGTATTTTTTTATTACATAAAGGGTTTGATTGTTTTTAGCAGCAAAATCATCAACGATTAGCAATTAGAGTTATCATGTATATGTAGGGTGGGTGGGTGGCCTCTATCCCACCCTCCAATCAGTAAAACATAAGCGAGGGTTTTAGTTGAAAGTTGTAAAATATAAATAAACACAAAATAATTGCATTTTTTAGAGATTTATTCATACAAATTTTTCAAATAATTTTTGATGATGTTTTACTGATTGGAGGGTGGGATAGAGGCCACCCACCCACCCTTCATATGCATATTAACTTTTAATTACTGATCGCCTCGCGGTTTGAAATAAAATTAATTACAAAACTTTTTGAATAAAAAGGAAATTCAAAAGGTAAAGTTTTAAGGGAGTAAATTAATAAAAATTTTATGCATGATGGGTGGGCAGACTTTAAATCTAAATTACATAAGGTTAGCTATAGAAAGTAATTTATATTTAACCTTAAGTTTTGATTTTGTTTTATTTTTTATGCCATAAAGGGTTTGACTGTTTTTAGCAGCAAAATCCTCAACGATTATCAATTAAAGTTATCATGTATATGTAGGGTGGGTGGGTGGCCTCTATCCCACCCTTCAATCAGTAAAACATTAGCGAGGGTTTTAGTTGAAAGTTGTAAAATATAAATAAACACAAAATAATTGCAATTTTTAGAGATTTATTCATACAAATTTTTCAAATAATTTTTGATGATGTTTTACTGATTGGAGGATAGGATAGAGGCCACCCACTCACCCTACATATACATATGAAATTCAATTACTGATAGATTCGCCGTTTAGAATAAAATGAATTACAAAACTTTTTGAATAAAGAAGTAATTCAAAAGTTAAAATTTTTATGTAAGTAAATTAATAAAATTTTTGTGCATGATGGGTGTGTAGACTTTAAATATAAAGTAGTTCAATTAGAAGGTTATTTATATTTAACTTAAATTTGGATTATGCTTCTTTGCTACATCCAAGGTTTTATTGTTTTTTGCAGCAAAATCGTCAACGATTAGTATTTAAAGTTGTCATGTATATGTAGGGTGGGTGGGTGGCCTCTATCCCACCCTCCAATCAGTAAAACATAAGCGAGGGTTATAATTAAAAGTTGTAAAATACAAATAAACACAAAATAATTGCATTTTTTAGAGATTTATTCATACAAATTTTTCAAATAAGTTTTGATGATGTTTTACTGATTGGAGGGTGGGATAGAGGCCACCCACCCACCCTACATATGCATATTAACTTTTAATTACTGATCGCCTTGCGGTTTGAAATAAAATTAATTACAAAATTTTTTGAATAAAAAAGTCATTCAAAAGGTAAAATATTTGAGTGAGTAAATTTGTAAAAAAATTATGCATGATGGGTGGGCAGACTTTAAATCTAAATTAGATAAGGTTAGCTATAGAAAGTCATTTATATTTAAACATAAATTTTGATTTTGTTTTAATTTTTATTCCATAAAGGGTTTGACTGTTTTTAGCAGCAAAATCATCAACGATTAGCAATTAGAGTTATCATGTATATGTAGGGTGGGTGGGTGGCCTCTATCCCACCCTCCAATCAGTAAAACATAAGCGAGAGTTTGTTATTTGTAAAATATAAATAGACACAAAATACATGCAATTTTTAGAGATTTGTTCATACAAATTTTTCAAATAATTTTTGATGATGTTTTACTGATTGGAGGGTGGGATAGAGGCCACCCACCCACCCTACATATACATATAAACTATAATTCCTTACCGCCTCGCGGTTTCCAATAAAATTAATTACAAAACTTTCTGAATAAAAAGGAAAAAAAGTTAAAATTTTTGAATGAGTGAATTGGTAAAAATTTGATGCATGATGGGTGGACAGAGTTTAAAATAGATAAGATTAGCTATAGAAAGTCATTTATATTTAAACTTAAATTTTGATTTTGTTTTATTTTTTATTACATAACATGATTGTTTTTAGCAACAAAATCATCAACGATTAGTAATTAAAGTTATCAAGTATATGTAGGGTGGGTGGGTGGCCTCTACCCCCACCCTCCAATCAGTAAATCATAAGCAATTTACTCACACAAATATTTTACCTTCTTAATTTCTTTTTTATTCAAAAAGTTTTGTAATTAATTTTATTGGAAACCACTAGACGATAAGGAATTAAAGTTAATATGTATATGTAGGGTGGGTGGGTGGCCTCTATCCCACCTTCTAGCCAGTAAAACATCATCAAAAATTTCGCTAAAAAGTTAAAGCAGAATATAGAGATTCTTCACGGTCTATTAAGGATTATAAAGTTCATCTTATTTAGTTATAGAGTTGAAACATACACAAAATTAGTAACAAGTTTAATTAGTTGACATACTGGAAACAGCTGAATGTCGAAGTGTTTACTAATTTGCTTCTATTTTATCATTTTGATTATATAACTTTAAAAGTTGTAACCTATGCATAAGGTCGTTGCCATTGAGTTGACTTCCTCGTTCCTCTAAGTAAACGTTCCCCCCACACTACCCCCCTCCCCCATCCACGTGATCTCTTTGCATCTAATTTGAATACCTCGAATAACGGCCGGTGAATACTGTATTTACTCGAATTCCGGCTTATATATGCAAAATGGATTAATTTGCGTATTCCGACAGTTTATCCGCAATCATAGTGAATATTATTCGAATCATTTTTGATTAAAAGAATATTGTCCCCCTGATTATTCCGACGAGTCCCTCATTTCCGGATGCAAATCCGCGCCGATGGAGGAGGAGATCGCTGTCGGCGATAAGGAAGGTTGAGGAAGGAGCGCTCCTCCTCAGTTTTCCATCGAATTTCCTGCGACTCTTTCCGACCCCCTGCGTTTCCACCGCCAACCCCCCCGGATTAACACCTCTACAATGGTACTAGAGATTATCAGCTACAGACGAAATTGTCGCGGAGAGGGTCGGATTGCCGGGGATTAATGGTACGAGCCAGATGTCGGGAAATTACCTTTTTCAGGATTTCCTCATGACCGGATCTCGGTGGCAAAAAATAAAGGGGGGGAATTATACAAAAGCGCCCGGCTATTTGTTAGTTTGTAAATAGACGGATTAATCGTGTTCGGTAATGGGTTTTCTTGTCGGGCGCAATTTTAATTTGAGTTATGTAATTACCCGGCGTTATCTGAAAAGACTGCCAGGCACTGAAATTCATCCCTTCCCCCGGTGCGGCTAAACATCCTTATCAATCAAAGAGGAGGCGCAATTTCCTGCCGGGAAATCGGATCGTAAATAATCCGCAATTAATTATTAGACGCCTAATCGGTAAAAATCGTACGATAAATTTTAGGGCCCCACGGCAACTCGATATACCTTTAGCCGGGGGGGAGGTTGAAGGTGGCGCGAAATTAATTATGTAGCACAATGGACTGAATTAAACTGGAATGGCCAATTATATTGGGAACGCCTGTTGAAACTGGCGTCCCATAATGAATTGGTCGGGGCGCGTATTCCTATATTTCACCTGTTTTATTTATATGTGTGTGTGTTTTTGAGAGGATTAATAATAAATTGGATTTATTTCGCGGCTTAAATTCATTATATATGTATATGAACGGACTTAAATAATTAATTTGAACATTTCAAAATTCATGAATATACTATGCCCGAAACAAAGACAACAAAAAAATTGATTATTGTCATCAACAGCTGCGAACTGGTTTCGATCTATTTTGGATCTCATGAGCGTAGCGAAGTTGAAGACTGTTGATAGTTCCCTATGATTTATTGGTGGTTATCCACCCAAACATGGATGCGTTGCAACGCTTTATCACCAACGAAAAAATATTTGTATTGGCAGAATTATTAATGTATTGTGATTAAATTATTAAAAATACTGAAGGATTTTTTAGTAAGATACAAAAATATATGAATATATTGCGTTTAGGATTGAGGCAGAATATTATAATATCTCTTTATTTCAGAGTGTCATGTACGTGTACAAAATGAAATTTTGCGTCAAAATTTAAGAACTAGCTTAAATCTAATATTACTTAATTTCATCTTAAAGAGGAAATATATATAAAAATAATAAATGTGTTGGCTTAAGTCTACTTATATCTACATTTATTATATATGTATTCATGGTTAAAATTACAATCAACACAATGCAACATTTTTCAATTTTTAAGGATGTATAATGGCAACTTATAGACACGTGATTCGCTGTATCACAGCTCATCAGTGTAATTCTTCCAAATATTACGTACTTTCCTTCTAACGAAAAGCTCACACTCCAATAAAATCGAACTATACCGATGGTTTAACTATTAAAAATAATATTTTTACTTATTGTTGATATATATAGTCCATCCGTTGGATCTTCTGTCCTTCGTCACAAACTATCGCTTCAAAAAAAGACGAAAGTTTTACAGTGCATTCTTTTTCTAACGCATTTGGTTTACTTTATCAGACTGAATTTTTTTGTGTCGTTTCTCGAAGCGATATTTTGTGACGTAGGACGGAAGATCCAACGGATGGACTATATGTGTAGATTTTAATAATTCTAAGCATTTAATTATAGAAAATAATACTAAAAATTGTTCTGAAATTCTAATAGCACACTGAATTTTATTCAACAACTCATATTACCCTGGTGATATAACATTCTATTTTGATCCCAATCATGGCTGATAAGACAAAATCCTCTTCAGATAAAACATATCCACTTATTCACCGCACGATAACGTTGATGTTTTAATATTAATAAATGTATATACGACTCATTAGCCATTAAATAAATATGCCTAGATTAAAGAGTTTCCATAGATCATCAAACGTTATTTTTACTTTTTCTGGACGAAATACGGAAATATCTGTTTTGAGGTCCCTAGATATAACAAGTCTTGTATAAAACTTGTATTCTTTATCAGAATTTCTGAGAAGTTCCTTTTTTTAAAACTATTATTTTTTCATCGACGAAGTTTAACCTGATTTTTTTTAAACAAATTGTTTTATTAGTAAAACTCCATCAGCTTTGTTGATCTTTAAATTAATATTATTACATTATAATACAGATTCTCAATTGTATTCTTATTTCTTGCAATTGCTTATCTGTTTTTTTTATAATTTCTAAATCAATGATTTCCTTCTTGAAGGAAATGGTTTTCTTAAGCAATTTCAATTAGTTTTTTTTTGTAACATTCTATCTTTGTCTAATTCGTTCTTATTAGGTTTTCCTTAATAAACTTTAATTGTTTTAATACGTTTAATGCTTGAAGCCATCACTTTATGATACATCTTGTATCAGTGTATTTTCATTTAAAGTTCCTTTAATTGGATGAAAAATAAAAATACTTTTACTTAGTTAATATCACAATGTTGATATTAACTGAGTAAAAGTATTTTTATTTTTCATCTAATTAAAATGTATCACGAAGTAAGTGCCTACAACCTCAATCAGTTCCTTTAATTGTTTTTATTTCGTAAAACGTGAACTATTTTAAACTAATTTAAAAATATATTTTTTCGAAAGTTTTTAGATGTTTATTTCTATTATTCAAACTTTTTTTCTAAATCGAACATTTCCCGTGTGCCTATTTAAGAAACTTTATTTTTTGTAAAAGAAAGTTGATGTTTCTTAACAAATCGATTATTCTCCTTAAAGTTTCAACTAATTTAAGCATATTTATTTCTTTTAGAAAGTTTTCAATTAACTTTTTTTAAATTTGTTAGTAAGGGTTTTAATTAGGACACATTTTTAATTCTTTTAAGAAAATTTTAAAATATATTAAAAGCTATTAGCCACGTTTAACAAATTTTCAAGTATTTTTCTTTTTTTCTTCATTCAAAAATTAATTTTTTTCTTTGAAAAACTATTGTATTTTTTTAAATTTTTCTTGGCAACATTTTTCTACAGATTTTCTAGTTTTACTACTCAAGAAGAAATCCTATAATTTATTTTTATCTTATTATTATGTTTTTTTGTAATAAATTTATTTTTTTAACAGATTCTTATTGTTATTTTTTCGTGCAATTTTTCAACTGTTTTTTCTTTTCTTTTTTTAATAATTATTGTTTTTTAAGAAATATCAAGTGTTTTAACAAACATACATTTTTGTCTATAAAATTTCACTAATTCTGTTGTTTTAGCAATTTTAACTTTTAGCAGATTTTCAATTGTTTTTTTGTGCACTTTTTCATTTTTATTTTTTTTACTGTTTTTAGCAAATTTCGTCTTTTTTTTTTGTTAAGAGTTAATTTTTCTAATTTTCTTCTTGACAAATTGCAATTTTTTCATACTTGTAATTTTTCATCTGTTTTTTTTTTTCTAAATTAAACATTTGATCTTTGAGGAATTTCTACTATTTATAAAAACGTTTATTATTGTTTTTTAGTCTATCAGTTTTGTTGGTTTTGCCTTAAAGTGTTTTCTTTCTTTTGCAGAACTTTTTCGTGGAATTTTCATGGTTTTTTTCTTCTCTATGTCAAAAAAAAAAAATTGTTTCAGTTGTTTTTTTTTACAGGTTTTGATTTTATTTATTTCTTACATACAATTTCATAAATTTTACGGTTTTTGTTTCTTGGCAAATTTCATTTTTTACATATTTGCAATTGTTTATTTTTCTTACATTTTTTTCATTTGTTTATTTTCTTTTTTAAATTAATTATTTCTTCTTTGAGAAGTTTTAACAAATTTGTTAAACATTTTAATTGTTTTTTAATTTCATCATTTTTTAATTTTTTTTTTTGGTTTTTGTTTTTTTTTATACGTTTTATTTTTTGCAGGGTTTCAATTGTTTTTTTTTCTTGCATTTTTTCACCTCATTTTCTTCTTTAAATCAATCAAGAAATTTCAGCTTTTTTATTAACAAATTTCAATTATTTTTTTATTGTTAAAATTCCACCTAATTTGTTTTTTTCTTGTCAAATTTCATTTAGTTTTACATATTTTTAATTGGTTTTTTATCTTGCTTGTTTTTTTTATAAATTATTTTTTGTTTGAGAAATTTTAATTGAATTTTTAACAAATTTCATTGTTTTTTTTTTTTTTTATTTTGGGAAAATTAAATCAATTTTTTTTATTGTCTTTAAGTTTTTATTGCCAAATTTTATTTTTTTTACTTATTTTCAATTGTTTACTAGCCGTTTTATAACAAATTTTATTTGTATTTTTCTAAAATGTCATCCCTTGTTGAAAAAATGTTTTTTTTGTGATTTTAAATTGTTCTTTTTGCTTTCAAATTATTATCTGTTTTTTCTTTAATAAATACATTATTGCTTCTATAAGAAATTTTAACCGTTTTGAACAAATTTCAATTGTTTTTTTTTTTTTAGTTTTTCTGAGAAAATTTCGTCAATTTTGTTTTTTTTTGTTGTATCATTAATTTTGCTTTTTGTATTATTTCGTTCAGACTTTCAATTGTATGCAATTTTATGTGTTTTTTTTTTCTAAATCAATTATTTCCTTTTTTAAGAAATTTAACAGTTTGTTAACAAATTTAATTTTCTTGTGAACATTTCTTCAATTTTTGTTTTTGTTTGTTTTAAGGTTTTTTTTCTTGACAAACTTCAATTGTTTTTTAACTGATTTTCAATTGTATTTTTTCTTCATTCATCATATTGATTTTTTACTTTCTATCTATGACACTCACATCCACTGCAACCTATGGTAATGTAATTTATTTTAATATGTAGTTTGTTTAATGTGGCAACGTGAAATAAAGGAATTTGAATTTGAATTTGAATTATTTTTTTAAGAAATTTCAACTGTTTTTTAGATAAACTTCAATTGTTTATTTTGTAAAATTCCATCAATTCTGTTGTTTTTTGTTTTGGCACGATTAATAGATTTTGGTTCTTGTTTTTCTATATTGCTAACTTTCATTTGTTCCCTTTTCTTTTCTAAATCAACTATTTTTTCTTTGAGAAATTTGAACTGTTTTTTTTAATTTTGGTTTTTTTTTTGGTCTTTAAGTTCTTATTTCAATTCTTTCTTTGTAATTTTTCACGTTTTTATACTTTCTACATGAATTATTTTTTCCTTAATAAATTTGAAGTAAATTTAATTTTTTTGTTAAATTCTATCTTTTTTTATTTTAAAATCTTTTTGGGTAGTTTTAAATTAATTTTTTTAAACAGATTTGTTTATTTTTTCTTTTCTTTTATGGCTGTGAAGTATTTAATAGTCTACGTTTATGCTTCTTACCACTCTAATTCTGCTTTTTCTGTCGTAAAATATTGCTAATACAAAGATAAAATAATGGTAAAATAGAACTTCACAAAATTATCTGCAGCCTTACAAATCTCTTCTGAGATTAAAAAACTACAACTTTAAAATTTCTCCTGACTTAAACGAGAATCAGTGGCTGAATTTTTCTTAACTCTACAATTTACAGCTTTAGATTTTTTAACTATCACAGCTGATATTACATAAATATTTGCAAACATTTTCATCAAGAAGCCTTTAAAAATGATAAAAATCGAGCTTTTCAAAATCCCCTAAACTATGCGAACTACTATTTTGTAAAATTCTTCCAAGTTAAACAAGATTCAGTGCTACAGAACTTTGTAAAACTACATGAGCTATAACCTTGGACAATTCTAGCCATAACTATGTAAACTTCAACTGAGTAAAACGACCTACACCCTTAACATAAATATTTAGTTATGTTATATGCACAAAACTTTACTGATCTATATGAACCACAACTTTGGAGAATTATCCTAAGACTGACAAGATTCAACTTGCGATATTTTCGTGAACTACGTGAAATTTAACAATTCAACTGTTGCCTGGAATGAAATCCAATTCTACTGAGCTACACGAGCTACATCAATTTTTTTTTCTAGTCCTTGCAAGCTCTAAATAAGCAACTTTGTTATGAGCTATACTGGCTACATATTTTATATAGACATTTATATATATTTTCATTATAAAGCATTTAATAATGATAAAATCAAGTATATAGGTAGCAAACTACAGACTAAAATCACTTGGTTTGTTTCACAAATATATTTGTTTCACAAATATATTTGTGAAACAAACCAAGTGATTTTTAATATAAAACCTATATATTAACATAATGTTTCACCAAGTGATTAATGAGAAACAAGTATATGATAGATAAAATCAAGTTTGCAAAATCATTTAATCTACTCAAACTATAGATTGCCAAACTTTCCTGGTGTTAAAGAGCTACAATTGAGTTATATGAGATTCACTAACGTAGAACTACAATCTTGAAAGACTTTTTCAACTATTCGAGCTAGAACTATGTGTGTATGTATCACAAGCTTTTTAAAGAAGCTGTTGATATTGATAAATAAAGAGCTTTGCGCACTCTTTTGATATTGATAAGCATACAATACAACTTCCATATTTTTTTTAAATATTTTGGTATTGTAGTAGTAGTAGTGCCTGAGTACTAGTAGCAATACATTTTTTCAGTTCTTCTGATAAAAAAATAAAAATAGACAAGAAACACTGAATTATCTGCATTCTAATGCTACAGCCAAGAAAGTATCTTATCGGTACGAAATGAATTCCATTTTTTCTCTCAGCATCCTTCATCCTTCAAGGGTTTCATGCATGGAATTAAGCCAATTTCTCTAATAAAAAAATTTTCATGCAGGCATTATAATTCTCATATATGAATATAATTCCATGACCCGAAAATTCCTTTAATTTTTTTGCACGTGAGGAGTGAGAACATGAATGAATTAGAATGAAAAGTATGCGCACAGGCAGAGGAGCAATAAAATGGATATTAGCGGCGTTGCTTTGGTAAGAGGAGAGGCACGAAGCCAGTAAAAATACTCGCGCCCAGAAATTAAAATTTCTATTATATTTCCATGCGGCAATGCGGAATCGCATGCCCCTTGGTAATACAAGTCCTGTCCGAAAAATGAAAGCTTAATATGCCGACGTCGCACACCCTCGCAAATTATTCTTTAAAGGAGCGATGGCAAATAAATACACGAACCCTCTAGTCTACTTCGTGATCGAGGTGCACCTTTTAATTTATAATGATACGACGGGCACGACACGTAATATTGTTTGCAAGAATTGTATATCTTTTATAAGCTTTGCTGCTTACTTTGTAGAGACAAATTTTGGCATGATTAAATTGAAATAAATATTAAGAAATAAAATAGAAATTTGCTTCTAATGAAATTGTTGTTCAGCCAAACTCTCTTGTATGATCTAAAATTTGAAGGATGAGGTAGAGCACACTACCCTACCCTACATATATGTTGGTACAACAACAAGTGTTTTTTAATTTCTTATATTTATATTTATTTTTCAATTGCTTACAAAAGTAAACAGGTGTTTAATACAATTTCTGTGGTGGTTCCATGGTAGATTTCATATGGAGCGACCTAACGTTCTGTCAGTACTTCTTCAGCAAACACACCAAGAAGTTGATTGCAAGATGCACATTCTGCACCAACTCATTAGAGCTCATGGCAATATGCCCTACATCTAGAGAGAAGCAGAATATCTTCTTTATTTGGAACTTGATTGTGGTCTTGACTTCGTCAATTTTCTGTGTCATTGATTCTTGGTGGAAGAGGAAACCAGGAAATTTGCCGGCCTTGTTGAAACCTGGATCAAGGAGACGAAGGACCTCGCGAGGAAAGCATTGTATTTTTTGGCTAGTTTTTTTACCAGCTTTTTGTGCTTGTTCAACTTCTTCAAAGCCTCAACATCTATGTATGGTACGTTATTGACCTTGGCCTTGTCACAATGCTGCCGATCTCCCAAAATTTATCTTTAACGGGGAATGTGCTTTAGTTTGATGGTGCCACTGAAACGCTTGTCCTTCTGTTAACCGATTTAGATTTCCACCATCCAAGATATTCCTCTTCTTCTCTTTAGCATTGTTCAAGACCGCATTGAAGATAACACAACAAACGTAGCACATTCTTAATTAAATCAGGGGGATAGTAATACAGCATATCGGTAATTAAAATCTCAGTGCATACTGAAATATGTACTTCTGAGACAGTTGAATATCTTAGCCAACTCCGAATCCTTTGAATGCTTAGTGCAAAGTTCTGAAGAAAACTCTAGACCGAATTCCTACAAAATTTTAGATGCTGTATGATAAAGTCAAGCAAGGACACGATTGCTATCATTTAGGTTACTTTCGTAGATTACATTGTAAATGTAGTAAAACCTTCTATAAGTTTTCCTAAAAAACTTTCCCTTTACTAAGAATCAGCGTTAAAAAGAAAAAAAGTTTATTATTTACTTTAAAATTATCATGATGATGGTTACAACACTTAATAAGAGATAATTCATAATATAAACACTAAATTCAGTGCCTATACTTTAAAATAGTTCGTATTTTATCAACAAAATTTTTTATTTTAACTTATGATTATTAATAATAATATGATTTAAAATTTCATTTGATTAAAAAAATGAAACTATTTAAAAATAAATGTGGAAATTCAAGATTTAGAAAAAATACCGAAAAATAATCAATTACAAAACTTATTGTAATAAGAGCAAATATTTTTAAAAATACTCTTTAAAAATCCTTACATTTGTAATTTTACAAAAAAAAAACAACTTAAATTTGCCAAGGAAAAAAAATTGATGAGTGTTGCAATTGAAATTAGTTAAAACCAGTTGAAGTTCATTAAAGATTAAATAATTAAGTTAAAAAGCAAATCTTTCTAAAAATACATTTTAAACTTGTCGTAATTTGCAATTTTACAATAAAAACAATTGAAATTTATCGAGAAATAAAAAATTGATGGAGTGTTATAATTGAAATTTGTTAAAAACAGTTCCTTAAAGATGAAATAATTGATTTAGAAAAAACAAAACTTTATAAAAATTCTAAAAAAGTTTACAATAAAAATTGCTGAGAAAAAAAATTAAACAAATTAAATTTGTTACAAAATCTCAAGACAAAACTAAATTCATAGAATATAATTAAAAACAATTTAAATATTATGAATAAGAACATTTGAATTTTTTTAAGAAGAAATAAATAATCTAGAAAAAAAAATTAAATTTGGTAAAAACAAAATTTCAAGAATTTGACAAAAAAAGTTTGTTTAAAAAAGACAGTTGAAATTTCTAAAAGAAAATATTCAGAATGAAAAAAAACATATGAAAAAATGTAGGAAAAACAATTGATGATCTTTTTCTAGAAAACACTATAAAAAAAAGAAAATTCATGTAATTATCACAAAAACTTAAATTTTGTTCAAAACTGTTCAAATTTCTCAAAAATTTGAATTAGAGCCGCATGAAATTGCAAGAAACAAAAACAATTGAAAACCTGAAAAAAAAAATAAGACAAAAAGCAACAGAATTGATAGATTTTTTTAATTCCTCAAAGAAAGCATAATTGATATAGGAAAGAAAAACGAACGAAAAATTACCAAAAAACATTTAAATTTGCCAAGCAATTAAATTCAAAACAAAAAATTAAGAAAATTGATATAACTTTTTCAAAAGGAAAACAATTGAAAACCTAACTAAAATGATATAAGACAAAAAACAACAGAATTGATGGATTTTGTAAAATTCTCCAAAGAAAAAAATATTCATTTAGGAAAGAAAAACAAACGAAAAATTACTAAAAAAAATTGAAATTGAAAGAAAATAAATTTAAAACGAAAAATAAACAAAATTCAATCAAAATTTGTTAACAGTTTAAGTATTTTATAGAAGTAATAATTGATTTATAATAGAAAAAACACATGCAGAACTACTATACAATTAAAAATCTTTAAAAAAAAATTCGCAACAAGGGATGAAATTTTACAAAAATCGATTATAATTTCTTGAAAATCAACTGAAGTATATTATATAAATGATAAATTAGAAGAGAAAAACAATTGAAAATAAGTTAAAAAAATATAATTTACCATAAAAAATTTTAAGAGAAAAAAACAAAATTGATTTAATGTTACTAAAAAAAAATAATAATTGAAGTTGGCTAAAACACAGTTAATTCTTTTTAAAGAAAAAGTAATTTATTTAGAAAAGGAACAATTGCAAGATAAAAAACAATTATAAATCTGAAAAAAAAATTAATTAAATTTGCTTTGAAATGATGATTCTTTTTAAATATAAAGAAATAGAATTGAAAATTCTAAAAAGTAACAATTGAAATTATAATAAAAATAAAAAAACTTTTTTTAACTTTGTATAACACTGACTTTATTTAGTGACTATAGTTTTGACAATTTTAACTTGTCATTATCAAACTAGAATGACAAGTTAAAATTGTCGAAACTATAGTCACTAAATAATGTCAGTGTTATACAAACAAAGTTAAAAAAGTTTTTTATTTGTGAAGAATAATGTATATCGAAGTAGAAGGCCTCCACCGTTAACAGTACAAGAAAAAAAAGTTGTAGCACTAAACATCGTATGACTTAAGAGAATTTTACAAGGTTGTAGTTCGCGTAGTTGATTTTGCAATGCTTGATTTTTATCATTTTTATAGGCTACTTGATGAAAATGTTTGCAAATATTTATGTAACATCAGCTTTATAGCTCAAACGAGATTTGTTGATTTAGAGCTCGGATACCACAGCAAAATATTTCAAAATTGTAGCCAGTGTATCTCAGGGGAGTTTTACAACCCTGGCTTTTGTACAAATTAAGGGACTCAAGGTTGGATCTCGTATAGTTCATTAAAGCTTGGCAATTTGTAGCTAGTTAGCTTTAGAACAATTTTGCAAGACTATAGTTCATATAGCTCATTAAGTATTCTCGTAGTTTCATTATTTTTATAATTTATACTTTCTAATAATAATATATCTAAATATTTAAACAAAGGCTTACACAATTATAGCTCAAGTACTTAAAAAAAACATAAGAATGTAGCTTGTAGATCTTAGAAAATTTCTGATTAATTTTCGTGTAACTCAAGAGAATTTTAAAAGTTGTAGCGGTTTAACCTCGGAAGAGTTTTTTAAGGCTGTAGATCGCATAGCATAGGTAATTTTGCAAAGTTCTATTTTGCCATTTTTTAATGGTTCACAATGAAAATGTATATAAATGAGAAGAACAGAGTTGCTGATTAGATCAGAAAGTTTGTAAGCTTCGTAATTAAAATGTTTGCATCTACTTATATCGATCTTTGTAGCTCAGACGAGATTGCAGAGTTAATTCGAATTGTTGTAAAAAAATGTTTTAGCTTGTGTGTGTGAGTTTTACAAAGCTGATTTTATACAGTTCAAGAACTTAAGTTTCAATCTCGAATAGCTCGTATAGCTTATAAATATTAAGTTATAGCTTGTCAGTCTCATGGTAATTTAGAAAAGTTGCAGTCCATATAACTCAGTTTTACTAGTTGTAGCTCACGATCTCAAGGCAGCCTTGCAAGGCTATAGTTCTTATAGCTCAGGAAGGTCTTGAGCAGATAGATTAATTTTATGATTCTTATAAACTCTCTAATAAAAATTTATTTAAATATTTATATAAGAGCTGTAGGTTTTGTAGCTCAGGATAGGTTTACATAGTTATTTCTCGAAGAGCTGAAAAAAGTTTGTAGCTTGTGTAGTTGAGAAGAGTTCTCCAGCACCGAATCTCGTATAACTGGGAAGAATTTTACAACTTGTAGCTCTTCAACTACATAATATTTTTACTAGTATGCAGTTTGAGTTGCTTGGGTGATTTGATTTTATCATTTTTAAACGCTACATAATAAAAATGTATGTAATGTTTATGTAGCCAGTGGGGCTTAAAATAGAGTTGCAGAGTTAAAGCTTGAATAATTCAGAAAAATTATCTAAAGTTGTAGAATAGTAGAATTTAATAGAGCTTCATTTCATACAGAGCAAGGGAATCAAAGTTGAAACTTTAAATTTTATATAGAGCTCAGGAAATATATTGCAAGTTGTAGTTTGTCGGTTTTGCAAGGTTGTAGTTTATGTAGCTCAGTAAAGTTTTACGCTGATCATTTATTTTTATGATTTTTATAGACTTATAATACAATTTTATCTAAATATTTATATAAAAATAATAGATCATGTAGCATAAAAGCTCGAAACTCGTAGTTTCTGTTATTTACAAAAGTTCTCAAACACCGAATCTTGTATAACTCAGGAGAATTTTTTTTTTTTTAACTTCGAAGTTTTGCAAGGTTGTAGTTTGCGTTGTAGCCCTTGCAGCTGAGAACAGATTTGAAGATTCATATCCTGGTAAGCTCAAAAAATTATCCAAACTTATAACCTGATAGAGTTTTATAGAGTTGGATTTCATACAGCATAAGCGACTCAAAGTTAAATCGTTAAATCTTATATAGCTCATGAAAATTTTGCATTTGAAGATTTTCAGAGTTAGAATTCGAATACCTTTAAAAAAATCTTAAATTGTAGCCCGTGTGTTTCAAGAGAGTTTTACAAAGCTGAATTTTATACAGTTCGAGAAACTTAAATTTCAATCTCATATAGCTCATACGCATTTTGCAAGTTATAGCTTGTCAGTTTCAGGATACTTTTGCAAAGTTGTAGAGAGTGATTTTGAGGTGTATCTTTAAGGTTATTATAAACTTTATAATGAAAATATATCTAAATATTTATATAAAGGACAAATCATATAACTCTGGAAAGGTTTTCACAACTGTTGCTCGAATAGTTAAAAAAAATCAAGGTTGTAGCTCATGTAGTTTAGAATGTTTTGGAGCACTGAATCTCGTATAAACTAGGAGAATTTTACACGTTGTAGCTTTGCAACTTCAGAAGAGTTTTGCAAGGCTTTTATCCAAGGTGGTAGCTCATATAGTTTAGAAATGTTTTGGAGCAGTGAATCTCGTATAATCTAGGAGAATTTTACAAATTGTAACTTTGCAACTTCAGAAGACTTTTGCAAGGCTGTAGTTCATGTAGCTTAGGTCATTTTTAACATCTATTCCAATTTAATTTTTATACAAAAAGTCATAGTTTTCTAATAATTACAAATTTTGTGTAGTATTTTGAAACTAAAACTTTTTGTACAAAATGAGAAAAAATCTTTCGGAGAAATTCGCATAGTTAAAAATACTATAACAGCCACACCATCATCATTTTTTTCAACTTACAACAAATTACATTTCATTGTGTTTTAAATACACAGCATTCATCTCACTGAACCCGGAGCGCGGAAGAAAAAGGAGTAATCGCCGAACCAATTCCGACCCACCATCAATAAGCGTACCCGCTGAAAGGGAAAGACAAAAAGTGGCAATTTTGAATGACGCGCGCGCGGCGCCCCCCTCCTCTCCGAAAAACGAAAGGTAATTATTTCATTTGACAAACGAGCGTTTCTGCTGGCTTTTCGGGGCGGCATTAATTACTCTTTAAAAGCGATGCATTGCGAAAGTGTTTGGGCGGCGAGAGGAAACCGACGTCATTTCTCAAAAAAAAAAGAGAGAGCCGGCGCTCTGGCTGTTTAATTAAAAACCGGCAAAGGATTACTTAGATTGATGACGGGCCCTTTATTGGATTTTCGATCGGCGTTAAGAAAATTAAGCGGGAAAAATAAACGATAATAAAGTTGGGAGCTCGTGTGGTGTTAAATGCGAATGCTTTATGACAAGGGATATAAGTAATGAAATGCGCTTGCTATGCTTACTAATGATGATTTATGGGACGATACGTTAGGATAGATATATTAGGTTATTTAGGCAACAAGAATCTTATGATGAACCGACTTTTGAATTGTTTTTGCAAATATTGACGGCTGAACTATACAAATAAAATGTTGCTAGTTAGTTTCTAAATCAAATTCAAGTGAACAAGTTCTTTTAAATATATATAATATAAATATAACACCATTAGATTTAGACTTTTCAAAAATTGTGATCATCTAGGGTATACTGTTGGTGGTGTTCAAAAATGGTTAGAGATATTTTGGCAATCCAGGAAATAAGAAGATAGAAGACAAAGGATGTTTTTAGAAGTAGCTATGTTTACTTCTAAAACTATCCTCTATCTTCTATTTTCTTCTTTCCTAGATTGCCAAAATATCTCTAGTCATTTTTGAACACCACCAATATTATGTCCTAGACGATCATCACAATTTTTGAACCACCTGAGTCGAAAGGTGTTAGTGTTAGAGAATCAAATTGAGAATTCAATTGGATTTAGAAAATAAATAACTTTTTTAACAATGTCATGTTATTTGTATAGTTCATCCGATGACGATGTTTCAATTGTGGCATCAAATATTTATTTATTTATTTAATAACCCGACAGGCAGTTATTGCCCAATTATAGGGAAAACATATGCTGTATAAGATCTCATGGGTATGAAAAGTTAAGTCGAAAAGTAGGGAATTAATTTTCAAACAAAATTGAATTGAATTTGCTTGTAATGTTTGATTCAGACTCTATATTGGTGAAAAATTAGAAGGGTCTATTCAATAAAATAGATGAGTTTTGTAGGGTATGTAGGGTATTTACAATGTTACAGGTTGAAACTAACTTTTTGATGAGGATAATGATAACAATATGAAACGGTAATTGTGTTTTACCATAATTAATGTTGTTGTATTAGTAGGTAATAAATTAAACACATTTTAGTTTAGGTCAGTCGGTTAATGCCCGTAAATAATTTTAGCAGGTACGCTTCCGGCGAGGGTCCATTAAATTACATCCCCAGATTTCTGGTGTGTGTGTTTGTGTGTGTGTGTACACACCGATTCAGGCCATCCAGTTTTAGCCCTCAATTATGATACGCAGAAGTATAAATGAGAACATTTAGTGTGCAAATAATAACTCATGACAAACTACAACATCCCATCCCGAATATCCCATTCGCGCGAGTTAACACGACCCTCCCGGGTATTTTCTTATGACTAATTAAAATTGGCATCACTGTTTGCGTGCGTACATTTAATTAACTCGACGCGAACAGAGAAACTGAAACTGAATAAAGCGTCGGTTTGTAGTGGGAGAATTAAAATCCCGCTTAATATTACATTAAAACCGGCGTTATTACATAATTACGGCGCGTTAATTACTCCGACCCAGATTCACCATCGTCGAAAAAATAACGCGAGGGACGCGGATTTGAAAAAAAAATAAAATGGCGCCCCGACGCCCTTGACAGTAACCTCACGGGCGTCTGGACAAGTTCGTTATGTACGGGTATAAATAGGCGCTCTTTATAAATACGCTGTTCTGGTTTATGTGTGCACACCAAGTACAAAGTCGAGTCTTGTGTTTTTTTTTGCACCATGCTTCTTAGTTTTTTTTTTGCCTGTGCGCCCGTTGTTGTTTGCGAGGAAGCGCTCCTGCTGCTCGAGGTGGGGTAAGGCGATTAGGGAAGGAAATTAATGCCTTTCTTGTTCGGCTTCGAACAATGGACGCTCTGTTGAGGCGAGATGTGCAGGGATTGGAATAGCGTCTGGAAGGTCTTGAAACTGTCTCAACTGGAATGGGTTCAGGAGTTGTTAATTACGTGTGGATACTGTTATTGTTTCTACGGAGCATCTGCCTTCCTGATGGAAATGTTTTTCCACGCGTTCCTCTTTCCTGTGCCGGCCTTGAATTATGGATCGAATTGAATTTTCGAAATTGAAAACGGTTGAAATCACATTGTAACACATTTGCTTTTCAAATAAGAAATAGCGATTGTAATAGAATAAATCACCTATTTATTGATACCTTAATTATATTACTTTCACATGCTGATTTAAAACACTTGTTTTATTATTTTCCTCCAACTAGTTTTCGATGAGTACATATCTTCTTGAGAATGATCAATGGTCGAAACAGCGAACACAACAAAACCAAGTGTTTCACCACAGGTGAAGTGAGAATTTAATCAAGCAAACAAAATTTTAATCTCCAAATGTTTAATTTGTATAAACGTCTACAACCCTGGATTCTGCGCCAAGGTTTAAACCCAAAAGGTCTTAACTTTTTAGTCTGTACATCTTTGGATGTAATGTTTTATCTATAGTTTTAACTTTCTTAGTGCAGATTATTAATTCACCACAGGAGATTTAGCAGCAGCCCTTGTAAAAGTTCCCACGAAGAACGGCAAGAGGCAGGTTATCATGGCCTCTGCTTACTTTCCAGGAAACCAATAATAGAGGTAAAGAACAACTTATATTCATTACCTCTAACAATTTAGATATTATCAATAGAGATAGTGAGCCCACCTTTGTGGATGCAAGATGGCAGAAGGTAGTATTAAATATCACTCTAGCTGATGCCTTCATAACAAATTGGTTTGTTGTGGAAGAACAACAGTAAAGCTGTCATGTTGACATATATAGAGATCGAATAGTTCTAAAATGAAAGTTATTATAATATTAAAAAGAATCTTCTAGCTACACAGAAAGTGTAATAGGATATCCTATTACTAGATGAAAATCAGGGTTTGAGTGGAAGACCATTTTGAAAAAGAGTGAACTCCACCCAGGATTCTTATAACCTAAATTATTTGTTCGTTTCTTTTAATATTTTGTAATTAACTTGGCTAAATATTATGTATATAACAATACTAAAGCATTAATAAACAAATAAACCCTTTTTGTCTGACTGTCAGCAGATTTTGTGCTATACAGAAGCCACAAACGAAGATGCAATGGAGTGTAGACATCCTAAGAACACAGACGATCGCTAACATGTCTACAATAATATTTTGTTTTTGTTGTCCATCCTTATTTTTGTTTTTTTTGTAATATTTATCAATTCATCTATATTTTTGACTCTCCTTGTACGAATTACTGAAATGCACTGTGATCTTAAAGATTCCAAAAATTTTCAAAGGGAAAATCTCCATCAATATTTTTTTGTGCCTATCTATGGACTTTATATCGAAAAATTCGTTAAAAATGTCAAATGTCTAAATGTTTTCATTTGCATAAAAGATCTAAACCCTAGAGCGTCCTTGTGGGTTTAGATTCAAAAGTCTGTACACTTGTTATGAAAAAAACACCAACATATTCTTTACACTTTGTGAAAAAAGCGTTAATAAATCTTTACGTAACTCAAGAACAAATTTTCCTCAAAAGTCTGTTTTTATTTTTGGCCTGCAGTTCTAAGGACGTAATGTTTATCTACTCATCTATATTTTTGACTTTCCTTGTTTTTTCAAACGTTTTGTGATTGTGAACATATTATCTCCAATAATATTTTTTTTGTTTCTGTTCATGGCCGCTATATCCAAAAATCTAGTAATAAATTATCAAAAGGTCCACTATTTTGATCAAAATAGTGTTTATTTATCACCTAAAACTATATATGTATACTTTTCCAAGTCTAAATAACATAGACTTTTTGGCAAAAGGCCACTATTAAACTTATGTTTTATGATTTATCGTAAGTTTAAATGGGTTTTAAGAATTTTAATTTGCAGTGAAAAGATTTGAGTGAATTTGGTATAAAAAACTATTTTTTAATGATCGATTTGAATGATCACTGAGGTGAGGGTATTGATTCTGGCCAGAAAATTGGTGACGATGAAGTCCGTGTCGCTGGGGCCATTGTCATGACCATGTCTTTGATGTCAGCGCGCTACCCGGAGTTTCAATCTCTTGAGCACCTGCAAATAAAGGGCTCACTTGACAGTTTCTCCCTGCGGTACAAAATTAAAATTAACGATATCTAAATTAATAACAGAATTCTAAATAGCAATATCTAATGGTTGGGGGTGGAAACAAAATGGCGACGGTTAAAACTTGAAATGAAGAAAATAAAATTACATCTGATGGTTTGTAAATGTTTAAAAAAATAACCACAAGAGGGATTTTGTCTAAATTAGCAAAATACATAAAAAAATAATCTACTTACAGCCTCACACTAAAATAATTGATGTGGTGAGACTGGAAACAAAATGGCGACGGATAAAACTTAAAATTAAGAAAATAAAATTACTACCCATGATTTGTAATTTTTTAAAAAAATAACCACAAGTGGGATTTTGTCTAAAATAGCAAAATACATAAAGAATTAACATACTTATAGCCTCACACTAAAATAATTGATGTGGTGGAGTTGGAAACAAAATGGTGAGGTTTAAAAGTTGAAATGAAGGAAATAAAATTACATCCGGTGATTTATAATTGTTTAAAAAAATAACTACAAGGATGAATTTTGTATAAATTAGCAAACTCCATAAAGAATTAATCTGCTTATAACCTCACACTAAAATAATTGATGTGGTGCAGCTGAAAACAAAATCGCGAGGGTTACAACTTGAAATAAAGAAAGTAAAATTACATCCGATAAATTGTAATTGTTTAAAAAAATAACCACAAATGTGATTTTGTCTAAATTGCAAAATCTATAGAGAACTACCCTACTTATACTCTCACACCAAACAATTGATGTGGTGGAACTGGAAACAAAATGGCAGCGGTTAAAACTTAAATTGGAGAAAAATAAAATTCTGCCATTGGACATTTGTTATCTATCTATTTGGTAGCTGTAATTTATCAACGGTCATCTGTCATAATTATTATGTCATATATCAGTATATCAACTGTAATCTTTTATCTTCCATGCGGCTTCTATCACATGCCATCTGAAATACGTTACCTCTCAACCGTCTAATATCTTATATATTATATGTCACCTGTCATGTGACATCTATCATCTGGCAATATAGTCACCACTAACTTATTAACTGTCTTCTGTCAACTGTTTTATGTCATGTATGCTAGTTATTTTCTGCTATTTAAAATTATTTATCTACGATATTTATAGTATAATCAATCATCGGTAACCCGTAAACTATCACCTGTCACAAATTATCTCTTATCTGTTATTTATCACATATCGTGTGACATCTATCATTAGACATTGATTTATCATATGAACATACAGGGTTCATTATAAAAGTAATGCGCATTTTCTTGGGAAAAATATATATAAATAGGGACGTTGTAACATGATTTTCAATGTTTTCCACGGACTGTCAATGCTTTTCGGCTCTCTCTTTAATCGGGGAAAAAAAAAGTCGGACGTTGTCAAATCGAGACCGTAAGGGTGGTAACGATGAAAGCCGTATAGCTGGGGGCATTATCATGGCGGTTTCAATCTCTTGAGCACCTACAGGTAAAGGGCTGACTTGACAGTTTCTTCCTGTGGTACAAATTCAAAATTGACGATTTCTCGGACACTACAAAAGCCGTTGGTGTGCATTCTGAACGGAATTCATAGGCGAGATTTCTTAAACATATTCTTAACATATTACCATAAATAATAAATAAACGTCAATCAATTTGACATATAAATTCCCACATTAGGGACAAGAATGCCTGATTATATGGCAAAAATACCTAAATATGGTTCATAGTTTGACAGAAGCGTCAGCAGAAGAATTGAATCCTTCGGGGTACGAGTGGAAGATCATCTAGGATGAACTCGGCCCAATTCTTGTGCAGTCTAAATTATGTATGTATATTATTTATATTTTACGTAAAGGTGCCATCTATTGTCTAAACGTTGCACTAGATCCCTATGAGTGGATAACCACCGACTATTAAAGGGATCTGTCAACAGTGACAATTATAACAATAATACTGTAAACATTAATTATTGTTCCTGCCAACAACAGCGATAGATCCCTTTAATAGTTGGTGCAACGTTTAGACAACAAATGACACCTTTATGGTAATATCTTAATCGATGGTTAACCCGCAGAATTAAATACTCTATAGTGAAAAAATTGCGTTACGCTGATGAGATCCAAAATAGATCAAAATCGGTCCGTGGCTGTTGTTAACAATAATGTTTATTTCGAGAAAAGGGAAATCCTGTTAATTTTTCTGATTGTTTTTTTAGACAAACAAAATTTGTTTTTACCTTTAACTTAAATTAAAATTGAGAAAAAGGATTAAATGAAAAATGTATATATTATATTATAATTTTTCTGTTTCAACTTGATGTAATTTTTAAACTGTTTCATAAAAAACAATTGAAATTTAACATTAAGAGCATGTTTCTTCTTGGGAAATTATTTTTTTCTTTCAACTGTTTTTATAACAGATTTTCAATGGAGTTTTTATATTAATAAATCTATTTATTGTCACGGTTTCTACTCTTTGAACAAATTTTCTATTTTTGGTAAATCATAACTATTTTAATCATTACTTCGGTTCTTGTTTTAATGAGAGAGTTTATTTATCACATTTTTAAAATTTCTTTTCAGATTTTTTACCAGTTCATTTAACTATTTTAATTATTATTATATTTTATTTTAATTTCTAAATGTTGATAATTTTAAGTCAATTCAAAATATTCTTGTATGGGATATTTTTAGCTTTAAATGGTTCTCCAGTAATATTTTAACTATTTTATTTTTTAATTTTCATATTTTTTCTTAGTAAAATTTATTCAATTATTTTTAATAAAACTCTAACAAGAAATATTTTTTCTAATTTTTATTTTTTCTAATGGTAAATTTCAATTGTTTTTAAATAGTTACGTTTTAGAAAGTTTTTCGATTTTGTTTTAGATTTTCTATTTTTTCCATTATTTTTTACTAAACTTATAATCTTCAAATGTATTTTTTTATTTAGTGAATTTTTTAATGTTTTAAGAAAGATTTCAACGGTTTACTAATTTTAAATTTTTTAAATATAATTTTCTCTTAGATTTCAACTATTTTTAAGCAATTCTAGAATTGATTTTCTTAGCAAATCTCAATTGTAATTTTTGTAAAAACAATAAATTATAAAATTTCAATTTTTGAATGGAAACAAATATTCTTTTTTTTAAATAAAAGTTTCAGCTTGTTTGAAGCATATTTTTTATGTAAAAAAGTTGTTATATGTTGTTTTATATTAAAATTTAGTTGGTTTCTTATTTATTTTTTAATAATTAGTTTAAAAACAGTTTCACTCATCTTTTTTTAGTTTAAAAAGTTTTAAGCAAATTTTAAACTGTTTTTTTCAACATGTTTTTTTATATAAAATTTCAATTCTTTTTTTTTTAATGTTTCAAAATTCCACTGTTTATAGTCATTAAGTTTTTAATCACACGGCGGAAGGACCACGTGATCGATAGCAAACACTACCACTACTACTACTAGAAACATCCTACAAGAACAATTCATTACATCACATTGTCTCAAAATGTATTTTTAGAATGGTTTTAGGCCTTTTCTAAGTATGTTTTCCGTGAAATTTTGAGTTGTTTATTAATTGAAAAATATTTTTCAAAATCCAAATATATAATTTTTATTTTGTCTTTTTCTTAGATAATTCCTACAAATGATTCTTTTGTTTGAAGGAATTTGTTTTTTTTATGTTTTCATATTTCACTTATCGAATTATTCTGGATTGTTTAAATTTCAACTGTTTTAGGCAAATTACAAAATGTATTTTTAAGAGTTATTTTTTACTTCGTTGAAATTTTTCAAATCGCTTAAGCGAATTTCATAATGTATTTTTTTTTAAAGTTCCTTTTTTGACCAACTGGTTCAACAAAATGTTTTTGCTAGTTCTTCTCTAAGTAATTTCATATTGTTATTTTTTGCAAAATTCGAATTTAAAATTTTAAATATATTTATTTTAAGGATAGTTTTAAATATTTTTAACGAATTTTCAACTGTTTTCTTCTGTAAACTATTTTAAAGCAAATTTAATCTGAGATTACTTAAAAATATCTCAATTGTCCTCTTTTTCAAAGTTAAATGCTTTCAATTAAAAATAAAATGTATTTTTTTTAATTTCAAACATTTTCAATTGATTATTTTCTAAAACTACTTATTTAAGCTTAAGTTTTGACTTTCTTTTTCTTAAAAATTTAAATATTTTTAATTTGAAAAATTTGTAACTGTTCCTTAAATTATTTAATATATACTTATATTTTTTAAATATTTATTAAAAATAAATAGAAAAATAAATTTTAAACTTTAATAACTTTTTCAGCCGTTTTTTGAATGTATTTTCACTAAATGAGTATTTTCTTTGTCTTTGGAAAAGTTCAACGGTTTTAATTGAATTTGAAAGTGTATTTCTTTGATAATTTTAAACCCTATTTTGTGAAATTATTTTTAAGCTGATTTGCCTGTTTAAGTTTTTAAATCATTTTTCTTAGAAAAATTGAATTGAATAATTTGTTTCGTAAATCATTTGTTTCTTGATTCTTTTTCTTTATCAAAATTTTTTAAATACATTTTCCTTTTTACTAAAAATCCAACTATCCATTTCTAAAAAAAAAATACTTTTCTTCTTTTGAACTTGAACTGATTTTTTTCCCAAAGAGTTTAATTGTTTTAATTACAAAATCAATTCAACTAATTTAAAGCTGAATTAAGGATTTGAAAACTTTTTTATTTACAATTATTTTTTATTGTTTCAAATAACAAAATGGCGATCAAAAATTTCAAATCAAAATATCTTGATAACCACTCAATCGATTTTTGAAAGTGAAACATTTATAAAATCCTTATGCTATCTACTGAAAAATTTGTCCTAAACATTTTTTTTTCAATTTATCCAAAAAAAGTCTTTATTCGGTTACTTGAACTAAAAAGAAAAACTTTTAAACGAAGTAGCTTCTGTCATTGAACAATAAAATAAAAGAAGATTAGGTTTGAAAATTACACTACATATTTATAATACATTTTCAAAATGGCCACCATTCGCAGCAACGCGTCTTTTAATGTTGATGGAGACCTTCGCAAGAACTGCCAGCTTCTCTTTACAAGGGGCGTTTGAAAAGCCCGTGGAAAAATAAAAACTACTAACGTGTTTGGGGTAAACCTTTTTTTATTTTTCGACATAGTCTCCTTTTAGGCTTATACACTTCGTCCGACGATGTTCTAGTTTGTTGATCCTTTCCGAATAATCGGATTTGTCCATGTCTGCAAAATATCCATTAGTGTCTGCAATCACCTCCTCGTTTGAATAAAATTTTTTCCCGCCAGCCATTTCTTCAAATTGGGGAACAAATAATAGTCTGAGGGAGCCAAGTCTGGAGGATGTGAAACGAGTTGGAATCCTATTTCCATTAATTTTGCGACCACAACTGCTGAGGTGTGTGTTGGTGCGTTGTCGTGAAAAAGGAAATGGACTTTCTTGTGGGCCAATCGCTGGTGTTTTTCTTGCAGCTCGGTTTTCAAACGGTCCAATAACGATAAATAATATTTACCTGTAATAGTTTTATCCTTTTCTAGATAATCGATGAGGATTATCCCTTGCGAATCCCAAAAGACAGCTGCCATAACTTTTCCGGCCGAAGGAACGGTCTTCGCCCTTTTTTGGTGCAGATTCTCCTTGGTAACCCATTGTTTAGATTGTTGTTTGGTCTCAGGAGTATAGTAGTGTATCCTTGTTTCATCCATAGTGACGAAACGACGCTTAAAGTCCTCCGGATTCTTCCGGAACAGCTGCAAACCATCCTTGCAACACTTCACACGATTCAAGCTTCACCTATCTTGCGGATAGCTTTCTCATGTCCACATGTTTATGCAAAATATTATGTACCCGTTCAGTTCACCATATCATGGATTTGATCAATGATTTCTGGAGTCGTAACCTCCACAGGCCGTCCAGAACCTTCAGCGTCACTTGTGCCCATATGGCCAGTCAGATAATTTTGAAACCACTTATAAACTGTTCGAATCGAAGGTGCAGAGTAACCATAATGTTTATCAAGCTTCTCTTTAGTCTTCTAAGGCGTTTTGCCTTTCATAAAGTAATGTTTATCACCACACGAAATTCTTTTTCGTTCATTTCTTGAAAACACGAATGCCAAACACAAAGAAATAGACCAATATGGCTGCAACTTGGTGTGCGTTCATTCAAGAGATGCTACTAACTAAACATGACCTCGATACGCGCCGGTGGTGCCATCTCTAGGACTTTGCACATACTTTTCAAATGCCCATCATAATATCTTCTGCTGCTCTGAGCAACTAGACAAACACATGGTTTTCGTAAAAATGAAGCAAACGTAAATGACATTTTTTGTAGTATTCCTCTCAATATACAATATCATACATGACTGCGCCAATTCCCTTAAAACATCAAGGTTCTCTATAAATAAACCCTCTCAATACTCATGTTAAATTAAAAGTATGATTAATTTTTTACGAACTCGGCAATTAAATTTCTCAATTAACTCACAAATTACCTGAATGCCGAGTTTAATTCCGACTAATTTGTGCTCCGCATAGTTCCGAACGATGCGCACATTTATGCACAATTATCGATTTAAATTTCCGAACTATCGAAATTGAATTCCACCACGCCACTCCGATTCGGATTTTCGAGTCGTGGAGAGGACGGATCGGCGGCGGTGGCGGCGGCGGCGGCGGCGGCGGGTCGTTGTTTTTCTTAAATGGAAATTGTTTCGAAACTAATTGCGGCCACAATACCACGGCCCATTAAAATTTCACCGACTTCAATTTCCACGTCTTAGTCGCTTAATAAAGTTTTAATTAACCCCCTCACCTGCGCAGCAACCCCGCACCCCGTAATCACTGTTGCCGAACAAAGCCACAGCACTAATATCTAATCAGGTAACTAACCTGAATATTATTTATGCGTCGCACTGTTAATTACCCGGATAAATATTACAACTTCATTATCGTGCGACCCTTCGTGGCTAGCTGGAATCTGTGATTATAGTGAACGATTAAATTTGTTGTACGAGGGATGGTAGGAAAGTAGTAACCGTGCTGAGCGTTGGTGAATAGATTAACTGCCGAATGTGCGCTAACATGTTCAGTTGAATTTCAACATTTCATTACGTATCGCTGCTATTATCATTCTTTTTATGTGAGTGTTTATATTCTTCAAGAAAATAAAGAACGCCGCCAGTTGTGCAGTTAGGGCAGTTGCAAAGAAAATAATTTGCGCTGCTTTACACGTGAATGCCAAAAATGGTTTTTCAAGTAATTTTGATCTCTCTGACTCCTATCGATCAGCAACATTAGACAACGACATGCTAAGAGTACAAGTGGAAGCAAATCCATGTCAAACAATCTGCTGCTCTTGGATCGAAATGAAACACACTAATAACTTTGTTTGTGTAACACGAAATTGTTGTTCTTGGATGGTTGGTTAAGGGTCTTCACAGCTCAAACATCCTTAACCAACCTTCTAAGAACATTTAAAGCAGATTAGAAAAATAAGCAGAGCGGGTGTTTAGGTCTCCCATAATCTGTTCGAAGAGAACAAAAAATGTTCTTAGGATTGTTTGATCAAGCAAATTTTGTTTTTGAGTTTACTATGATGACTTTACTTCTTCAACACTTCTTAAAAACCCATCAGGTCTAGTCCTTCTATTATTTAGACCCTTAATCAAGGATTAAACTAGATTAAAGATTTAGATTTTAACGAAATTAGGTATTTTAGAATTGCATATTTCTTTACTTGCCCAAAAAACCTAAAACCTATAAATTTCCATTCTTTAATTAATACCTTAGAGTTTTTCCATGCTTTACCAACTCCAGACTCCAATGTTCTACAATTTTACGCATTAGTATGCTAAGTCTGTTGCATATTTCTTATCGCCAACGATAAATATACAAAACGCATTCACCCTCCATCTGCACATATCATCCGTAAACGACTTGAATTTAAATACGTCTTCGCGTATTACCTTTGAGAACACCCCCTGCTCTCTTTTTCTCTCCGTACTACGTTCTCGATCCGAACGACCCTTCAAACTGGCAAGCGCAGTTGATATTAGGCGAGAAGCACGAGAGACTCTAATTGCAGCAACGACGTGACTACATTAAACTGATATTTGCAGCTTGATGGAGCCGAACTAATTCCGGACTGCATGTGGATATTTTTCAATTTTACGCGCCGCCGACTTAACCCGCATGCGAATTTCAGCTGAAACGGCCTTCATTTAAAAGGCAAATCGTACACATACACACGAGCAGAAACAAATGTAATCAAAATACCAATTTGCAACAGACAAACGTTTGATTGTACGCATGCACAAGCATCGGTATTGCGGTTTTCGAGATGATTACGGATGCAGTTAATTAGAGTCTAATGTTGTTTGTGTAACGGGAATGACGAAATGGAAATAAATGATATTGTTATAGTTAATATATCCTTTAACAGTATTATTTTAGAAATACTTATCTAAAATAACAAACAGATCATTTGCCAGGATCATTGTACTCAATCTTTTTTGATCGATCACTCATTTAACAATTTCTTCTTATCATACATTTTGATCTAACATGTTTGTCCTAAATAGTATTCTAACTCCAAGTTCTGAATCTGTTGATTGATTTTCTTGAATATAGATTGAAGAATAAGAAGAAGTGTAGTTATTATTATTAGTTTTACCTATTTCTTCTTTTCTTCTCATCATTCAATTAGAACTATCCTTGTAAAAACTATATCAACTTCTCTAGTCTTTTGATGTATTAGATGTGTTTTTGAGCTTTGTGAAGTATTATCTTCCTACAGAGGAGGTCATGTAGTTTAAAAAAGTAGTAGAGAAAAATATTTGTTTTGACTTTTGAAAAGAAGATGAGATTGTACATAAATGATAACCAACTATATATCTCATCCAGTTTTAAGAATCTTCAAGATGTCCTTTCTTAAGACAGTTTTACTGCACATTTGGCTACTTTTTCTGTTATTTTTTTTTTCTATTAGTTCTAAACCTAACAAAAATTAGCACATTGTTTCGTTTCCGATCGTGCATGCAATTTTTCTATTTATACCGCTTTATCGTTTCCGCGGAAACTGTTTTCGCGGAATTTTCACGATCACGTTCTCGCCGTTATTCTCGCGTCGTAAGAGAAGAAAAAAAAATGTATATATGTGCATGCGGCGGCGCGATTGCGTACTCGCCAGCGGTTATTGGGACAATGAAATCAGCCAAGGTCGCGACTGCAGCTAGAATGCATGAGTAATCGGCGATAATGAGTGTGTTTTGCAGAAATGTGGATATTATTGCGGCGTGAGATAATTTCTCAATCCCGCCGCAGTTGGCCTTGTTTTGTGTTAAAATGCAGGCATTCCTGCCTAGCCTCCGTGCGAAGATGCACCGAAGAAAGGACAGGAGATGCAGGAGAAGAAAAGACGAACGCACGGATTGCTCGTCCGTTACGTAACGCTGGATGTTTGCATGGAGGAAAATTAATTGGTTGAATAAGAAAAATACCTTTTCATGAGTCATGAGTCTTTCTAAGACTGCAAAATAATAAACTTGTTGTTTGCAGACTTAGACTCATTGTTACCAATTAAAGAAATGTTTTGCATATTCTAATTGTTGTTTATATGAGTTGTATCATCAACCAATTTAAGTATGAATACTTGTTGTGGGTTAAACGAGTAATGAAAACAGGATCGAGATAAACCTTGAATGTCTCAAAAATGCGAGGACACCAGAAAACATCGCTTCAGTGACAGCTTCGATTGAATTGTCTTTCTCCATCACGTTCTTAAGAAAACATGCTTGAACTCTTCGGATTTCGAAGGAACATTGCATACCGATCTTAATTTAGACTTATACAAGATTATGATTAGTCAGGAATTACGTCCAGCAGACTGGGTTAGAAGTATGGAGTTTTGTAATGCAGCTGTACTTCTTACTGGTCTAGTATATGATAGGATTTTGTAAGGGAGGGTGATAATAGTGCAAAAGTTATTAACATATTACTCTAATCAATTTGAATTCTCATTCCTAAACATTGTTTTATTTGGCCTAGGTCTTTTATTTTGAATCTCAAACCCAGTTTCCTTTAAATAAAAAACTTGTATTCGGGAAAACGAAATATCGTCTACACACAATGCTACAAAGGTTTTAAAATTATCTCTATATTTCAAATAAACACACGGTTCATATTCATTGATGTTTTATAACTTAATTCAGTTAAAACATTCTTTACTTGTCCATTCCAAACCCTTGAAGCCTCTTTTAAACCATAAATGGCTTTCGTTAACTTGAGAAGCTGATTTTTGTTAATTGAACCTTTAAGACCTTCTGGCCACGTCATAAAAACTGTCTCAGTTAGAGAACCATTAAGAAAAGCTTGTTGTTACATCAAGGTGGGTTGTTTTCAAATCTAGTCCTAATGGAAACCTGATCGTTAAGTGTCTTTCTACAGGTTAAAAGTTTTGTTATTTGGTCTTCTTTCTTAGAAAAAAAACATTTATAATTGAATTATCTACAAAAATATACATAAAATTTTGAGTGAAAGAAACACGGGCGTAGTTGGGTATGCAGAAATCCTAATCCACATCCGGAAGCTTTTATATTTTCGTATTCCACTCCTGGATTTTCTGTATAATCATTAGCCACTAACCGAGCTTTGTATCGCGCATTATTTCTACAATCAAACTTTTTCTTCAATACCTTCAATTTGTACTTTACGGACGTAGACCTTTTTGGTCTTTCAACCACTTCACTGGCGTCATTATCTTCAAAGGATACTAGTTCGGCGTCAATTGCTTCTTTCCATTTGTTACTATCCGGTCTTGATAATGCATCATATATACTCAACGGAAAATCCTAAATTCTGATATCTGTTTGCCATGCGTACATTATATAGTAATCAAAATTTGTTTGATTTCTTTGTCTGCTGGATTTTTTTGTTGCTTCAGTTTTGTCAGTAATTCCATTTAATCCTTCCTGCGGAGCTGAACTATCCATATCATCCAAGTCTTCTTGTTGATCATAATCACTGGAGCTGCCTGAAAACATTTCACTTTCCTTCATGATGCTGCTGTTATCATTCATGTCTCTCACTGAGAGTGATATCATAATGATGTCATTTTCCAAGGTTAAATTACAAGACTCTGCTCTTCCTGATGTCCTCTCATTTGCTATGATATCACGACTTTGACAATTGACTTTTTTGTTATTAGATCAAATAACCTAAAACCCTTTATATTTTCATAAAAACCGATTAATATCATTCTCTTTGCTTTTTTGTCAAGTTTCCACTAACCACACTTTTTGTAAGTAAGAGGTCTTTGTAATTTGTGTGACTGAATCGCCTATGCCATGTTTTTGAGTCCACTGCAGCTGCCACAAAATGTTCCTCTGGTTTGTTTAGATTTAATTCGTGGATGTTATTTTTTAAATCAGCTGTTGCCACTAGTTTATTTGCACCATTCACACTGATAATAAGTTGGTTGTGAGTTCCTGCACACATAGAATGTCATTTACAGTAATGTTGATTAACTCTTTGTCAACAGCTGTTGCAATATTCAATCGTCCCGAGTTATTTTTTGATATTTGATTCACTTTTGTCATTCAACACTCTTCTGATGTTACATGGTTACTAGCAGCCGAATCAATATACTCACGAACATGATACCCGGAATAAAAGAAATATTTGTCCAGAGTCCCTTCGTCTGTCTAAATCGAAAACTGGAGTTAATTATTACGGTATACATTTTTTTTAACAAATTGCCATCTGAAATTCGAGATAAACCTTTTAGTGTGTTTAAAAGAAGAGTAAAGAATTTTTTAATTACTAATGCTTTCTATTCATGGGATGAATATCTAAATAGTAACGTTTATAATATGCATTAATATAACTATTAATTTGTAATCAGTGTATTCATTTTATTTATATTAATAGTTATTAGCATTTGTTAAGTTTATATGTGTTATGTAAATGTAAATTTTTATGTATATCACCTACTTACTTATATGTGCATATAACTTTCTGAAATTGTATGACTTGTGTAAACTTTATTGTATAAATATTATTATTATTATTATTAAAAAATGTACCAATCACCGTTATCAAAATCATCATTAAGAAAACTGCACTAAAGTTTTTAGTTTTATTTTCCTTATTCTTGGTTTGTTCAACGTTATTAGGACACCTATTTTGGAAATGTAATTTTTGTTTACATTTGTAACAGGTTATGTCATTCCTGCTTTTATTCTTGTTTGTACACGTACTGCCATCTCTTGGTTTCCTTATCTTACTTGCAAAGGCACCAACTGCACCATTTGCGCTGCCATCTGTTTTCATGTCAAGTAACTTCGTCTTGATTTTGTCAGCGGTCACTGCAATCGAGTGTTCAATTGCTATTATCATGGGCTTCTGAAAACCCTTGGTCACTGCATACATGAAAAATCTAGAAGTCACCAAGCTGTAACTATAGGCATCATTGGGCCGTACTTTTTCGAAGAAGATACTGCTATAGTCAATTCCAGTCGATACTGCGACATGCTGGGGAATTCTTGGTCTCTGAAAATTGAATTGAAATTAATGAAAAGAAAACAACCTAGAGAACTTCTGGACCCAGCAGGGAATGAAGCCACTACACACACAGAACGTCGCTTACGCCTAATTTTGCAGGAGATATTCCCGTATCCAGTGCTCTCCTTACGTGAGATTAGTGGCAATCGCACCCGCCTGATTTAAGCCCGTGTGACCTTTCTCAATGGTTGACCTTCAAAGCCAAGGTTTTTAAACATCGTCCTCAGTCTTTGGACGAACTAAAGATGACAATTCAAAAAGAAATTGTCACATGAAATTGTAAGATTAAAGAAAGAAGTGACATTCTAGCTATGCTATTCCCATGCTAGGTAAATAAGGATAATATAAAAAATGTTTTAACTGTGGTAAAAATTACCCAAAATCAAAAATGAACTTCTTGAATTCTTTTTAAAAAGTTTATCAAAATCAATTCAATCAATAATACTTATAACAAAGAAAATTACAAACCCATCCCTAAATAATAATCCTAAAAATAGTAATTAACTTAAGAAGGACTTGAATTTGTTTTCATCAATTTGAATGATTGATTGATTTTTGCTTAAAATACCTTACCTTACTTTCAGTAACATTTCAAGGAAAATGACGGTGGTCAAAATAAGCCAAAATTAAATATAGGCTACGGCTTCTTAGAAAGTTTTCAAAATTTTATTCCTTGTGCCACTTTTTCACTCGAGAATATGACAGACATTCAGTCCTCAAATGTTGAAGTTTTGCGAACGTTTCAGAAGGATACTTGCTCAACCGAAAGCAAAATTTGATCTAACGAACTTTCGGCGTACAGAGGTTCCCGTCAAGACGGATACAAACATTCCGAAAACTCGAAGGCAACTGTGTTGCGCTGAGAAGCTATCACCCCCTCCATCGTCGCTGTCAAGCCTACTGCGCACGCGTCAGTATAAAGTGAGGCTCATTTCTTTTGAATCTTACCCTGTATATTCAACATTTTTAGATTTCTGTAATCTCGGCGTGCTAACGAGCTTTCGAAGCGGAGTTACGGATTTGCTACCTCATTGAAGAGGATTTTCCCAGAACCACGCCGGACTTCTTTTTATTCTTCTGTATTTTTTGAATTGGATTTATTCTATAACATTTTCACCTAAATCAATTAATCCAAATATTTTGTTTGTTAGAGTAATAGACTTTTCCCCAAGATATCGTGGATGATAAAACTGTTTTTCTATTGAACTTTTTCATTTTTATCATTTCAAGGTCCAAGGTGTCTCAAGTGCCTCATGAAACTAAGATAATTTTTATTCTGTGCAAGAAGAGCTAAAAATATTTTTGATCTGATTGATAACAGATTTCTGATGGTATTATTTCTGAAATACTATTATAGATTACGAAGCAATGTAACAAATAAGTTATTTTTTAGAGAGAGGAGCTCTGCTTTTCAAACAGAGGTGTGTGGGACTCCTCCTAATCTTTTCTCTTGAAATACTGGTGGTATCGCATAAGCATTCGTCAACCATGTTTTTTTTAGTAATAACCTTCGTCATCATTTCTTGCTATTCTTTCAGAAGTTCTTCTTTGTAATTAATTTTTTTTTTTTGCTGCTACGCTAACAGCTGCCCAATAATTCTCCTCTTCTAACATTATTTCGACAATATTCTCTGGAGTAGCGTTTCTAGGAAATATCGAAAACAGTTCGTCACGAATAACATTAAATTTTATACAATCAAAGAAACAACGATCAGGATCATATATAATATTGCACCAAATACACAAGTCATTTAATGATTTACCTATTCTATAGAAATATATCATGAAACAGCTATGCCAAGACAGAATTTGTGTTAAAAAGTAATTGAGTTTGCCATGCTTGCGATTTATCCAAGTAGAGATATTTGGAATAAGTCGTCTAGTCCATGCACCATTATTAGATAACTCCTATCTATTTTGCCAGAATTGAACCATCTCAGTGTCGCAAGTTCTTTTTGCTTCTAATTTATTACGACCATTACCTACAAAGTTAGGGAATTTTGTTCTTAATTTATTATTTTTAGATCTGAAGGCGCAGAGGACGATAATACTTCAACAGCTACAGTTGAAACTGTTCTATATGCTCTAGCTATTCCAAGAGCAGTCGGTCTTAGAGCTTTTCCTCTTCTTGAAATATTTCTTTTAGAGTTTAGGCAGCCAGCTGCAAATAATAATTTTGATGTAGCTACACTCATTAGTAATTTACGTTTAAATGCTGACGGTCCACCAATATTTGTTAGCATCCGAGAAATTGCTTTACAAATTTTTGAAGCTCAATTTATAGATGCTACAACCTGTAAACTGCAGCATGGTTTTTTTCTAAGATTATCCGAAATATTTGATTGATTTCTGAATTTCAATGTCTTGGCCTAACAGGGTTTTTTTTTCGTTTATAATTCTTCCTGTTCTTCTGACTACCAGCCAAACAGCATTTGTTTTTTCGGAGGTAACTGTTAAGCCAACTGAGGCTAACTATTCGGCAACTAATGTTACTGTTTGCCTAGCCACGTTTCTAACTTCAATACTGATTAATAAAAGGATATCAATCGCAAATCCAACAATTTCAACTCCATCAGGTAAATTTAGTCTAAAAATCCCATCATAAGCTACATTCCAAATGAATGGTCCAAGTACTGACCCTTGTGGAACACACCCTGGTAACTTTATGGTATTATCTTGCTTTAAGAAAAAGTTTACAATGGAATATTTCTAACAAAAACTTTTAATTTTGCAAATTATAAGACCCTTTATCTTTAAGATCTTACCTGCATTGATGCCAAAATGCTTTCAAAGAATTCTGGTAGCTCTATCTAATACAATCCTAAAGATACAACCGTTTTATTTCTTACATCTCAACTAAAAAAATACATTTTCGTTATTAGTAATTACATCAGATTGTAGATGCATATCTTCATGTCAACAATCGCTTAGTTTAGTTAATAAATATTTAATTTCAATTCTATTATATCTGCGATTATATTAGGAAAGATATTTGAAGAATAATCTTCTCCAAAAAATGTGTACAGAAATATCTAAAGTAAGACTTGTAAACTTATAAATATGCTGTCGATAGAGAAGGAAACAGATAATTGATAACATTAAATAATAATTAGGAGCAACATATACTTCTTTTCTTTTTTGCATACGTATACTCTAAATGATTATTTATTCTAGTGTATCCTTGACCTACCACAATAATCAATACAATGACCTATCGCACTCCTGACCTACCTTAACAGTCTACGCCTAGGTCAAGAGTAAGCTAGATTAAATAATTAATGTAAGTATAACAAACAAATAGACATACTCTAAGCCAAGAACTTTCTATAATCAATACGGATTATTATTATTATATCTTAAGTTTTAATTCAACTTGAGGAGATTATATAAACACCATTATAGGTAAATAAAGAAGTTTTTTCTATAACGACATGCCTTATTTGTGCCATAAAAACGTCAAACTTTCAGATGTACTAAAATCCTGAAAGATAATTTTCCATTTTCACCGAAGATAAACAATCAATTAACAAAAAAATGTTTCACCACGGGTTAAGTGAGATTTAATTCATCGTATAGAAGATAAACAATTTTCATCTAAAGAAATCTTTAGGAAAAAACTCAACTATCTTATCATGTACTCTTCTTATGAATTATGTGAGTAAAAATATTCAAAGCATTAAATATAAGAACGTGATAAATGTGTTGTAAATTAAGCGATTTCTGTACTTTCATCATGCATTGAGAAATTATTGCTTTAGACAATAAATGTTTGTGTTAAAACAGTAATTTTCCGTTTAACGACATACTCTATCTGTTACACAATATCGTTAAATTTTGCAGAAGTACCAAAATACTTTTGTTGCTATGAAGATAACGATTTTGATCAGATTAGAAGAATTCATTAGCAGAAAAACGGATTCTCAATTTTGATCAATTTTAAGGATTTTTTAGTAATAAAAATAAGATAACAAAGCGATTCCTTAATTTTTATCTAGAATCGACGAAGTACGTACATTGCTTCAGACAATAGATGCTCGTCTGATAGTCATGCCTCATCTGTTCCGTAATACCATTAGACTTTCCAGACGCACCATAATCCCGAATTAATACTTTCCTTGTAAAATTTTCCGAGGGAGAGCAATTTCCTCGAAGGAATAATAAATTGGCCTTAGCCTGCGTGCAAATTAATTTAATTATCGCGCAAATGAAGAGCCTTTCTGCTTATTATATTCCAGAAACGGGCGGCGATTCATTACCGGCTTTTAATATTCCCGTCTGGTCCGCATTTCGGAATCAATGCCTCTGTGCTGCCGCTGCACAAGAGAAATATTAATATCGCGAAAACCCCCCCTAGGCCCTCCTCATCCACTAACCCCCATCCCCTTTACCCAACTCCTCACCTCCCTCTTCTACCTCACAAAAAAGGGCTCATCCCGTGCCGCCAGTGTGTGATTCCTTGTATTTGTTTGCGTAATGCGACCATTTTTCTTCGGCTCCCCAAACAGTTTTACAATAAATGGGACACTATTAATCCTGGAAAATGCGAAACCGTAAATTCGGATTTGCAATTTCGCGGCGCGAAGAGTGGGAAGGGGAATCACATTTTATATATATATAAATTTTTTTTCTTCGTTTGGTCTTTCGGCGATGAGAAGTTGGGACGGGGTAGGCGGGGCAAATATTTCTTTTCATTACCGATTAACGGGAAGTCTGGAACTGAAAAGTTCAGCCAGTGTGAAATTTCAATCGGTAAGGCTGACCTCCGCGCTTTATTACGGCGTACTATCGCGGGAATTAGATTTCTTGTTCGAACGAACGTCCGGAGTAAGTTGGGTTAAACTATTTTTAATAGGAAATGTTTAGGTGTGATCAGATGAAGGACTTTAAGAAAATTGTGGAAGTTCACGATTTTAATGAAAATTCTGCGCAAAGTTTTCCCTGGACTCGTTGAAATCCAAGGAAAATATTTGATTCAGCGTAATGCTTTCGTTATATCTGATATGAACTTTGGAAGAAAGCGTTCGTTGTGGTTTAGCCTTACAGCAAATAAAAGTTTTAAAAGATGTGCAAATTTCCAAACATATAGATAAAAAGAGTTGGAGATGATTGTTGAAAATCCAATAGAATAGAGAAAAAGCATGCCAAGATGAGGATGATGATAACAAATTTTCTCATATTATCTCATATTATAAGACCATCACGAAAATAGAACCCCTAATGTTTCTATAGCGCGAAGTTGTAGATAATAACTATGATAATGTTCAAACTATTAGTAATTTAGGAGAAGAACAAGCAAGAAAAACTTAAATGATCTGATATTCCACTCCAAAAAGAGTAACACAATTTACCAAATGGGATCGAAAATACATAAAAATACTTGGAACGGTAGAAAATTTAATAAAATGTAATTTATTTAGTTTAAATAAACAGTGGAAATTTTTTGAAACAATAAGTTAATTTCGGAAAATTCTTAGCTACAAAAACAATTAAAAATATATTTAAAATAGTGGACAAAAACAGATCAAGTTAAAAAAATGATAGATGTCAATTTACAGATAACCTATAACAGCAACAAATGGTAGATGATCAATAACATGTCAAAATAAGATGACCAATAACATATCAATAATAAATCTAAAATGATAGATGACTAATTACAGATGAGAGTTGACACTTGACAGATGACAGTTGATAGTAATAGTTGACAGATAACACTTGAAAGATGAGAATTAATAGATTATAGTAAACAGTCGGTAAATTATAAGTGAAAAACGATGGAATTTTTTTGAAAGACTTCATTAATTTCAGAAAACAAGTAATTGGGAAAATTCTCAAGATTCTCAAGAAAGAAACCGTTGACATATGAATAATAGTTGAAGATTCGTAAAAAGCTTTAACTGAAATTTGCAAAGAAGAAATGTTGAAAACTATGTAAGAAAAATGTTAAATTCATCTAAAGGTGTTATACTTACCAAAATAAATTTATTATAAAAACAAGATAATATTCAACATATGATAGTTGTTAGTTGACAGATGACAGTTGATAAATAGTGGTAGACAATTGACAGATGACAATTGTAAAATTATAATTGAGAGTTGAAAGATTAGAGATTCCAGATGACTGTTGACATCTAATAATTGATGATTGACAGATGGGCATAGATGACAAATTCACTATTACAAATGACAGATTGATTACAACAAAAACAAATAACCTATAATAAATGACAGTTGACCAATTACATGACCAAAATCAACGACAAATGGATGATTGATGTCAGTTGACAGATCACAGTTAACAAATGACAATTGACAGGTGACAATTGATAAATAACAGTTGACAAATGACACTCAACAATTGACAATAGTAGATGATCAATTAAATGACAAATATCAGATGACCAATGACGTATCAATGACAAATGGATGATTTTTATCTCTTGCCAGATAACGGATTACAATTGACAGTTGACAGATGGCAGTTAATATATAGGGCAATATTAAATGGCAGATGATCAATGACGACAAATATTAGATGGCCACTGATATGTCAATGACAGATGTCAGTTGACAGATCATAGTTAACAGATGACAGTTGACAGATGATGGTTGAAAGTTGACAGTTGACAGATGATATATGACAATTGGCAACAGTTAACATATGACAGTTTATTGATGTCAGTTGACGATGGCAGTAGACATATAACAATTGACGGATGACAATAATAAATGACAGGTAATCAATTAAATGACAAATATCAGATGGCCGTTCACAAATTAATGACAATTGATGATTGATGGTTATTGACATAACAGAAGACAATTGACAGATAACAGTAGTTAAAAAATGACAATATTAAATTGCAGATGACATGACAAATGGAAGTTAACGGATGATACAGTTGACAAATAAGAGTAAACAGATGACATGGCAAATTTCAGATGACAGATTGACTAATGACAATTGATAAATGACAGTTGATAAATGGCAGGCAACAGATGACACTTGATAGATGACAACAATAAATGACCGATGATCAATTAATTGACAAATATTAGATGACCAATGAAATATCAATGACGAATGTTGATTGATGACTCTTGACATCTAATAATTGATGGTTGACACATAAGCATAGATGACAATTTAAGTATCACAAATAACAGATAATTAATGACAGATGACCACTTCAACCAAAATCAACGACAAATGGATGATTGGCCCTAGTTGACAGATTACAGTTGATAGTTGATAAATAACAGTTGACAAATGACACTTAACAGTTGATAATAATAAATGGTAGATGATCAATTAAATGACAAATATCATATCAATGACAAATGGATGATTGTTGGCTCTTGACAGATAACTTATTACAGTTGATAGTTGACAGATAACAGTGATAGGGCAATATTAAATTGCAGATGATCAATGACATGACAAATATTAGATAACCAATGACATGCCAATGACAGATGACAGTTGACAGATGATATATGACAATTGATAAATGACAGATGACCAATTACATGACAAAAATCAACGGCAAATGGATGATTGATGCCAGTTGGCAGATGACAGTTAACAGATGACAGTTGACAAATGTCAGTTGACAGTTGATAAATAACATTTGACAAATCACAGTTAACAATTGACAATAATAAATTGTAGATGATCAATTAAATGACAAATGTTATATCAATGACAAATGGATGATTGTTGTCTCTTGACAGATAACAGATTACAGTTGACAGATGACAGTGATAGGGCAATATTAAATTGCAGATGATCAATGACATGACAAATATTAGATAACTAATGACACGCCAATGACAGATGACAGTTAACAGATGACAGTTGACAGATGATATATGATAATTGATAAATGACAGATGACCAATTACATAACCAAAATCAACGACAAATGGATGAGTAATGCCAGTTGACAGATGACAGTTAACAGATGACAGTTGACAGTTGATAAATAACAGGTGACAAATCACAGTTAACAATTGACAATAATAAATGGTAGATGATCAATTAAATGACAAATATCATATCAATAACAAATGGATGATTGTTGGCTGACCAAGGACAGTTGACAGATGATAGTTGAAAGTTGACAAATGACAATATACAGATAACGGATGACAGTTAACAGGTAACTATGACTGAATATTATTATTATGAGCATTGATAGATGACAAATGATAGATGAAAATAAAACTACAGATGAGCAATGCACTAGAATAAATGGTAGACGTCCAATAATATAATAAATATCAGGTGATCAATGACATATCAATGACAAATGGATGATAGATGACAGTTGACAGATCACAGTTAACAAATGACAGTTTATAGACGACAGTTGACATATAACAACTGACGGATGGCAATAATATATGACAAATATGAAAAGCCCATTTACATTTCAATGACAAATTGATGACGGTTATTGAAATAACAAAAGACAATTGACAAATAAAACTTGATAGATAAAAGTAGTTAAAATGACAATTTTAAATTGCAGATGACATGACAAATATAAGGTGACCAGACATATCAATGTCAGATGACAGTTGACACATGACAGTTAATATATGACAGTTGACAAACGAGAGCTGAAAGTTGACGATAGCAGTTGATAGATAATACTTAAGTGATGACAATAATAAATGACAGATGACCAATTAAATAACAAATATCATATTACCAATCACATATCAATGACAAATTGATGATTGATGGTTATTGACTTAACAATTGACAGAAAAAACTTGACAGATATCAGAAGTTAAAATGACAATATTAAATTGCAGATGACATGACAAATATAAGATGACTAAACATATCAACGACAGATGACAGTTGATACATAGCAGTTAACATATGACAATTGACAGATGAGAGCTGAAAGTTAACAGTTAATAAATGGCAGTTAAAGGATGATACTTGATAAATGACAGTTGTCGATAGCAGTTGACAGATAACACTTGAGAGATGACAATAATAAAGACAGATGATCAATTAAATGAGTAATATCAGATGAGCATTCACATATCAATGACAAATTGATGATTGATGGTTATTGACGTTATGTCAAGAAAACAATTGACAATTGGCAGATAAAACTTGACAGATAACAGTAGTTAAAATTACAATATTAAATTTGCAGATAAATGACAAAAATAAGATGACCAGATATATCAATGACAGATGACAGTTAACATATGACAATTGACAGATGAGAGCTGAAAGTTGATAGTGGCACATGATAGTTGATAAATGACAGTTGACAAATGGCAGTTAACGGATGATATTTGATAAATAACAGTTAACGATAGCAGTTAACAGGTAACACTTGAGACATGACAATAATAAATTACAGATGATCAATTAAATGAGAAATATTAGATGACCATTCACATATCAATGACAAATTGATTACAGAATTGACAATTGACAGATAAAACTTGACAGATAACAGTAGTTAAAAATTACGATTTTAAATTGCAGATGACATGACAAATATAAAATGACTAGACATATCAATAACAGATGACAGTTGACACATGACAGTTAACATATGACAATTGACAGATGAGAGCTGACAATTGCAGATGACAGTTGATAAATGACAGTTGACAAATGGCAGTTAACGTATGATACTTGATAAATAACAGTTGATGATAGCAGTTGACACTTGAGAGATGACAATAATAAATGACAGATGATAATAATAATATTTATTCACGGAAAATCCATTTTACAGAAAATAATAATAACTCAGTTAAACAAATGAAATTGTAATATATATATAAAGGTGGTCAATTAAATGACAAATATCAGACCAATGGCATGTGACAAATGGCTGTTAACAAATGACAGTTGACCGTTGATAGACGACAGTTAACGATCACAGTAAACAGATGACATGGCAAATTTCAGATGAGAGATTGACTAATGACAATTGATAAATAACAGTTGATAAATAGGAGCCAACAGATGACACTTGATAGATGACAACAATAAATGAAACATGATCAAGTAAATGGCAAATATCAGATGAGCAATGAAATATCAATGACGAATGATGCTTGATATGTATTGACAGATAACAGATTACAGTTGACAGATAGAACTTGATAGATGACAGTTAATTATGACAGTTGACAAATAATAGTAGAAAGATGGCAATAATAAATGGCAGATGATCAATGATATGACAAATATCAAGTGAACAATGACATATAAATGACAGTTGATAGATGACAGTTAATAGTTGATAGATGATAGTTGAAAGTTGAAAGTATTAATTATAACCCTCGTTTATGATTTACTGATTGGAGGGTGTGATAGAGGACACTCACCCACCCTACAGATACATTATAATTACTCTAATTGCTAATTGTTCATGATTTTGCTGCTAAAAACAATCAAACCCTTTATGTAATAATAAAACAAAACAAAATTTAAATTTAAATATAAATATAAATGACTTTCTATAGCTAATCTTATTTAATTTAGATTTTTTTCTGCCCACCCATCATAACAAAATTTTTACTAATTTACTTACTCAAAAATATTATTGTTTTAATTTCTCTTTCAGTCAAAAATTAATTGATTTCATTGGATACAGCGAGACGATAAGGAATTAAAGTTTATATGTATATGTAGAGTGGGTGGGTGGCTCCTATACCACCCTCCAATCAGTAAAACAACATCAAAAATTATTTGAAAAATTTGTTTGAATAAATCTATTAAATTTTACATCATGTTATGTTTATTTACGGTTTAGAACTTTTAATTAAAACCTTCACTTATGTTTTACTGATTGAGGGTGGGTTAGAGGCAAAAACATTCACTATGATCAAGATATAGGCCTTCGAAATGTGGATGCTGTGTAGTGTGCAAAAAAATATTATGGACCGAACACTTACTGAATGGAGAAGTCCTTCGAAGAGTTTAGAGCTCCCACTAAATATAAAAAAAAGAATAATAGCTTACCTTGGCCATTTAATGAGGCACGAATACTACAAACTAACTCGTCTGATAATGCAGGGGATGATAGAAGGAAGAAGAGGTAAGGAAAGAATGTCGTGGCTCCGAAACATTAGGAAGTTGAAAGGGATGGGGTTTGAAGATCTGATGAAAGCAGCAGTAAATAGAAAATCATAACACGCCGGTGGTGGCGCATCGGTTACGGCCCCGAACTGACGTGCAGCAACGTTGATTCGGGTCAGTAGTCGGATGGGTGACCGGTACCATTCACCATTGGGATACAATTAATGGTGCTTTAGAGTGACGGGGGCTATCCTTTAAAGTAACAAGCTCATTTACACACACACAAATACACAAATGACACATGGCGGAAGGACCACGTGGTCGATAGCCTAACACTACTACTACTACTAGAAAATCATATACTGAAATAGTCGCTAACCTCCGCTTAGAGAGGATAGAAGAAGATAGATAGATATTTGAGTTTCGAAAGATGATATAGAAATTGAGAGCAGTAAAACTCTTGTAATTCCAATTAAAGAAATGGAACACAACAAGAGTTTTACTTCTCCCAATTTGAAAAGTTGTTTCCATCAAGAGAGTAGCAGAAAAAGTATCGATTAGATATAGAAATTATAAAGATCTACTCTGCGAATTAAAAAAAAAATACCCAGGTTAATTTTATTTAATGTAAATTGACAATTTTAGATCATCGCTGAGGATTTGATTATTATTACCAAAAGCTCTTCGCTAATTTACAGAGTGATTAAATTAGCTCAACAGTGTAAACAAGCGTGTTTATTTTTAAAATTAATTGCAAACATTCATCGTTTCACCATTACAACAAATATAAACACCGCGGCGAATAAATTGTTCAACTCTGTATAAATAGTAAATTAGTTTAATTAAATATTGCACAATGGCCAGTGTCGGTGTTTTATAACGATTTCCAACCTAGATCGAGTTCATGCGCGGCCTGCTCCGATTACGGGACGTCTAAACGCGGCAAAAAGCCTTTCACAGCGGCGCTAATGGCGGCGTCGCCAAAGAAGGACCTCGCGCGTTAGATTCCGATGTCCATTTTCCACCAGACGAGAATTACGATCGCGTAATAAAAATCCACTGGCCATATATCACGCTTATGATCTGGTTTCCACTCTATTTCATAAAGCACATTAAACGGCATCCAGAGACGCGACATCGGACTTTGTAATGGCCTAATAAATCAGAAAAAGTAAACATAATTTTCTTTAGGTAATTATTAAAGTCCGAGATTTCTGGTTGCAATGTTATTTACTGCGCTTTTTTTTTTGTCGGACGTGATTAATAATGGTGATGGATAGTTAGGGTTTTCGGTTAAGAATCAAGATAGAGGAAGGGATGGGTGATGCAGATTTTTTAAAACCTTTAACATCAATATATGAAGAATACATACGTATTAAGATAGTATTTGCTTAATTTATTGATGTTATTGGTTTTGAAAACACTGCATCACATATTACTTCCTCTAACTTCATTCCTAGGTGATAATCCTAACCACCAAGACCACCAGCATAATTCAAAAAGTTATTGCTATAGGGTAATATAAAGAGAACTTAAAGGAAAAACACTTAACTAACGCACTTGCTATGTTTTAACCATTAAAAGTAAATAAATAAAATAGTAAGTGCGTTTATCATGAATTACCACGTAGTAACGGTCGTCACAATCCTTATGAACTTAAAGGAAATTTTGATATTGACCTTGATTAAAAACACGAGTACCTTATTTTAATATCACACACTTTTTATATTAATTTCGACAGAGTTATGCTTGTCATTCTCAAATTATACTTCAAATTGGTTACTATTTTATCTTACATGGATCTATTTTAAATTTCACTTAGCTATATGCACATTAAAAACTTGAAGACTTTTGTCTCCGCATTTCATGCACACGCGAAATCCATAAATAATCCACGCGCGCTCGCTCGCTCACCCTTGTGCAATCATCCCGGAGGGGGCGCAGGACGCCGGTGATGTAAGCGCGGCAATAAATCCAAATCCAGCCCCGACGACTGCATCTGGATAATACAGTAATCCGCGGGCTGCAAGTAAAAATGCATTAATATTAATATCATCCCGGGCCAGTTACGCCGTGCAGAGAACTCCCGCTACTGCAGCGGCTGCATTAAAAAATTCATACTGGCTTCAAGGGTTGTTGCAGAAAATAAAATATTGCCCCCGGTTGCTGCATTATTTATGCAACATTATCCACATTCTTACCATCCTCAGGACCTTATATATTCCTTACTTTAGATAGAGGACCTGAATATCAACGTTGTTGTTGTCTGCGATGTTTTTTGGCTTAAATTACGTAACTGAGTAAGCCGACTTCTTCGGGCGGAGAAGTGCGCTTTATATGACTTTCAGAGAAATTGTATCTTATTTGTATGCTATGTAATAATCTCTACGACTCATATAAATTCGTAATTTAAGTTTGCTTTTAAAGGTGTGTAGCATATAGCTTTAGAAGCAAACCTAAATTATAAATGTATGTAAGTGCTTAATACTAATAGGATTCATGCTATAGATCTACAAAAGGTATCGTAATTTTAATTAAAGCTTAACACCAGTAAAGTGTCTAAACTTTGGACTTATTTAGACAATAGATGTCACATTAATGGTGTCCTTATCCTTAACGAAAACTGTAGTTTTTTATTTAACATTTATTTCCTCGCGCAGCGCTGATGAGGTCCAAATAGATTGAAACCAGTCCGTAACTGTTGTTGACGAGGAAACTAAGAGATTTTAATCTTGAAATAGTCTATACAAATTTAAGTACAATAAATTTGGTTATCGCGTTCTACAAGCGCCAGTCATTTACGAGAGCGAAAAAAATTCCATTGCCGGCAAACATCAACATCCGCCCACGCGTATACATCACGCCCCCGAATAAAAAAAGGGAACTGATGGTTTGTTTGAACGGGCGGTTTTATATTTAGCAACATGAAACATCCTGCATACGGTTCAGAGCACTTTAGCGGCACAGTTTTTCCTACATCTCCTACGTTCAGTGCATTAAATGGTAATTGTGGTAATTTTTTTCAAAGGCGGATTTAAATCAGCAAATTTTATGGCGTGTTCCCGGGGCGAAGGGATCCCCGCATAAAAGCCACTCACTCCGTGGAGGTTAACATTAAGCCAATCCGCAAAGAAGAAGAAAGGGGAAAAAAAAACTCCGGTACATATTTTTCGAACGTAATCCCTTAAATGCCTCCCTTTTCTATTACCCGTTTCTTCCGTTCGCCGTGCACGGGAGAGAGGGCTTATCTATCCGGAGCCGGCCGACCGCACCGAACGGATCTCCATTAAGGGCCGCACATTAATTGATCTTGCCCTGAGGAGGATCGACGTGCGCCCCGTAATAAGGGTTAGAATTTCGGAATTTCCTCCATAGCCGATGAAGGTAAACAAGGCGCGCACACACGCAGACATCTGATTCTAGGGCCAATCAATCAATCAATCGGATGGATGGGGGATCGATCGATCGGATGCAAACAGGGCCCTCGTTAAGGAGAACAAATACAATTAAACCCGATCCCGGCACTTGTTTTTAGAAAATGAATATGCCAAGAATATTACAATCAGATATTTAAAAAAAAATAAAATTCAAAAGTAAAAATTTATTTTCACAAACTTAACAACCTAATAATTGCAGTTATCAAATATAAATAATTTTATTGCTACAAAAGAAACCCCTTCTATTCTTCCCATTATATTGGCAGAGCTTGTAATTTTTTTATCTTAAATTTATGTCTTCTAAAATTTATGGATCATAAAAAGAACAGTTTATTTTCTCGTACGAGCAGTTGCTTATATTTTAAATATGTGTGGTCTTGAATTTATAGCCTTTCAAAAGACAGTTTCTCAATACCAGCAGTTGCTTTCTGGACTCAAATTTTCTTAAAATAAATTATTCCTCATCGACAAGATTGGACTTCTAACTTCCCCAATATATAATCTTGAAGGGAATATGATGATGATGTGGTATTTCATATTTAAGGATAAACAAAACATAGAAAATTGTAAAATATTCACGGTTTTATGTGAGATGTGTGAAGTTATCACAAAGTGTTTTAATTATATAGAAAATTGTATTTATTACTAATTTTTAAAATCACAATCGACTCTTGCTTGAAACAGTTTTGGAAAATCACAAAGTGAATAGATAATCTGTAAGTGTTCTACATGAAATACACTAAAGTTTTATAGTCTATAAAGTGGTAGTTTCAAAGCGTTTTCTGATTAAATGTATTGTATTCAAATTGATCAGATTTGTTCAAAATGTTATTGCTATTCTTAGTGTCTCTAAAGTTCTTGTTAGAAAGTTTGAGCAGTTTCTTGTTACAATTCTTGTTGAAAACCGTAAAAGCTTTTCACTTTGCTTCTCTGACTCATTAAAAAACTTTTGTTAAACATGCCAATAAAAATGATTTATTTGTATTTGAATTAATTTTTTTTATTCAAGCATATCTAGCTTTAAAGAATTTTTTATGGAACACACAAGTATTTACCTTCTTGAAATTAAAATTAAATAAAAAACTTTTAATCAAAATGTAGCACCTATTAAACGCCGACAACATTCAAGAATTTCTTGAAATTAATAAAGAGCTCTTTCTGATGTATTTTGTCCAAATTGATCAGATAAATTAAAAATGCATGTATTTCTCGATCTCGAGATTTTTAAAGTCTGTAAAATCTTTGATGGAAAGCTTAAGCAGTTTTTTTTGTTACAATTCCTTGTAGATAATCGTGTAAGCTTTCACTTCCTGATACTTTAAAAAAAACTCAAACTCAAATAAATGACTTTTCTAAAAGAAGGCACTGAAGTGTTGACCTTCTTGAAATTAATCTGAAGCCTAGAAGTTTGAGTAAAACACAGTTTGGCACTTTTTTCACTTGTTTTATTAAATGCTAGATGTACATTTCGGTTACAATGTAACCATTATCAATAGCAAACTACATTTAGGTATCAATATGGCTTCCTAGAAGTTTTTTGATGTATTTAATCCAAATTGACGAGACAAATTAAAAAATACATGTATTTCTCGTTTTTAAGATTTGTAGAGTCTGTAATGTTCTTGATAGAAAGTTTGAGTGTCTTGTTGCAATTCCTCCTAGATAATTGCGTTTTTCACTTCCTGACACATTAAAAAAACTCAAATTCAAATAAATGACTTTGAAAAGATATCGAAAACTCATGTATATAAATTAAAGATTGGTTTATTTAACTAGATTTGCTTTAAAAATGAGTTTTATATTAAGTTACTGAAGTGTTTTTTTAAACTTATCTGAAGCCTGGAAAGTAGTACCAACAGAGCTTTGTCTGGTCTATTTGGTCCAATTCGATATTAAAAATACATATTTTTCACTATCTCAAGATTTTTATTAATTTTTGCGGCTTCTACTTAGTTATACATGTTTGAGTATAAATAAAAAACACTTTGTGTTATACAAACAAAGTTACAAAGTGTAAAAAACACTTTGTGTTATACAAACAAAGTTACAAAGTGTTTTTTATTTATACTCAAGATTTTTTAGCCTGTAAATTTTTTAATAGAAAGTTTTGATCAGTTTCTTTTAATAATTCTTTTTTGGTAATCGATGAAGCTTATAATTCACTTAATTGATACATCTAAAAAACTCAAATTCAAATAAGTGATTTTGCCATTTGTTAATCAAACATAAGACTCTAAAAAGTAAGTTCTATTCATATTTATTTATTTATTTATTAGCACTTCATCAGACTTGCGTTATAAATATAATTCAAAATCCATAAAACAGTAAAGAAAACCGTACAAATAATTTCGCCGGCAAGCTGAAAGACGGAGTTCACTCTTGAAGAATGTTCTTCCACAATTTTTATTGTTTTCTGCATTAACTTAGCGTACTAATGTCCTATCTCCAAAAACCATTGTTAAAGCTATTGTACTGCTATCAGAATATAATATACACTTTTGTGGCAGTACTCTGAGCCAATGTAGAGTTTATTGTGGTAGGTCAAAAGTACGCTAAGTTAATATACTAAATTACTAAATTTCGGGTTGAGTAATGTAAAGTGTTGTATATTATGATGAAACGAAAATAAAATTCCTTACTTCACTTATTATAATAATATACAATTGATTAAATTTTTTGATTGATTAGAGTTGTTTTCTTATTTTTTAAATTTTCATTATATTAATTGTTTCTAATAGTAATACCGAGGTTTCTAAATGAATATCGGGGTTTTAACGCTTTGTAGTACTTATTACGTAAAACTTAAAATCATAATTAACACGTGGAATGAAAGAACAACTCAAACAGTTCTGTTTATTGGTACGCGCATGCACTAGAGGGCGCTAGAAGCAAAATTGGCGACTAATGAAAGAAAACAGACACGTGAGCGCTAATAATATGCGCATTTGAAGCTCAGATAATTCTCACGAGATGGTACTACTAATTGCAACTAGACTCCCCTAAATTGAATGTTTTTTGTGCCGTATACCGCCAGAAAGTTAATGAGCCTTATTTGTTTGGAGAAGCAACTGTAACTGGTACCTATTTTGATACTCTACAACCCTCATATTCATTTAGAAACACCATAATCTTGACTTAATTTTGCATTCCTTGGATTTTTCTTCTCTAATTGCATCCATTTCGCCTTTGATGGAATTCATCAAACATGTTTTTTTGTTTTGAGAAGCAACCGTAACTGGTACTTCCTATATAGATTCTCTAGAACCCCGATATTCACTTAGAAACACTCGGTACTTAGGTCTTAATTTTATCTTTACATTTACTGTACTTCTCTTCTCCCATTGCATTCATTTGCCCTTTGATAAAATTCATCATACATGTTTTAAAAATAAAAATAAGTTCTCACTTTGTACCCAATCGAACAACATTTTCAAAATCCCTTTTTTTACTTTTCGCAAACACTATCCTTTTTTCATAGTATAATTAATTACAGTATTTTCTATATATAATTTCAAGTGTATAAGTAAAAAGTTGTGTAGTATATACATTACATTAGGATTAGTTTTACAATTCTCTTATGTCTGAAGAGTGTAAAAATACTTAATGTTTGTAAAACAATAAAGAATCTATCTTTCTAATATTTCTTTCAGGCGACACTTTTTAAATAAATAGAGTGAAGAGATAAAGAAAAAAGCAATAATTATAGTAATTGTTAAAGGTCAAATAGATCAGGTCAATCTTATTGTGGTAGGTCAGGAGTACGCTAAATTAATGTGTTGTTTGTTTTAGTAATTCTGTAGTGCCGACTAATTTGAGTGGATCAGGAAAGAGAATATGAAGGATTTTACTGCTGGATATTTCTATTTTATGTTATCGCGCATTGTTCTTTATTTCATCTTAAGTAATTTGTTTTCTTTCAGCTGACATTTTTTTTTAATAAATACAGTGAAGATATAAAAAGACAAAAGCAATAATTATAATAATTGTTAAGGATCGAGTAAATCAGGTCAATATTATTGTGATAGGTTAGGAGTGTGCTAAATTATTGTATTGTTTATTGAGGTAAGTCTGTAGTGACGACTAATTTGAGTGGATCAGGAAAGAGAAAGTGAAGGATTTTACTGTTGGCTTTTATTACTTTTTATCACGCATTGTCTGTTATTGCATTTTACGCAATTTATTTATAAATTGATTCAATTTTATTGTCTTACTATTTTTACTTACATTTATTCATAATGGTTCTGCATTAAGCTAGCATACTCCAAAGCCAGTGCACAGTGTCTTATGGTAGGTCAGTAACGCGCTAGATCAATATATACTTTATTGGGGGTAGTTCAGAAATACGTTAGTTTATGATTAGGTATGATCAATAAACAGTGTATTGTAGTAACTCAAAAGTTTAATAGCTTAATATTCATCTTTTTTTGTAATTTAGAAGGACCCTATTATACAATTTGTTGTAGTTGGTCAGAAGAATAAAGAGTAAGTGTATAGTTTGTTTGTTGTTGAATATTAGTAGTGCCAATTAGGTTAAATGGATCAGCGACCTATTTTTATAACTGTTTTATTTATCGTAGTAATCCAGGCTTTAATAAATTAAATCTTTTATGCTAAACTTTTGGAACCAATTTTATGACATTATTTATAAAATTTTTGTCTAAGACAGTTTACTGCTTATTGTGATAGGTCTGGAATACGCTAGGTCAATGCACAATTTCTTGGAGTAGGTTAGAAGTAAAAAGGTAAAAATGCATTTTGTTGCGGTTGGTTAGAAGTGTTAAAGGCCAATCTGCAATGCATTATGATGGCTTAAGAGTATGTTGGATTTATGTAGTTATCATGGTATGTCAGAATCACCTCTTCTTCTTTTGAGGCATTTATCAATTAATGGATGTTTGCGACAATATTATACACTTTTTCTCGGATTGTACGAACCAGACTACCGATAGTAGAATATTTTTATAACTGTTTTATTCAGTACCCCAGGCTTGTATAAATTAAATATTTTATGCAACATTTTTGAAACCAATTTTATGACATTATTTTTAAAAAAATGTATTGGATTGATTTCTCTAAGATAATATACTGCTTATTGTGATAGGTCTGAAATACGCTAGATCAATGCACAATTTGTTGGAGTAGGTAAGAAGTACTCTAGGTAAAAATGCAGTTTAATGCGTTTGATTAGAAGTGTTCAAGGTCAATCTTCAATGCAATATAATGCCTTAAGAGTATGTTCAATTTATATAATTATTGTGGTAGGTCAGGAACACTTTTTTATGCATTTATCCATTAATAGATGTTTGCGACAATACGATCCACTTTCTCTCGGCTTCTGATTGTAGGAACCAGCCTACCGATAGTATTCAATCCAGTCCATTGTCTTATGCCTTTGAGCCACATCTTTTTTCATTATATTCCTCGTTTTCGTTCAATCTTACTTTTTATGTTTTCTAGAAGGATATAAAATTTCTGATTCCGCATGATATGTCCCAGATATGCTACATTTCTTCTTTTTATTGTAGTCAAAAGTTCGTGAACCCTACCTACTTCTTCGTTTGTAACTTGTGCTGTCCAGGAGAACTTTAGATCGTGGGCTTATGTTTATGTTTATTAGTCTTTAGCTTCCTTTCCCCCCCAAAAATACATATAAATATATACACAAATATATAACAAAACGTACAAAAATTTTAGATGGATGAAGCTGAACCCTTGTTTAAATAAAGATAAAGATGTCCTGTTTCTTCGTAACAATAAGGAGGACATCAGAAAACCCACTATTTCTACTCCCTTTGAATTTTTCCTGCGGGATTTTCCTGTCAACCTTATCGCCGTGGTTTTGCCCCTGTCTTCGTACACCAGTGTCCTATTCGAAAGGCAACTCCTCGCCATACGGAGCATAAATAATGGTTGATATTCTCCTATCTACCGACGCCCCCATTATTACCGGCCATGGCATAGCCTTGAATGTATTTTTCGAATCCAACCCTGGCCGGTCTCCCATTGGCCTCGTTCGCAAGAGACTTCACGTGCAGAAGCGCACGTACTCCTAACCTACCTTATAAAACCATTATTTATTGTGGTTAATCAGTAGTATACTAAGTAAATATACCGTTTATTGTGGTAGGTAAGAATAAATGAATACAGAACTAGGAAGTAATCATAATCATCTTTTATTATTTCAATTATTTTCCTTCCATTTTCAATTGTAATATTGTAAATTATTATTTCATCATCTTAGTCAACTTATGACCTATTTCGCCATCTTTAACAATTTTCTTAATATGTTTGCATTAACAAGCGCATTATTAACCTATCTCATAAAACAATTTGAAGGCCTACCGTACTCCTTTTTGACCTACTATTAACTGATCTTGCATACTATCCAAAATCAATGTATAGTTTTTATTACGTAGTAGTATCTTAGGTCAATATATAATTTCAATAAAATTGTAACTTGCAAAGATACAATTTGATTGGAATCATTAAACAATGTATCACGAAGTAAAATCTTCTACAATAAAGTATACGTTTTGTTTTTGGTACTACGAAGTAAAATTTTCTACAATAAAGTATACAATTTGTTTTTGGTACTATGGGTGAATATAGAGTTTATTGCGATAGGTGAGGAGTATGTTAGGACAATATACAGTTGATTGCGAAAGTTAGTGAGTATACTAAATTATTATATAGTATATTATGATAAACCAGCAGTACGCGAAATAATTTTACAGTTTGCCGTATCAAAATACCTTTTTGTGGTAGGTCAAAAGTAGGATGCAATATAGAGCTTATTGTTCTTGGATCTTAACGGCGTTCACTTCGTGGTATACTTCATAATGAAGAATAAAGAAAGCAGTTTTACTTTTTTATGCCACTTTAAACTTTATTTTCAGTGACTAGTTTCGACTACACGGTAAACTAAGTTTGATAGTGATTACCGTGTAAGTAAGTGTAGTCGAAACTAGTCACTGAAAATAAAGTTTAAGTGGTATAGAAAAGTAAAAGTGCTTTCTTTATTCTTAAGAGTTTATTGTGCTAGGTAAGGAGTATTTTATGTTAATTTAAAAATTGTGATGGGGATCGAGTAGGTTAAGTTAGTACAGAGTTTGATAGGTTTTTTAATGAGTTAGATTAATGAGAGTTTATTGAGATAGGTCATCAATGAGCTACTTTAATTCAGATTTGTTAGTTTTTAATGAAAAAAGAACAGATTTAAAAATCGGGTCAGAATAGTAAAACATACTCATAGTTTAAATATAATTAATATAGAAACCTGACACTATTTCATTTTATAATGTATTTTTTATGACACCTTGAGATAAAGAATATTTGAGTGGGTTTGATTTGATTCACTATGTTTTAACCACAAATAATTATTATAACATTTTTGCCATAATAATTTGTGGTTAAAACTTAGCAAACAATTCAATTACGTGTAAGTATGGACTACATAGTAACGGTCGCAACCATTGCTCTAGATATGTACAAGTTATACAGTTCGTTGTTGGAGGTTAGGATTACCCTGCGTTAATAAACAATGTATTTATGTAAGTTAATCATAAGTTAGGTTAATGTATAATTTATTGAGATAAGTCATCAATGAGCCACCTTAACTCAGATATATATTTCGTTTTAATGAAAAAAAAACAGATTAAAAAATCAGCAAAAATTACATAAAAATTGTGACCAAAAATAATTTGGAATTATTCGAAAACTTTAAAGCTATTAAAAATAAATTGTTTGCTTAAATAAACTTAAAGACGCCCAAAGTTGTGATAGGTCAGAAATGCGCTAGATACACACTGAATTGAAATATGTTTTTTTTTAGTACAAATCATTATTGCAAAAATTTTATACAACGACATAACTGTGTCTGTAAGTAATAAACATTTTTTACGATAATGATATGCGATTAAAACAGAGTGAATTTTTCAAGTGTAAGTATAAATTATCACGTAATAACGATCGCAACGATTCTCTTCATTATTTTAGATATTTACAGTTTGTTGTTGTAGGTCAGAAATACTTCAGGTTAATATATAGTTTATTTTTGTAAATAATTGATTGATGAGTCTAATGTTGAAAGTTCATCTTCACTGTAATATAAATAAAACTATATAGGCACTTTCAAATATATATTGTAAAACGTTACAATTGTTTCGCCACACTGTGGCTTCTTCAGGCGAAGAAATGGAATTTTTGTAAATGTTTTTCAAGGAGATTATTTCACACTTTCTCTGCTACATACTTTATGGAAAAGTATAATAGATACATTTGAATTAAAACACTTGTTATTTTCCATATTAATATATTCAGTTTCCTGACACGTGTTTCAATGTGACATCCTTTGATAATGGTTGTTATAAACCGAAACACATGTCAGGAAACTGAATATATTAATATGGAAAATAACAAGTGTTTTAATTCAAATGTATCGAATACATATTTAGTAGTATTTAGTTAGATTTTTATGAAAAAAAATCCGATTTAAAAATAGGTAAAAATTCCGTCAATAACCAATCATGAATTATTCGAAAACTGTAAAAAAATTATAAAAGTCATTATTAAGTGTAAAGTTGTAGTTTAAAATAAGTGTTTGGGTAAAAGAAATTGAGAATTATTAGAGAATATTATTTCTTTTTTTTATATTTTTTGTGATGGGTCGGAATTGCGCTAGATAAATTTACTGTTGTTGCAAATCAGGAGTACCCTAGGTAAATATACGGCTTATTTAGGTAGCTTAATGTTTAGTTTATTGAGATAAGTCATCAATATGCTACCCTAATTCAGATTTTGTTTTTAATGGAAAAATAAAAGAATTGAAAATTAATAAAAATTGTAACCAAAAATAATTATAGATCATTGGAAAGGTGTTAAAAATCTCTAAAAATCATTACTTCTTGAATAAACTTATAGAAGTGCAACGTTTTAGTTTAAAGCAAATATTTGGCCAATGGAAACTGAAAATTGTTAACGAGTATTATTTCTCTTTTTTAAATTGATTCTTTTTTGTTGAAATAGGTCAGAAATGCGCTAGATAAATATACAGTTCGTTGATTAAGTTAATATATAATTTATTTAGACAAGTTAGTAATAAGTTAGATTAATAGGTCATCAATATGCTACCTTCATTCAGATTTTGTTTTTATCGAAAAAAAGAACAGAATTTATAAAGAGAATGGTTGCGACCTATAGTTGAAACAATGAATTTTTCAATTCAGTGTAAGAACAGAATTGAAAATCGATTATAAATAGTGACCAAGAAAAAAATATTATAATTGATTCAAAAGGTAATAAAATTATCGAAAAATCATTGAAACTTTCAGACATATAATATAATAAAAATTGAAATTGTTTAGAAACTACAAAAATAATAAATAAAGAAATAATTGATCTTTTTTAAACCAATAAAAACTTGTAAACACTAAAATATGCATCGAACTGAAAAATTTCAAAAGCAATTAAAATAAAATTGTTGGCACACAAGACAAGATCAAAAAGATTTATCAATCAACCAGAACTAATTATTTTGTAGTAGGTTAATTTGATGATTATGAAATTTTCTGAATAGTTGTACACCTCTTGAAAATGACAAGTAATTGTCGAAACATATGTCAGGAAACTGATAAATTAATTAAGGAACAAAACAAGCCTTTAAATTACAAATCCACGACTGTGATATATATGTATGCGGAAGTATAATTTTTTTCACCGAGTTTTTCCTAAAACTATTATTTTTCTGAATATTTTAATGGTTTTCCGATATTTTTAAAGCCTTTCGAATGATTTTAAATTAGGTGTCATCATAATTTTTACCGATTTTCAACCGTTTTCTACTAAATTAATAATTTGTTTTGTTAGCAATATTTTGTCTAGAAATGAAACACACTTATAACTTTGTTTGAATAACACGTGTTATACAAACAAAATTATAAGTGTGTTTTATGTCTATTGGACATGTATAACGAGGTAGAAGCCTTCAACACCAACAACAATATTTTGTCTGTTATTTTTGTTTTTTTTAGCTAGTGTCATTATCTGTTTTTCGTCTGCATTGTTTCATAACATATTTTCTGTAACTTATTACAGTCTTATACTCATTAAATGAGTACTGCTCATCTACATAATATATTGTTGAGTGGCCTAGCAAGATCCTGTCAAAAGTTAATGTACAGTTCATTGTGATAGGTCAGAAATACGCTAGATAACGTTTGTTATGGTAGGTTGGAGTACGCTAGATTAATGTTATAATTAATTTTAGTAGATCAATAAAGCAGTCGGTTAATATTATAGTGGTGGTGAAGAATACGCTAGGAAAATACTTGTAGATTATTATGGTAGATGAGAAATGCGGGATAGTAATTAAATGCACGTAATTGTGATAGATGAGAAGTACGTTAAGCTAATACAAAGTTTATTTTAGTAAGTCGTGAATTAGTTACACTAATGCACACTTTATTGAAATAAGTTAAGAATACGCTAACTCAATAAAAAATCTATTTGCTGCTAAATTTGCTTGATACTACCACGTTTTTGATTTAATAAATGCGTTAAAATCTGCTCTTTAGAAATTTCGAATGATATTTTAATGATAGGCAGTTGATTAACATAATGTTTCACCGAGGGATTAATGAGAAACAAATACAAGAGATATTTTAATGATAATTTGCAGCTGTTTCTGATTTTTCTCATAGTTTAATTATAGAATATCGTTCGTGATTTTCTATTTCATAAATCTGGATTTTGCTTTTTATAAACAATTCTGTTGTGTTGTATGTTTAATTTTCTTTTAAATTATGTTTAACTGCTATTAATAATTCATAGTTACTAATCAAAATTCCAAAACACCTTTTTTGTATCCTCCCTGTACACTTGATCCTCAAACTATTGTTTGGGTTGGCGTATTCCTGACCTACCGCAATACACTATTTATTCGCCTAGTATAGTGTAATTTATAAAAAAAGGTATATATTTACAAGCACAGAAGATTTAATATTTTAATTACATGGTATTAGTGTAATTTTACTAGAAACATGATTATCTATGAGATCCGGAGGCGCCGCACGTCTGGCGGTTATCGCGGGCGGTCATTAATAAAACTGCCGGCCAATTGAAAGCGACACTAAACACGAACAGCGTCTCCATGATGCGCCTTTAATTACGGCTCTGTTTAATTAACAACGCTGCCCATTAAATGTAGGTTAATGCTAGATTATGCGAACGCACAGGCGGCCTCTAATTCCGCGACGTTAATTAATCCCAACAAACCCCAAAACACTAGGTGTGCACTTACCGGAATAAATGCGACGCACCCCCGAAATAATCAACGCTGTACGTGGAAAAAGTAAATAAACACACACACAAAAAAAAACTGGGGAGAGCATTAATTAAGCGCCGCACTTGATTACATAAAACTACTTAATCTAGATCAAAAGCAAACACCAACAGGTCTCTCGCTTTTATCTACCGTTATCACCAGTCGATTTGATCGGATCGATGCGCCACTTTTCGAATAAGTGCATCGACGGTGTGGAAAGCGTCGGGACGCCAGCGCTAATTGCGATGCATATTTTATACGTGCCAGTCGATCGTTAAAACGCACTTACGCGGCGCCCAATTTCCTAAATGCAACTTTTTTTCGTGTAATTGTAAATCGAGGGTTTGTACACACTTACGTAAATGCGTTATCGATTCGAAACATAAGCGTGATTCATCACCGTTTCCGTAATAGGGGATGATTTTTCAATGGGTTTATTTAAATATCCGTTAGTTAACTAAATATGAAAAGTAAATGTAAATTACCATCACCGGGTGAAATGAGGGTTAAGAAGTTTCGCGGTTTTGAGTTAATTAATGCAGCGAGGTGCGTGAAGCTGGAGGCGGCCGAATTAGGCGTCAGTCGTCCCCCAGAGGGTGGGGTTGGAAAACGGGGGGATCACACGCATCTGTCGCGGTGGCGGTGCGGCGCTGCAGGTCGGATGTCAGGCAACCGTCATTCTGGCCGCCCCCCACGGACCGCCCTACTTGAAATATTAACCGGGTACCGGAACGCCGGGGCTGGGGCTGTTCATTTCGTATTAATATATACAAGGCGTCATTTTCCTCTAACTTCCTTCGTCCCTTAAACATATCACGGTGAACGGAACGTTTTCAACAATTTAACTTTAATTTCATTCAGTTTCCTGTGGTAACCTGAATCTATTAACTAAAATACTTACAAATATTGAAAATAGTGAGGAACTAAAAAACAAATTGTACTTAAAAATATATGTTTTTACGTTAGACCTTTTAGATCTTTAACTTTGTGTTTATAGGGGTATTAATTATTATATTAAATAAGACCTTTTTCTACGAGGATAAATGTAAGTTTCTAAAAGTTTTTATTGTTCTTACATTTTGATTTTTAACTTTTATACCATATTTGGGTTACGGCTTACAAATTATTTGTCTTGCTATGCAAGACCAAGAAGAAGTTCATTAGGAGTTAAGTGAAGAGAATTTTATTCTAGACAGAACTGCAAATTGTATAGTTAGAAGATTTTATGCTGAATTTTATGTTTTTTGCCTATCAGAAGAAGTTTATTTTATGATATTAATTTCTAGAGAACAAAAAAGTTCTTGAATACTTTGAGATTAATTCTATAATCTTATTGTAACCATAAATTGAGATATTTACTAAATTCAAGAATAAATCTATAGATCTACTATTTCTTAGAGTAAAATTTAATAGTGTAATCTTACATAAATTTCATTTCGCCATATCTTCTCGTTTATGCTCTATAGACACCAATTGTCCCTCTGACAAACGAATGTGCAGTTGGTAGCCTTGCGTGGGTTTCGGTATGATTATCCTATAAACTATAACTATAAGATGCTGGCATCAAGAAGAAGAAGAAAAAAAACTAGTAGAATCCGAGGAATTCTAGTCGGTCGAGATTATTCAACAAATTTATAGCCCCAGATCCGTATTACTTGACCCTCACAGATTTATGCCTTGTACGTTCTACTGGAATATCACCTCGTCTCTTTTCACCCCCCTAAATCATTTCCCCTTGATGTTCTATCGATACATTCCCACATTCCTCCTCGATATTTCATTCACGTACAAGCGAATAATTGATGGCGTCTGGCGAAGAGACGATACATTAACGCCCAATCGAAGAACTTCCGCCCACGCACTGAAATGTTGCGGTTACGCTCGAGGAGTTCTGCGAGAAGGCCTTTCGTTTTTCTTTCCTTCTTTTATTTTCGTTTTGTTTTGTTCGCATACATTCTTTTATCGGCCGATCGCGATTAACCCCGCAAATTGCACGTAATTTTATGTTACGACATTACTCACACATACACACGCTCGCATATAAATACAAACGCATACTCAACTCCGTTGAAAACTTAATCAATGGGATCTCGGCAGGCCATTTAAATTTCAAATCGCGAAAAGCGCCTCAATGGACTTCTTGTCGGCCGTCCTTGAAACGCCCGCCATGGGCAATAAATATAGTTGTATGTGGGTACGTGTGGGATGGTAATCATCTGTATCTGATGCTGAAATTGTAACTTGTAATAGATTCGCAGAATTTATTGGTGTAATTTTCGTTTTCGTTTAAATTTCAATTGAACGTTTAAATATTCTATATATAATACGAGGGCCTTTCGGAAAGTTGTAAGTAACATACCTTAAACCATTTCTTTACATTGTCATCACGGAATTTTAAGCTTGTGACGAATTTTTGTACCACAGCTTCATATTACTTCGCCCCCCAGCGTTTTGACATACATAATATTTCTTTCCTGTCGAAATGATCTTGAAAAAACTTTAGATGATATAAGATAATTTAAGGTCATCTAAACGCTTTAATGAACTTCTAAATATTAAGTTTTGTAAAGAGGTGGTAATCTGATGAAGCTAAATCTGGAGTATATGGTGGATGGTTGAAAGTTACTTTCATTTAACCTGGAGAGTTAAATATTCCTAAGTGAATCTCGATTCCCTGTCTCTAACTGCGCTACGCTGATGAGATCCGAAAATATCGAATCTGGTCAGTCGCTGTTGTTGATGAAGAACACTAATTAAAGATTATTTATTATCCCAATCATTCAGTAAAAACTATAATATTTTGATTTCCCTTTGATATAATTTATTTATATGTATTTATGATTTTGCTTAACACTTATTTTTTTAATAAAGTATATCTTTACTTAGTTTTCTTACATTATAATTATTTTTATTTTCGTGTTTTCACAACGTTAACATACGCCGTAATTTATGATTATACAATGTTAGCCGAGCTTTTACCTGAAAGCCCCCACACACACACACACACACACACACAAGCGCACAAAACACAATCCAGACACTACAGTAATGCTTCCCGTTAATTATTTTCAGAAGACTTCTTTTTGCCTACAGACGTTCCTCGACATTTTCCCATTTGGAAGTGTTCCGTGTATAAAAATTACCTCCACTCGACTACTGACACAAAGAGAGATATCCACTTGAACTCGAACGTTCCTTCCTATTTAACTCGTGCACTCTTTTAATGCTCGGCTCATTTATTTTAAGAGTAACGAGACACGTCCTATTCCGCTTGCGAAAAGCAAACACCGCGCGGAAAACGGCGGAAAATATGACCGAAAATTCGGCGACGAGATGAAAAATCCAATTAATTATTGTAATCGTTCCCACGGACCAAAACGGATTTTTTCCCCGGGCGTAATCCCCTTTGATTGCGTAATGGCCTCGTCTCGGATGCTCTTTATCCCTAATAGGTGTGTTTTTTTTTTGTCGGTGAAACTCTTGAGTTGGTTATTGAAATTTTGTATGACTTTGCAAATTTGATGTAACTATGTTAATGTAGCTTTAAATTGATTCAATTGTTCCTTTAATCTTTTACATTAAATAACTGATTCTCTTAATTATTGATATAATTGCTCAATTATTATGGATATTAGATTGCTTCATCCCTCTTTTATCCTAAAACTATTATAATTGCTCTATTATCACTATTTTTCGCCATCGATAAAATCTTTGCTTATATTGGCACTATACCTCAAAATAGATAATCTGGAATGCAACCCACAAGCATACTGCAAGATTGACAAGTATTTTTGTTTTGATAAGAGGAGAGGAAATCCATCATGGATAACTAAAACCACTCCTCCGCGATTGCAGTTCTGACTAGTCCAGGCTAGTCCAGGATCAAAAGGTCTTTTCTAATCGATGGATCGCTAAGATTTTTGGGAGTTACAAATTTGTACTTAAAAACTCAGAATGATTGTTTTGCGCATGCGTTACGTACTTATCTTAATAAGTACGTAACGCATGCGCAAATCAATCCTTCTGAGCATTCTGAAGCATCAGAATGATTGTTTTGCGCATGCGTTACGTACTTATCTTAATAAGTACGTAACGCATGCGCAAAACAATAATTCTGAGTTACAATTATACAATTATACTCTTACTCTTAAGTAACTTTTTGCCCGAAATATATAATTGTATTAAATAAAAGCTTAAAACGTTTTTTGTTTTTTTTTTAGAACTTTCAATGGACATTCCGTTTAACTAATTGGAAAATTTCATTATAATTTTAGTACAAATATTATGCTGAATTTATTTATTATGTTGGTAGCGACCGTTATGATAAATTTTACATTAAATCCCAAGAAATTGCAACATTCACAACTTCCCTTCAACGTCTTTAACGCTATCCTTTCAATATTGTACCTGTCAACTTAAGCATCTTCTGCACTAATAGTGGATTAGATGGTAACCGCATTAAAAACAATTTATCCTTTCACCATTAATTACTTTAACTTTGCATTAAACAATTTTCGCAAATTATAAGCTCTTGCGTGATTACTTTTGTGTACCTGTCAGCTTAACGGTTCTCCCTCCGTTAAGAGCTTAATTCATCGGCGAAACACTTATTGTCCAAACTTTGCATTAAACGCCGAAGGGACGAAAGCGAGGCGTAATTTTTTTCGTTAAATTTGAGTTTTGTAATTGAATTAATTCGTATTGTAGGCGTTTAATAAAGCGCGGCCCGAACAATGGCGCAGGAGGGCGGCTTAAGGAAGGGTTAAAATTTGAGCGCGGGGCGAATAAATGGGCCACTCTTTTTCCACTGCCGCCGGCGTTGAATTTCAATTTGAACCCGATAAAGAGTCAGTCGTCGTCGTTTTAATCTATTGTGCGAATGGTGTATGGAAAACGCCTTTGTAACGTTAAACTGTCGCCGTTTCGTCCCCCTCCGCGCGGGGTAGGGTCGGGGGGGCGGCAGTGTCGTCGTCGCGTTTCACGGTCCCCCAGGGGGGTGGGCGAGTGCGGGGGAGGGGTCCCCCCCTAGAAGCGGCGACATTATCGCCCCGCATTGTCAATATTAAACATTTTGCGCTCGCGTTTCTCTGTTTTCCTCCCCTTTGTTACCTGCTTTGTAATGCGATATCGCCCGCCGCTGATGTTTATGCATATAGTTCGCGGTATTAATTTTAAGACTGTCGATTTAACAAGTCGACATGAGAAGACAATCCTCTTCAACTTAACTAATTAACTGGCGGAAGTTATACCCTCGTGTATGTGGGTCGCAAAATGATGATGAAAGTTTCGAGGATATTTCGACTAATATCAGAACTTGGTACTACTAACCTTTGAGAAATTATACTGTAGTGAAGGGAAGCCTTCCAATATCATCCTGTTCAATTCCAAACCCTCTGTTACAGAACCACTCAGAATTACGTAAAAGAATCCACCAATACATCATTTTGTAACTATTATAGATAGATCTTGTATTTGATTCTAATTTTTCACTTGGTGAAACATTGTGTTAATAATAGGTTGTTGAAAAAATTCACTTGGTTTGTTTCACTAAATTGTTTATTTTGTATTCGACTAGTTTCGGCACTGGGCCATTATCAAGAATTCTTGATAATGGCCCAGTGCCGAAACAAACCAAGTGAATTTTTTCAACAACCTATTATTATAGATAGGATGTACTACGTAGTTTTTGAGTTAACGTGAAGTGATTAACTAGAAACTGTTATTTTCTTAAATTTTAGAATGACTACTAAAATCTAAATCGTTTTTCAAGCTTTAACTTATGTTTCAGAAGGCTTATGTAATATAAACTCCATTCTTGGAAACACAATATTAACAATATTCTACAAATAAAGTGAGTTTAAAAATTTTTTGATCCAGACCTAAAAGCACTGGGCCAAATTTCAGACATTTAAAGCCACTATTTGGAATGATACAAATAAATCGTAGCAGCAATCATTTTTAGCTTTTACAAAAGCTACAATAATAAGGGAAAACTGTTTTGTTAGGATAACTACAAATATCAAAATCATTCTTTGGATTAAAGATCTAAAGAGCTTGCAGACTTCAAGCAACTTGTTTCTTTTCAATTCAATTCAATTACTTTGAATCAGTTTAGAGGTAATAAACACTAACATTACCTACTTACGGAGAGCAAATTATAGAATCTTATTTTTGGTTCAATACAAGAGATAAAGGTAATTTAATGGTACACTTGATTTATAGTCAAATATTGTTTGATGTTGAGTTTAGCAAATATCAACAGAGTAAGTTACACTAAAGCTAAATTGACAAAAGAAAATAGCTGTGCTATGTTTCATATAAATATCAAAATTATTATTGGGATTAAATAAACAAAGTTGCTTGGGGAGAGTAATATCTAATATTTGTTGCAAAGAAAGAGAAACTCCAAAATCCTATATCTTTAGGAGTAGAAAGCTACATTTTATAATTATTTCATTTTGGCACTCAAAGTATTATTGATGACGCTCATGTTTTATAGGCAATTAATTTTTATTCCTAAAGCTTTGATGAATTATGTTATTGAATTAAAACACTTTGTTACAAAGTGTTTTAATTCAATAGTGATAACTTCGCACAACTGAAATTAAACCGTGAATATGTTATGTATAAAATTAATCAAAATATATAAATTTTGAAAAGTACTTGTGTTCCATGATTTTATTTCCTATTTCCTGGTACGTTTTGATCTTTACTGTTCATTTCCATAGGTTATATTTCTTTGTAAATATAGAAACACGTTTCTGCTACTTTTTCCCAATATTAAAAATACAAACATAGAACCCAGAACAAGTGTTTGCTGTAGTTAATGCTTGAACAAATGATTTATTTTAGATTATTTTGCATTTATGATATTTTGAAATTGTCAAAGTATCTACTTAGAAACAATACCTCATTAGCAGCTAATGACTTTTTTTGAAGCAAAGTATTTTTAATTTTACTAATTGATTATATTTTTCTTTTCAGGTATGTACGCTGCAGTTGATTTCTTCATTCATCATCGAATAAATGTGGTAATTGTAAGTGTGTAGTATTAAATTGTATTAATAATAACGTAATATGTAATTATTTCATGAATTGCTTGCATGAATTTGAGAAGGCCAAAAAGACAACTAATGAAAAAACTTAATCTGTAATTGTTTATTTTTTAATTTCTCTAAAATATTTCAAACATTCAGTATTTTTATTCAACATATTTCAAATTGATCAATCCTTTTTAAGTTTTTATAATCGCCTAAAAATAGTTAACTTTGATCCAGACTTCTTGAATCTGCTACAGTCTTTTTTGCGGTTTTGAAACCACTGAGATGTTAGAAAATAATACATCAAAATTTTATCTATTAATCGTAACGACGGAAGCTACGTATATCTCTTGTAATTTCGTAGCATCTAGAATTTATGAATTAGTGTAATATTATACCTTTTTATCGAAACAAACGGTTTTGATCCTTTCTTACAACTAACTGCTCGATGTCTTCATTTGTTCCAAAACTGTTGAGATGATGTATTATTCTCCATCTTCTCTATATTACGATCGGTCTTCCTTAGGCTTTATTTGTAATTACCTGAAAGCTGTAAACTTTGTTTCAGTTTTCTTAAATCTACCAAAAACCAAAACCCAAAATAGACTGTGGGTTTTGGTTTTTATTTCGAAACTTTATTTTAGTCTTCTAGAATCTTCCACAGTTTATTTTAGCGGTTTTTTATTTATTTCGAAACTTTGTTTTAGTCTTCTTGAATCTTCCACAGTCTATTTAGCTGTTTCTTTATATTTTTCGATATTCCTATGATATGATGATAAAGAATGACACATGATTTTTTTTCTTTTAATCTTGAAGAAGCTACCCATATCTCTTATAATTTCATAGCATCTAAAATTGTACATGTAACTACTAAGAAACAATTTCTTGTTAGAGAAACAAATACAAATACTCGTAGTCTTTTTGTTCCGAAAGTACGGAGATGATGTGTTATTCTCCATCTCAGTAATTTAATCTATTTTTCTAGAGCTCTCTTTATAATCCCTTGAAATTAATTCTATAAATTTTGATCCAGTCTTCTTGCCTTGTCTATTTTTCTTCATTTGTTTTGAAAATACTGAGATGATTAAGAATAATACATCAAAATTTTTTATTTTAACCTTAAAAAGCTTAGCAAATCTCTTGATTAAGAATGATCCATCAAATTTTTTTATTTTAATCTTAAAAAGCTTTGCAAATCCTATAAATTTTGATCCAGTCTTCTTGCCTTGTCTATTTTGCAATTTCTTCATTTGTTTCGAAAATACTGAGATGATTAAGAATGATTCATCAAAAGTTTTTTTTTACCCTTAAAAAGCTTCGCAAATATTGTGATTAAGAATGATACATCACATTTTTTATTTTAATCTTAAAAAGCTTTTCAAATCCTATAAATTTTGATCCAGTCTTCTTGCCTTGTCTATTTTGTAATTTCTTCATTTATTTCGAAAATACTGAGATGATTAAGAATCATACATCAAAATTTTTTATTTTAACCTTAAAAAGCTTCACAAATCCCTTGATTAAGAATGATACATCAAATGTTTTATGTTAATCTTAAAAGGCTTCGCAAACCTCTTAAAATGTCGTACCAAAATTAATGTAATAACATATCATACATATATTAATGTCAATCAACTGATTTTGATCTTGTGTTACATCTAACAACTCAGAGTTAACCCAAAGTTCTTCTTACACTGCCGATTAATTTTAATCAACCTGGAGGAAACAACTGGTTTTGATCCTGTATTACATCTAAACATCTAACAATTTAGAGTTAACCCAAAGTCTTTCTTGGGTTTAAGTTTTTAGACTAACAGATTAATCTTAATCAATCTGGTAAAGAGATTTTATACCAATTTTTTAACCATAATTAGTTTTGCTAACATTTCCTTGTCCTGCCGTCTCTGTGTGCATATTTTATTTTTTATTATACTTGTACATAAAATGTAAACTTACAAATATTAGTTGAATCATTCGCCAAGCTAGTTAAAAGTATACAATATTCGAATACCAAACAAATCGTCAAACTTTAGGGCGTAGAGATTATTTTTTTGATTTTATAGTTCCCAAATATTAAGGAGTTTTTAAATATTCAGAAATGGTTAATAATAACAGGTCTTCTCTTATTATCTTCTTCTGTTAGTATTAACCATTTCTGAATACTTAGGAGACTTTAAAATATTGAAAATGAAGAAGAACCATAAATGTAAGAAGGGTATATAGTTTAAGAGTTTAAATTTAGAACTTAGAACTTTAAAGTTTAAAAATTTTAGTTTAGTATTTGGAATTTAGATTGTAATATTGTGAGTTAAAATGTTACGCTTAGAAATCATTAGGGTATGGAGTTTAAAATTTAGAGCTTATAGTTTAGAAACTGTTGCAAATTGTAATGCATGGCTTTTGGCAGAGTTGTATGGATTTTTCAAAATACAAGAAACCAATTAACGTGTACATACCACTTAAAAAAACAAAAACTTGTACAAAGAAGTTAATTGATTGCTTTATTTTAATCAATGAAAATACACCACGAAGTGGTTTTCGCTACTTTAATCTTACCAATGTAATAGTTGTAGATTCTTAATCTAGTATTGAAATTACATCGTTCTTTGGCTTATTTTTCTAGTAGTAGTAAGTATTTTTGGTTTATATATCGAGTGTTTTTGGTGCAGTATTTTGAATAACCAAATTATCTACATCTTAAATAGAAGAATTAAGTTGAAAATTTCTACACAAATTTCTCTAAGATCTTACATTCTTCTTTTCAAGATTAATAAGTTCTAAAAAAAACCTGGAAGTTTTGGGAATAACTAATAGTTGTAGAATGTTAAACATTACTAAAAGCTTGTTGAGCAACTGAAAATTTCTAGACAATCTTCTAGGCGAAGTCTTCTTGATTCCTTGGTTTTTGCAAGATTGTAACAAGTTCTAATAAAGTACCTGGAAGGTTTGAGAATAACTAACAACTGTAGAAAGTTAAACGCTATTAAAAGCTTGTTGAGCAACTCGTTATATAAATGACACACTGACGTAAACCTAGCAGAGCTTTATAACATTGAAGATTACTTCAAAATTGATATGCGTCAATTCCACAATTAGAATTAATACAAACTGTTAAAATCCGTTTACGTTATAAAATAATTTTTAAGTTATGCTGTATTCGTATGTATGTATACCTTATAAAATAATAGAAGTTGGACCTAAATACCCAAGAAATAGCAAGAAATGGCTTCAATCATAAGGGGCTAACAAGTGCTCCAAATTTTTAAGTGATTTAATACATAAATGGTAAATTAAGTTGAAAATTTCTAGACAATCTTCTCCAAGATCTTCCAGCTGAAGTCTTCTTGATTCCTTGGTTTTTGCAAGATTGTAACAAATTCCTGGAAGTTTTGGGAATAACTAACAGTTGTTAGCCAAAAATGGCTATAACCATAAGGAGCTAACAAGTGCAATAATAAAACACTATATTTTTGCTACTAAATCTTACTGATACAATCATAGTAATAGTTGTAGATTCTTAATCGACTATTGAAATCACATTATTCCTTGACTTATTTTTTACTGCTACTAGAAGTATTTTAGGTTTGCATATTGAGTTTTTTGGTACAATATTTCGAATAACCAAATTGTCTACATCTTAAATAGGAGAATCAAGTCGAAAATTTCTAGACAATCTTCTCTAAGATTTCTTGACACCTTGGTTTTTGCAAGATGTTCTAAAATAGGACTTGGAAGTTTTGGAAATAACTAGTAGTTGTAAAAAGTTAAACACTACTAAATGCTTGTTAAGTAACTGGTTATATAAATAGAAAACTGATATAAGCTCATAAAATAATAGGGGTTTTCAAAAATTCGACCCAAAAACCCAAGAAATAACAAAAACTGGCTTCAACCATCAGGATTTAAAAAGTGGAATGGGTGGAAGAACCAGAGAAACCATGAACTCGGCATTTAAAATCTATGCTCCAAATTTTGGTGCATAAATGGTAAATTTAGTTGAATATTTCTAGATAATCTTCTCTAAGTTCTTCAAGATGAAGTCTTCTTGATATTTACAAGATTGTAACATGTTCTAAAAAAGGACCTGGAAGTTTTGGCAATAACTAACAGTTGTAGAAAGTTAATCGCTACTAATAGTTTGTTGAGCAACTGGTTATATAAATGCCACACTGACGTAAGCCCATAAAATAATATAGGTTTTCAAAAATTGGATCTAAATAGCAAAGAAATGGTAAAAAATGGGTACAACCATCTGGAGCTAACAAGTGCACTGGATGGAAGAACCCGAGAAACCGTGAACTCCGCCTTTAAGAACTATGCTCCAAATTTTCAAGTGATTTAATACATAAATGTTAAATCACTTGAAAATTTGGAATATAGATCTTAAATACAGAGTTCATTAAAAGAGCATTTATGTGTTATTTTTCATTAGATCTTCGTTTTGACGTCTTGGTTGCCTTCTTTACAACTTGTAGTGATCTTGAAATACATCTCGGATTAAATATTGGAATTTTATCAAAATGTTGTTTGTTGTATTTAATGAATGCAGTGGTGAACCAAGATATGTGACATTGATTTGTTTTTTTCTAAAAACGAACAGTTTTTATTTCATTTGAATATCTTACTGAGTCCTTAGTACACTTATTACTTTTAACCACTCTCTAGGATTGGAATAAAATTTCTAAATCTTAAAAGTTCGGTCTTGCTTGCTAATTTTAGAGGTAAATATATTATTTTCAACAATTTACCTGAGCAAATTAGTTAATTGGATTGTTATTGATACTATAGAAAATGACTAATACTTGGAGAAAGTTAAACACTGATAGAAGCTTATTGAGCAGTTGGTTATATAAATGTGGCGAAGAAAAAAATATAATATGGCCAAATAGATGTTTTGACACGTTTTGATCTTTACGTATTTTTAGTTTGTACATTTAGGACTTTTTTGGACGAAGGCCAAATTATCAGCTTGCAATATTTTGAGAACTCCTCAAGTGGAGAATTGTATTACAACCTTCTAGGCCATCCTCTCTAAGATCGAAAGTATTTTTATTTACTCTTCAAAATGAACTACCACATAGTAACGGTCACCACCATCAATTTCATCACTAAAATTTCGGTCTTGCTTTACAACTTTACAGATTACATTACATTAATATAAATTTTTCAACAATTACCTGAATAATTTAAGTAGACAATTGGATGGTTCGTGATACCATCAGAAATTATTAATTATTGGAGAAAGCTAAACAGTAGTACAAGCTTGTTGGGCAACTGGTTGTATAAATATCGCCAAGAAAATGATGTGATTTTTGATACGTTTTAAACTTTTAAGTACTTTTAGTTTGTACATTCAGTATTTTGGATGACCAAATGATCAGTCTGCGTTATTTTAACATGTTGAACGGCTATGTTTTCGCTAGCGCCCTTTAACCATTTCCTTGCTCTCGAAAGCTATCTTTCTCCGAAACACTTATTGCATTTCCCACTTCGAGGCCTTCATGAGGCGTATTGTATTTTTCTTCTAACGTAACGCGTTGCTTAAGATGATATCAAAAATTTGGGCCAGGGAGGAACTCCACCGATCCACGATGGGCATTCAACGTGCTATAAAGTGGCAACTTTCTTCTCGATATCGTAGTTGTCATCTTTACAACTTTACCTTATATTGTAGCTGGATTCTTTGGGTTATGGCAATTTAGGCTAATATGTGACTTTATTTATTTTCTTTAAAAATTAACGGTTTTCATTTTATTGGTATCTTATTAAGTTTTTTTTTAGTTTACTTGTTACCTTTAGCCACCCTCTTGGATTGGAAAAATTTTGCAAATCTTAGGATTTCGGTCTTGCTTTAAAATAATCCAGATCAATTAATATTAATTTTTGAGTAACTTAAGTAGATAATTAGATGGATATTAATACCATCGAAAATGACTAATACGAGGGGAGTTCAATAATTAATGCAATACATCTTTTTCGGCTACGTTTCGTTGAAAAACCTGAACATTTCGAATAGAACATCATTCAATATTCCTCTTCGTCTCGTATAGTTTCATTGATTTCCAATAGGTGAAAGCATTATACTTAGCTGTCAAAATGACGTCTGTAAAGGAGATGCGTTCCAAACAACGGGAAGTGATTTAATTTCTTTTGACGGAAAACCAGGACATGTTAGATATTAATAGTCGCTTGCAGAACCCAAGGCCATAAAGAGCAAAGGAGAATAATCGGAATTGCTTTCTCGGTATGCAGCCTCATACCGTGCAAGCAATTCCGATTATTCTTCTTTGCTCTTTATGGCATTCGGTTCTGCAAGCGCCTATTAATATATGAGATGCCCTGGTTTTCGTGTCAATTTTGTCAAACATTGTTACAGGCGATGAAAATGGCTTCATCACTTCAAACCCGAAACAAAATGGTAATCAATGGATTGGCGCTACACTCACTCCCTTGTCAAGAAAATCCATCTTAGATGTTAATGTTTATTTTAATTTTAAGTAAGCACTATGTTTAGATGTAATATTGATCCTAGGAATGACCTGTATAAACAATTAATTGTATTGTATAGCATGAATAAACAAAAAAAAGTTTAAAGCCATACCCTCAGCTAGTAAAGTCATGGCTACGATCTTCCTGGATTCTGAAAGGGTTATTCTGTTCGGTGTCCTTCCCTATGGTCAAATGATCAACTCTGAAGTGCACTGTGCTACTCTTTCGAAAATTGAAGAAACGACTTCAGCCTGTTCCTAGGTGCAAAAAGCCAAATGAACTTCTCTTTCCCCATGACAATGTCAGATCTCACACAAGCCTTTACACAAAACTTCAGTGGACTGTTCTTCCTCATCCATCATACAGGCCCGATCTCGCACCGCCGGATTCTCATCTATTTGGCCCAATGAAGGACGCAATCCACGAGAAGCACTACGCGGATTATGAAGACGTTATTGATGCAGAACGATGTTGCAAACATACAGGTCCTCACGTCAAGCTGGAGTAAAGTCATAGCATTGAATGAAGATTAATTGAAAAATAGTGTCTTGTATCAAAAAGATTGGGGAATAACATGGCGCATTTGAATGCTGAATAAAACAACCCTTCTTCCAGAAAAAAAAATGTGTTGTATTATATATTGAACCCCCTTCGTAGTTGGAGAAAGCGAAACACTAGTAGAAGCTTGTTGAGATTGTTGGTTATATAAGTTTTTCAAAGGTAAAATGTGATGTGACCCAATAGACTTTTTGCACACGTTTTGATCTTTACAAATCGTTTTAAAGATTTTTTACAAATAAGTGCATGAAAACTAAAAGGAATATTTCAGAAAATACACTATGTTGGTTTATTACATACCTGCCATATTTGTAAATATAGTTTACACGTTTACAAGACCATTATCAAACGTACAATGGTTTTGTAAAGGTAGAAACTATTGGCACAAATAAATAATGTGTGTGAAATCAACAAAGTGCAGTTTATTTGAATCTTCCTGATTTCAAGATGTTCCACAAAGTAATCACCTCCACCATGAATCATAAAAATGTTTCAATTGACAATATGTTTATTTATAGAGATATTAACCATGTCTACGTAAAATAATAAGTTAACCATTTAAATAAAAATATGAGTTTAAAAAAATTAGAATTGGCGGAGTTCTTGTAATTTTCTTCTACTCAGGCCTGTAAAATCAGACGATGGTATATTGGGAGAATTAATACAATTGTTATGTTCCATTTGTTTATTATCAGGTAACTAACACGTGATTTAGGAACTTTAAATAAATAAATCCTGTGTGTGATATCAACGAAGTGTATTTTCATTTAAAGTTCCTGATTCAAGATGTATCTTAAGTGATGGCTTCAAGCATTAAAGATACGTGTTTTGGTTATTACGGATCACTTTCAAAGGTAAAACAAAGTTAGTTTTAACTTTGAGAGTGTCAATTACCTAATAATAAATAATTTTAACATAACAAATGTATAACTTCTCCCAATATGAAAATTTGGTTCTATAAAGAAAGTAGGAGAAGAAGTATCGAATTTAGACGATGGTATATTCATCATTTGTAGATTTTAGTCATTAAGACAATACTTTAATTATTACCAGCTTATTTATGTTCATTTTTTACTTGATTAACTTATTATCCTCATTAAAACTTGCTGACAATTCAAGTGAACTTGTAATTAAATCTTAGTTTTTGGTAATTTTTGAAAAATTAAATTTCCGCCACATCCTCTAGATTTTTTTTCTAATTCTAGTTAAATGTAAAATTTCAAATTGTATTTATTTTAACTATAAATATACAAGGTGTGTCAGTGCAGCGATTACAAACTTTCAGGAGAGGAAGAGTGCACCAAGCCGAGAGCAATGCAAATGACTGGTGTAGATCATAGATGTCGCTACGTAAACTGAATCAGTAAGCGACGGCGCATGCGCACAAATGGTTGTTGTTTCTGCAGTTACCTTTTATAGTTTTTTTTTCTTAGTTGGAGCTCTTGTTCGTGCCCTTTCTTTACATGTGTGTTAAGAAAGTGTTTCGACCATGCATCGCTAAGTGATTTCTCATCATCTTTATGTACTCAATCTCACCAGAAACCCGTGCACAGATACGCCCTGAATATTTATAGTTAAAATAAACACCCTTTAAATTAAACTTCCTACGCTACACTCCTGATGGAACTTGTATTGCGTAGGGTTATTAAAATTATGGCACTTTGTTTTTATTGGCAATTTCCCATTAAAATTTTAAAAACGAACTCCAATTAGAAAAAATCTATAGAAGATGGGGTTGGTTGCATATTTTTTTTAATTACCAAAGTTTTAAAAACCCCAAATATAAAGACCCCTTTTGGCAATCCAATTATGTATTTTAAATTTAATTTCTAGTTATGATGAACGAAATAAAATTCCTTACTTCACTTATTATAAGTGAATAATATTTCGTTCATCATAATATAGAACACTTCACATTACTCAACCCGAATTTAGTTATTTTCTAGTATTTTTGGTTCATTGTTTTAATTCAATTGTATTATTTAAGCGTTGACACTGAAAGAATTATTTGCTTCGAATTTTAATTATGTATAAGCCACAATTCACAATTACTTATTATTTAATTTGTATCATCACTGATACTTTTTTTTAATTTTCCAATCTTAATGAACTTGGCAATTCCTTTCCTTAAACATGATTATTAACCGTAGCTAAATTAAATCGATAGATAATAAAATTCAGGACTCTAATGAGCAAAAAAATATCTTTTGTCACGGGGAAAGTTTGTTTTTTTTCCTCGTGGCCGCCCCCTACGTGTGGAGCAGACACTCGCTCGTCCACCCTCAAAATCTACCAGGGCGATAAGGCTCGCGCAAATGGGCCTTCGAGGGTCGGGCTGTTATTTTAATTTGCCTTTGATTGACGAGCACTCCTGGCGTTGCGTTGCTGGGTAAAAAAAATCGATACCTCCCATTTTCCCGCCCTAGACCCTCATTAGCCCACAAGAAAAAATGTAATGAGTCTTCAAGTTCAATCACGCATGTATCAAAACAAATGTAAATACTTGAATGAAATAATAAAAACAAGTTTAATTAAGCTATCCATAAGTTGTCTCTGATGATGATGGTTGGTGAAATGTAATGTATTCAAATGTTGTAAATTAAATGGGTTTAGAATTTTGGATGTTGATTGGAATTTCTGCGTAAGCAGTACAGACAGAAGATATGTGGGTTGAAGGGATTTTTAGAGAATTTGCTAGTAATAACATAGATAGAATCATATAGGAGTTGATTGGAAAGATATGTAGAGGATGAAGGATTTTTAGTTCTTAGGGAAGGTCGCTCGGTAACTTGGATATTGTAAATAGTAGGATTATAATAGTTGGAGAAAAAGACATTACCGTAGTCAAGAGAGCTAAATCATTTTATAGATTTTTGATGGCTGTTTTTATAGATATGTCTTCTTTGCAAGTTAAGCTTCTGAATAGTTTCTAATTTTTGCTTCTTAAAATTCAGTTTTTGATCTATAGTGGTTCCCAGTTATTTCATGGCTGTTTTTATAGAATTGCTTTCTTGTTTCTAAATTAAGCTTCTGAATAGTGTATAATTTTTGCTGTTAGAACATGTGTGCTCCTTAAAGTTTACTTTTTTTATCTATGGTGGTAGTTAGGTATTTTATAGAAATTGTTTGGAGAATGAAGACATTATTGTTACGATGATAGAAAATTAGGAACTAGTAAGGGAGTTAGTAAGCTGCTTAAGGGATTGAAGGGTTGAAGGTATTGTGGGTGCGTTTAAAATTTTTGTAGCAGAAATCCTCAAAGCTCGATTTGGTCAGCACTCGTAAATGTTTTATAGGTATATATTTAATTCACATCAGCCATGGAATATCCTTAAGGCATAATGTGAATGTGAAAACTACATGAAACAAATTTGGTTTATTATTAACCCGTAGTTGTGATAAGCGTACGTTGTAATTAATGTTAAACATGAGCATGCACGAGTTTCACCCCGCGAATCTTATGTCTATCTCGTACTTTGTTTGTTTTTAATTAGAGTATCCAATTACATAAATCACCGGTGAGTATTCCCCCGGTTTAATTATAGATCAATGTTGCCTTGGAACTTTCGAACTATAAAGCTCACGGCCGGCAACGATTTATAATGCGGCAACGAGTGCACTTAACGGTTTCGGTTATTTTAAATTCGCGGTATTATTTTACGCGCACTTAAATCACTCATTGTATCGCGTTTCGCGACATGTTGCGGTTGTACGTGCTCGGCTTTAACGTAACAATATCCATGCAAACTTGGTAATGGAATTTGCCGAAATCTTTATCTCCCAACGTAGCCGTAACAACAGCGGCGCAATCGATAGGTTCGATGGGTTTCCCCCGTTTCCAGCGCGAAAAACCGCCGCCGGCGGTTGAAATCCATTAAAAATATCCAGAATCCGACCCGGATAATCCGTGTAACATAATAACGGTGTTTTAAGTCATATCGTGTATCGAATTTCCAGTGGGGAAAGTGGAAAAGACAACGAGGGCACGCACAGCCGTCGTGTAACGAGGAGTGGAAGAGATTGATAGATAGGGTATGGCGAGGAAGAGGTGAGGCGGTGAAGAGATTGGATCTTGCGGAGGCGTCAGTGGCCGTATCTGGATCCCACACATGCAAATGCAAAAAAGGAAGATAATGCGAATGCAAGACGGGTTTCGAGCCTGAGCCGACAATGGGGGCCTTTAAAACGGACACATGAGAGTTTCTAGCTTTCTAATCCGATTATTTGAATAGGTAGGAGGTGCGGTGTTTGGTAACCAAATTACTGAGCAATGAAAAATAATTTTATATACTTTGTAATGATCGTTTATGACATTTTTAATTATCTTCTATTTAAAGGTTAAACCGTCATAAATGTTTCGCAGTTTCCACTCCGTTAGACTACAAAGCAATTAGTAATCTGTGCGACGAATATTCCTTTGCAGAGAAACCTTCGTTGATCTCGAGGAACAATCCTCCGCAGCACAAAGTGTTTTTTTTTTCTTCTATGATTGCATAATCGCCGTTCCCTTTGTACCCGCGACTAATTCAGCAAATCTTTATTCAGTTCCACCATCCAATTTATCAATTACGACCCTAAAACTTGCCTAGTTGCACACATCCTGTGCTCGGGCCCGTTCTCATGTCCCCCTCCACACAGTGTTCCATGCGGATTCAGGTGGTTTCGCTAATGCACGCGCCCCCTTAATTAGGGTACCAGTAGATAGTGGTGTTGTTTCTTTTTTTATCAGATGGATCCACGCTTGAGTACCAAAAATTTAACCCCCGCACACCGTCGGTATATATCAAACTGAAATAATCAACGATCTCTGTTTTTGACGGGAATGTGGTTATCAGCCATTTGCATTTTCATTTGCATCACGCAAGCAATGCCATTAACGGTTCCCCTGCGGCATGCGCGGGGTTGCAGCGGGGGAGGACGGCGCGAATTTAAACCGGGGCCGCGCGATTTAGAAGTGATCACAAAACAAAGCAACCCTCAGATTAGCCCGGACCGGATGGATGGTTGTGTGGATGGATGGATGGACGGATCGACGACCTCTAATTAAATTACACCGTTTCGGATCGGATTTCATGTACGGCTAAGTGCATCATCGTGGAAACGGTAAGTGAGGGCGCACATTGCAGCCACATTCACGTCTCCTGTTACCACCATAAGCGCAAGCAAAGGTTCCTTTTTTTCCATTCGAGTTTTAATTTTAATACTCACTTTCAAGATCATATACAAAAGATAATAATTATAATTATCGAGATGAATGATTAATAGAATTTACACTGGCCCCACGTTGGGCGCCAGTGTAACATGCATGTAAATGCATGAGAAAGAAAAACAAGCTACTGAGAAGGAGAAACGTTCCATAGAATGGAAAACACGGTTGAAAGAGAATGCAACTAAGCGACTTTTTTCCGCCAAACCAAAAAAAGAAAAGACAATTGCTAGGGTGCCCTCGTCTTCAGACTACAGCTCAGATTATTCTCTTCATGACAGTAGCTCTGATTTAGATTTTTCGTCTCAGGATGGGGACGAACCTCAGGAAGAAATTAGAAACTCACAGCAAATTTGTGAAACTTTGGTACCGAATGATTATGCTGTAGTAAAAGTTCAGGGCAAAACAAAGAATTCCTTTCGACAATACGTAGCTAGTATTATTGGTGTTTATCAAGGAGTATTTTACACACGACTACCAAATGCTTACAAGTTTTCGGAAACGACTGAAGAGTCCTTCATTGCTGACGAGGATATAGTTTTAAGATTGTCAAAACCTACTGAGATAAACTCTTCAAGGTTTCATAAAGTAATGTCTTTCACAGAAGACTTGACGTCCTATACTATGTTCTAAACAACTTAATAAAATATGTTCATTTATTTTTGTGAAGAATAAACATTTATTTCATAAAATTGTTTTTCATTTGACTCTATTCTCCACTGTTGGGGTAAAACCCAATTTTGTGCAGCAAGACACATACTTTGCCATTTCACTTTCTCTTTCTTGTAAATACGTTGAAATAATATTGTTTCCTTCATTTATTTTTTTCTGTTAATAAAAATTTCATAATTAGAAGGATATGTTATTATTTTAATTTTGATCCTAACAGAAGTGAGTTTCTCTTTCACTTCTAAGTATGAGCCAAGGTAAAAATTCTACATTACCTACAAATATAATTATTTATTAATTAAACCAAACCAAAAATTTTAGAAGGGTTTATTGGTAGCATTGATGTTTTAGGTTGACAATCATTGCTATATTTAGTTAATGTCTTCTTCATAGAAAGTACAGTTATAGAGAAGTAAGCTCAATCTAAACCAAAGGATGTATTAATTTTTTGAAGATCTGGCCAGTTTTTGGAAATTACTTCAAAAGCTGGCGAAGACCCTCAAAAAAATTTCATCCTGTATTTTAAAAGTTGAGCTTATAATATCTGATGGAAGTGTTTATCGAATCCATTGATTTATTTTTTTCGGATTTTCTCTTTACTACACTGTTTTTTTTGTAAGTGATAAATAAAACACTTGGGTTTTGAGAATTTACACAATTTAATGTCGATGCACTGCGACAATTGTTTCGCCACACAGTGGCTTCATCAGGCAGATGATATTTATCACCTATATAATGGAATTTCACCAAGTAAAAGCCTCATCAATCCAATGTTTTTTTTTTTTTGGTTTGAAAAATTTCAACTTAAAAAAACTGTAGTTATTACAAAATAGAAAAAAATATTGAAAACATACAAATAAAATTTTGACAGCAAGTTGAAGGGCGGTGTTCATCTTGTAAAAGGTTCTTCCACTCCAACCCATAGGTGTCCATTCTTCCACTAATTTATAAAACTGGAAATTAGTTTCAAAGGCATTTTTTATGCACTAAAATGCTAGTATTTCCCAATTTTTTTGTAATATGTTTACAAAGATTTGTTACTTTGACAAATGTAACATTTTTTTTTTTCAATAATAACAATCTGCAGGTTTTTCTTTGAGATGTTAAAATTCTTCTAGATATTTAGAATTTTTCAGAAATTTCTCTTAGAAATTGTGAAATTTTTCTTCTAAGATGATAGAATTTTTCAGCAATTTCTAGAACTTTGCAGAAAAGTTGTAAAAAAAATTCTACCATCTTATAAGAAAATGTTCGCAGTTTGGAAAATAAATTCTAAAAGGAGAGAATTTACAGAAAAGTTGGAGAAAAATTGCTGAAAAATTCAAAGATTCTAACATCCTTAAAAAACATGTTGGAGATTGAAACAGAAATTGTTAAAAAATCTTAAAAAATCAGAACCCTTCAACAAACTTCAACTTAAAAAGCTGTAGTTATTACAAAATAGAAAAAAATATTGAAAACATACAAATAAAATTTTGTCAGCAAGTTGAAGGGCGGAGTTCATCTTGTAAAAGGTTCTTCCACTCCAACCCATGGGTGCCCATTCTTCCACTAATTAATAAAACTGGAAATTAGCTTCAAAGGTACGTTTTATGCATTAAAATCCCAGTATTTCCCATTTTTATTGGAATATGTTTACAAAGATTTGTTACAAATGTAACTTTTTTTTTTCAATAATTACAATTAGCAGGTTTTTTGCTAAAATTCTTCTAGATATTTAGAACTTTTCAGAAATTTCTCCTAAAACATGTGAAATTTTTCTTCTAAGATGATAGAATTTTTCAGCAATTTCTAGAACTTCGCAGAAAAGTTGTAAAAGAAGTTCTACCATCTTATAAGAAAATGTTCGCAGTTTGGAAAAAAAATTCTAAAAAGAGAGAATTTACAGAAAAGTTAGAGAAATTGCTGAAAAATTCAAAGATTCTAGCATTCTTAAAAAAAATCTTGAAGATTGAAAGAGAAACTGTTAAAAAATCTTAAAAATCAGATTAATCTTATGTAAAAATTTGTTGGAATCACTATGTATAATTTTAACTTGTACTTTGTTTTGAATTATGTCTTATTTCTGTAATATTTTGTATTTTTTTTTATATGACGAATGTATCTGCATTAAATGAGGCAACCAGCATAATAAATAAATTGTATTGAACCCTTTGACTTTGACATATGCAACATATTTTTTTAAATAATAACAATCTGCAGTTTTTTTTTTTTGAGATGCTAAAATTCTCCTAGATTTTTAGAATTTTCCAGTAATTACTCTTCGAAATTTAGAAAATTTTCTTCTACGATGATATAATTTTTCAGCTATTTCTATAACTTTGGAGAAACATTGTAGAAATTGCTGAAAAATTCTACCATCTTAGAAGAAAATGTTCGCAGTTTGGAAAAAAAATTGCTGAACAATTAAAAAATTCTAGCATCCTTAAAATCATCTTTGAGATTGAAAGAAATTGTTGGAAAATCTTTAAGATCTATCCTCGAAAATTATTTAATTCAACTAAATTTAAAGAAATTAAAACACAGAATCTTGAAAATTTTCGATGATATAAATTCAGAAATGGTGGAATATGGTTGAAACATTGAAGGAAAAATACTAAAAGGAATTTCGAATTATATTTGTAATTTTGTAAGAAAAATTTAATTTTAATTTTAAACTTTTAAATTTTCGATGATATAAATTCAGAAATGGTGGAATATGGTTGAAACATTGAAGGAAAAATATTAAAAGATAAAGGAAAAGTTCAAGAAATGGAGAAAAGAAATTACTGATTTAATTATTTTTAATAAATTTTTTGGTATAATTTCAATTATTTTTAAGCATATTTATTTTTAGTAAAAATGTAACCAATTTTTTTCTTAGCTAAATTCAATTGTTTCATTTGCAAAATTATTGTATGGTGTATAATATAAATTTTAACTTTTTCCAAATGTTTAAACAATTTTTTGAATTGCTTTTAGTTTTTTCGAAAGTATCAGTTGTTAATTTAGAAAACTTAAAATTATTTTCAAAAGTTTTTTCTTCTTTAGAAACCAGTTTTTTTTTAGTTTTTGGAAAATAATCCTGCGTTTTGAGCAAATTTGAAAGTGTTTTCAACAGGCTTTTTTTTAACAAATTTTCTAAGGTTTTTCGTTGTAATTTTAAAGGCTCAAGAAAGATTTCAACTGTTTTTAACAGATATTTTAGCTTTTGGTACAATTTAAACTATTTTTAAGCAAATTTATTATAAAGTGTAAATAAAAAGTGATACCAACAAAGTTAACTGTTTATTTATTTCAAATTTATTATTTTTTTATTTTAACTGTGCTTGAGTAACAAAATTTATTGTTTTCTTAAATTTAAAATTATCAAATTTTCAAAATTTATAGCATTTCAAATTTTAAACTGTTTTTTTTTTATTTCGCTTAGGATTCAATGTTTTTTCTAATCTATTTTTTTATTTTTTATTTAAACCTATATTAAAGATTTTTTTAAATTTTAAAATGTTTTTTTTTTTCTTTCTTAAAAAAATATTTTTTTCAAGCAAATTTTAAGGTTCTTTTGTTCGAAACTCTTTTTTCTTAATAGATCTAGATTAATCAATTGTTATTATAAACAGATTTTCAATTATTTTTAGTTCAATTTCAATTTTTTAAGCGAATTAATTTTTTTATAGAAAACTTTCAATTGTTTTTCCTTAACAAAATCCAATTTTTGCAAAATTTCCAACTGTTTTTTTGTTTCTTCTTTTCTAGTTTTTATTGTTTTTTGACATACTTTATATTGTTTTTTTTCCTATTTTTGGTTGTTCTGTTTTACAAAAGTTTCAATTGTTATTTTATAAGAATTTTTTACTGTTTTTTAGCAAATTTTTAATTGTTCTTTAAAATGTTCTACTATAAATATAAAATTTTCGTTTTAATAACTAGTTTTGAGCAAATTTTTAACTTTTTGGAAAACATACATTGTGTTTTTGTTAAGATTTCAACAGCTTTTTTTTAAATTTTCAATTGCTTTGTATTTCGTATAAAATTCTAATTCTCTAAGCAAATTTAAATAATCTCTTCTTTAAGTTTTTAACTGTTTTTTTCTTTGATTTATTGTTACAATTTCATCTGCTATTAAGCAATTTCAAGAAATTTTAAAAAAATAAAGAAAAAAACTTTTTTTATGGAACTTTTTATAAAATAAGTTATAAGTTTTCTTTATTAAAAAAAAAAATGAAAATGTACCACGAAGTTAACGCCGAGAAGATTCAAGAATTAATTTCAAGAAAGTTTTGAACTGTTTTGAACATATTTTTGGTTTGGTTTTTGTGAGTTACGTGAAGATAAAGTTGACTAATAAAAAAATAAAATTTGTGAAGATTGTTTTTTAATGCTTTATTGATTAATATTTTAATTATTTTTTATTATCAAGTTTATTCTTGAAGAATAAACTGTTGTTTCTTAGCAATTTTTAATTATTATTTAGGAAATTTTCAATTAATAATAATCTTTATTTGGACACATTTACAATACATAATAACATTTAACATACAAATAAATAAATGGTGTTAGTCCGTCAGGGCTATAGACCTGAGGTCTTTCACCCTTGTCTTGAATTTAAGGTGAGAATAAAAGGTATCTTTGCTAGCTGTTTTCAATTATATTCGTAATTTTGTAAAAAAAAAATTTTTTCAATTTGAAACTGCTTTTGTTTCCTGTTAGCAGCGGCCATTGACCGGTTTCGATCTGTTTTGTATCTCATTAGTGTTAAAGCAGTTACAAATAGGGAGTTTTACTTTAGATTTTTAAACTCTCCGGGAATCCTGCTTTAAATTTCAAAGTGTTTTCGAAATGTATAAAAAATATATTTACAACTCTCGTGTAAAAAATTTTGCTTGACAAATTTCATTTGTTTTAACTTAAATGCAAAAATTTTTGCTTAGTAAATTCTAATTGTTTTATAGTAGAATTGTTTTGAATTTTATTTTAAACTTTTTTTAGAAGCAAATTTCTATGATTTTTTGTTTATTTGAATTCTAACATGTTTTTAAGGTTATTCTTCCAATTGCTTTTAAGCACATTTTTATATGTATCTCAAAGCTTAGAGTTTTATTATGAAGAGCTTATTGGAAAATTGCGTTTACAGGAAATTGGTGTCTCTTAGGTTTTGATAATTTTTAGAAAATTGAAAAATCTAATAAGGACAACTTTTTTTAGAAAAAAATAAAACTTCACATGCATATTATAAACACTAGTAACCGAAAAAATGATCAACTCCTAAAGAATAATCTTCCTGGGTAAACCACGTAAGTTTCTAAAAATTGAAAGGAAACCTTGTTTCATGTTATTTTTCATAGTTTTAGTTATTAATACGAACTTAAACTGCCTTTAATATTAATTTTGGCTAGCTGGATGCTAATTAAATTCCTGTGTGGACAATTCCTTATCGGCCGAAGGAGGACACGAAGATGCCGAGATTATGGGGCGTGTAACTGCAGCCGAGGGAGGCGCGGGAGCGGCGCGGGGCAACACGGATCGTATAACTTTTAATGAATATAAACGCCCGTATGTTTTCGACTTATTTAAAGCAGATTTACAATTTAAATTCCGCCGAGTAATCCCGTAATCCCTCATAATTAATTTCGGTACGAATGACTCGCCGGCTTATAATTACAGTTTAATGGATGGCAACGGTCGAGTGTCGCAATTTTCACCAGGCGATATAAAAGTTTGCACTTAATTACGGTCCTTTTTGTGTGGATTTTGTTCGCGTTAAGGGCTCCGAATTTTCTGAAGATTAAAGGCGACGCGCGAAGCAGGGTGGAGAGAGGAGAGGTGGGGAAAAAGTGTCTGGCAGCTCTTTCTTAACTCGTTCGCAGATGCTGTGCTCAAGGATACATTAAGAATTTTGAATAGGATATATATTTTTTGCTCATATACTTAATTATAAAGTAAGCTCGATAATAGTAGTAGCTGTAATATTAGAAAAATGTTATTTACGCTAGAATAGAACAAAAACAGCTTTATTATAAAATTGATTTTAAATATAAATAAAAACATTGACTTATTTATTTGAATTTTAATCAATTCATATTGATATTTATTTATTTATCCAATGTGTGAATATAACTGCTTCGGGAAACTTACAAACAATTTTCTAATAAAGCTGTACTGGTGAGATCAAGAGACCGAAACTCGTGTCTGCAGATGATCAGAACAAAAACCTTTAAATCTTAACTCTTCCAAGCAAAATTATTAACGATTTTTCTATGGCATAACCTAGACCAGCAAAAAGTAAGGATGTAGATAAGTTGACAGTGATCTACCATCAGCTACGGTGACCTGTTTTATCAGATAGTTAAATTTTCAGTTCAGCCTATTTTCGAATAGGCATTTTATATTGGATTGTCACAACAATGACGACGACCTTCTTATTTGGATCCTTCCTCCTCCTCTTTCGAATATATTTTCTTTAAAACATTAAAGAAGGTTAGATTCTTTAAGTAAACATTTTCCACAAAACATTAAAGAAGGTTAAATTCTTTAGGACAACATTATTAATAATATTTACGACGGGTTACGCACCTGTTGAGCACATTATATATAGAACACCTTTTATGGATTTAAACGTCAGTTTATCAACATTGTCTACGAAGGTCTATGACATAGATGAATGGGTAATTACAGGGGAAAATCGCGTGCCCGTGAAAATCCCCGTCGTCCCGGGGCCGTTTCATAAACAAACAAATTCGAACGGAGCTTATAGGCAAATTCGCCCCAGGGTAAATATATTTGTAGTCGTTCCTCCTTTCCTGGAGAACACATAGGGGGAAATTGATCCTGGATGATGCATCAAATAACTCCCTCGGAGGCACGCGAGCTCCTCCTCACAATTTACCCGTGCGTTTCTACTAAACGAATATGATATAAAACATGCTCCGAATATATAAATAAAAATTGCAAATAGAATTTCATAAAAAACGTGGATAAAATTTTCCAAACGTTATATTTAATTTGTGATCCATTAGACTCTAATAAATTATTATCTATATTTACAATTAAAATATCCTTTTTGATGGCCCTAAAATCCATATTAACAATTTTTTTTTAGAAAAACCTTCGAACTTCAATAATTCAAATGATTTCTATTTGAATTAACCACATATGCTAAGAGATCTTCTATTCTCTTCTTTTAAACATATAACAAACTCGTTTTTTGACTTTACCTACCCCTTTCATCTTGAATTAAGCTGACATCACTGACAATACTTATCTGTAAATTATTAAGTAATGTACTTTTTCCAATAGGTCAGTAATACGATATTTTTTTTGTATGCGGTCAGTAATACGCTACATTAAGAACAATTTAAATCTGTTTGTTATAAAATAACATTATCGTAATTAAATTGGGACGAAAACACAAATTAGAGGTAAATTAGTGAATTTCGCGTTAAATTTTCTAAACAGTGTTGGTGTTTTCGCATGCGGGCGCACATCCAGGTATCGATTCACGTCTGCATAATTAACGTACATCACAGATCTGCGCCGGGAACTTGTTAATACTTTTAAATTGATGCTGCAAATGTTGGCAAACTATTAACTAGCATCCGATGAGGGCGTGTGTGTTCGTCTACAATGCACCGAATCTAAGGGCGGAATTAAGTTTGTCAACCAAGCACTAAACGTTGCCCTTAATTGCTCCCCCATAATGCAATCGGCAGAAAGGAGAGCCGAGCTCGTTGTACATATGCATACAATTAAGCAATAATTAGAAAAAAAAAAACATTAATTAGTAGTTGAACATACGTTTGTTGGTACAGTTTATACAAATGATCCTTATAATTATAATTACTTATAAGAAGAAATGAAATCAAATTAGTCAGGTTATTAATATTTTTTTTAAAATTATTGCGATAGGGTACAAATACGCTATAATTTTGTATGGCTTAACCTAAGCAGTGAAATATTACCAAATTTAAAATATATATCATATTTATTCATTTATCCAATGTGAATATAACTATTTCGAGACTTACAAATGTATACAAAAATACAAAAATTTCGACTTCACATGGAAAGGCTCAAGTCCACGTCCACGTGATCTTCCACTTTCGTCCGATGCTGACCATGACTCTGCTGCCAGTGGAGTTCGCTTTGGTGGTTTTTTACCAGTTTATTTGCCATATATACCTTATTAGTTTTCACAATGAAAACTTATATATTATGTCACGTTGGTCTAAACTTTGAACCAAATGGTGTAGTTACGTATACAATTTAGGACCCATTTCAGTAATCAATTATCCTTTGATCAATCTGCAAATAGTGTAGTTACAATCTAGGACAAAGTACGAGCATAAATTATTCCTTGGTCAATCGTTCAAAAATTTTGGAGCAATTGATGTAGTAACGGATGTAATCTAGGATTCAGTTCAGACATCAATTATCCTTCGGTCAATCTATAGTTATTAGACATCCAGAAATTTTGGAGAAAATAGTATAGTCACTACTACAATCTAGGACACAATTCGGGTATGAATTATGAATTGCTCAATCTGTAGATATAAAATTTGGAGCAGATGGTGTAATCACTGATACAACTTAGGACACAGTACGAGCCTTAGGTCAAAATATAGGTACAAGACGTCCCAAAATTTTGGAGCAAATGGTGTAGCCATTGATAGAACCTGAGGCTCAGTTCTGTCATCAATTATCTCTTGGTCAATACCAATCAAAAATTTTGGAGCAAATAGTGTAATTACAATCTACAATCCTCGGTTAAGGGAAACAGGGAATCAAAATGAACAATGCATTATTGTTATTGAGGGATAAACCTTTTAGGTCTTTACTTTCAATACAAAATCTAAAAATGGATATATAAATCATTTATAACCGTTGGTTTTCAAATTGAGCAAATACCGTCACGAGGACGTCGATTATTAATACGGACCGAAGAATTTATGATTTAATCAACCCCCTCGCGACAGCACCATTACGACATATGATTCCGAACGCCGCTGGCTCGATTATGTCCGTTCTTCGCTTGCGGTGACGCCGTTAAGTGAAATACTTTTATTGGCGCTTAGTGCATAAATCCGGTGGTGTTCGAGCGGCGCCAAATGGCGAGTGCAAGTTATAAAACGGATGATTGTCTGTACATTATGTGAGGGAAATTTGTTGCCCTCGTAAAGATTCCACTTGCTCGCGCCATTCTTATCGGACCGAATAAATCAAGATCTCTTTAAGATCGACCGACGACGGGCGAACGTTTGCCCGTTCATCACGTGCAACATGCTGCATTTCCACCTTTGAAAAGGGCTTTATCGGCGGTGTGTTTAACTATTTAGATTTACCACAAAGGGAAAAATTATAATACGAATTGATGAAAACCTTGAAGTTTTGCTTATCAAAGATTTGATACTTTAAGGCTTAAGACTACATACCTCTAACATGAAAAAGCCTTAGTATGTTATTGATATTATATTCAAGCAGAGATTTGTAACGTATAATAAAGGATGTAGTATATTCAGGAATATGAAATAGTAACCTTTGATGTACACAATGATACCAAACATGAGAATGTTACTATCCAGTGTATTCGCCCACCCTTTTGGGAAAATGAAATTCTTCCCGAGAAGTTTCTCCCCTTCTTATCCACGAGCGAATAAATCGTAGATTTAAAATCAAGTAACTTTATACGTTCCAAACACTTAATTACAATTTCCAGAAATACTCTTTTCCTCCGGAACGGCTTAAAATCCGGTGATTTATTCCAGTCGCAGAATGTAAATGAACACGAATTCCTCGACGTGCAGTACCATCTTTTCATTTTGACAATAATTGCTGGAAATTCCGGGGGAATTCGAGCGGTCTGTTAATTCGGCTCTTAGGGGACCGTTGAAGCGAAGCGAAAGTGACAATTGCGTGTGCAACCTGTTAGATCTGCATGGTAAGGAGAGGTCGTATTTGTGTCAAAGAATTAAATTTATTGCAATTACGGACGCCTCTGCCCGTCCTTTTGGCCCCCACGAACCGGTTTCAGGTCCTTTTAATGTAATTCGCATCTTCGGCCATAAATTCGATGTCCGATGTTCACGTCTACTTCTAAACATGCTAACAATGATCCACATTTGAATTTACCACTTTTAGTACTTATGACTATACATTAATTCAGTCTTCCCATATTTAGTATAAAATTTTATCAAACTATTAAGTCAAATTGACTTAAAGAGATATTATCTCTATCTAATTATTATTAGTATTAAGTAATACTAATTACAAAGTTTTTAATACTACATAATCTATATATTCAAGGCAGAAAGACCTCTGGTCGATAGCCTTTTGACAAATTAATACATTAACACCTCATTCATTCTTCATTATTCCAATGTAAATATGTACAAAATTTGTCAATAAATATATGTTACTACTCTATATATTCTTCCTTCAAATATTAACAATATTTTGACATTGTAGTTGACATAAAATTTTATGACTGAATGTTTTTTTTTTGCACTTCCATCATAAAAATATAAATCGCCTGCTAATGTCCAACAGCCAGAGCGCCCTCTAAACGTATAAAGTTTCCCATGTGAACATGAAAACATCCAGTGTGTACTACAACAACCAACGCTCGAAACATGTGACATACTGATACCAAAAAATGGGACGCCGTAAATACTTCACTTGCATGTGACAGGCGTGCGTTGTTGGTTTTCAACATCATTTTTTTTATGTCCCCGTTCGTCTCCTCTTATGTAGTATGATGGACGTGTCAGCGAATTAACAACACGATCTCACACGCCGAAAATACAATCAAGGACACTCCTAAACACGGCGAGATTTCGGTCATACATACTCAATTATGCATGTGTGCGTACATGTGTGTATGCACCGTCACCAAGTTCGGATGTGTTATTACGTAACTGATTAGCATAGTGATGTTTGAAGAATGAAATGTACACAATAAAAAAAACCGATATGAAAATTATGTTCTGGGTCAACAAATTGAAAATAATAACTAGCTGATATTATCTTTAAAAATTAATAATCAAAGGTTTTGCCTAAGCAATAAAATTACGTGTATATTGAGTTGCATATAATTATGAAATTTGTATAATAACATTAGTTTTAGAATGAGTTTATATTACAGAAAGTCAGTGTTGATTCACCAGATTAAAACGTAATTAACTTAAGATATAAATAAGGAATGTAACAGCTTCAACAAAAAGTTTAAATAATGTGTACATTGAGTTGTATAAAGCAATAAAAATTCATTTGTTTCCTCCTCCGTGTTTTATTTTGACAGTTACAGAGTTAATTTATAATTCATTTATACAAATAAATAATATTACAAATCTTCTCTGCAGTGGCCTATGGTTTTCATCCCTCAGTCCTCGCCTCGTGATTCATGGGTCCAAATCCGATTTGACATTCATTTTTTGACGTTTGACATTTTACATTCGACATTTGTAATATAACATTTGGAATTTATTTATTTGGCATTTGACATTTATCATTTGACACTTTACATTTGACATCTATCATTTAACCTTTGACATTTGACATTTAAAAATTGGTAGATGGCAGTTGACAAATGGCAATTCGCAAATAGTATATGTCAGTCAAGAAGTTGATATCTGTCAGTTTATTGTTTTTAATTTGACGTTTGACATTTAAATTTAACATTTGACATTAGACTTTTAGACATTTGACATTAGACATTTTACGTTTGGCATTTGCTTATTTGCTTATTTGTCATTTAGTATTTGATACTTTACATTTTACATCTGACATTTAACATTTGACATTTGACATTTAACACTTACATCTGAAATTTGGTATTTGATACTTAGCTTTTGATATCTGATCTTTTACATTTGATCTTTGACATTTGATTTTTGACATTTGTCATGGAATATTCAACATTTGACATTTTACACTTTTATATTTGCCATTTGTTATTTGATATTTTTACTTTTGGCATTTCATATTCGACATTTGAAATTTGTCATTAAACATTTGATATTTTTCACTTATTTATTTGACATCAACTTCCTCACCAACAGAACCTGCAAAATTAGAATCAAACAAACCTATTCCGATCCGTTTCCCATCCACCAGGGGGTACCACAAGGTTCTCCTCTTTCCCCCCTTCTGTACAACATTTTCTGTCACGATATATTTGACTCCAACCCATCATATTTCCATCCCTCTAGATACGCCCTCCTCTTTGCTGATGACACTGCCCTGGTTACCCACGCCCCAACTCTCCAAGCCGCCCAATTATCCCTTCAATCATCATTCGATGCAATACAATCCTGGTGTTCCAAATGGCGTATGAAAGTAAACCCTTCCAAATCCAAATTATTTATCCCTCACCATAAAATCACACCGAATTCCCCTTCTATTAATATCAACAACTCCAACATCCACCCCTCCAACTCCTGTAAATACCTAGGCGTCCTTTTCGATTCCAAACTTTCCTTTACGACCCACGCACAATCAATTAAGTCCAAAATTAAGATAAGAGCTCGGCATTTCCGTGCACTCACATATAAGAACAAAGGCATCTCCATTAAAACAGCCGTAAACATTTACACATCGATTTGCCGACCTCTTATTGATTACAGTGCGATCCTATTTAACCAAATCCGTCCTTCCACTCTCCAACACTTAAATGTCGCCGAAAGGTCAGCCCTACGTTCCCTTACTAAACTCAGACACCCTATTAATCCCCTACACAATCCTTCTAATGCGCTCCTATATGAAACCATCCAAGTCACCCCAATATCCCAACGTATAAATAGCCTAAATAACAAATTTGCCAATAACCCCTTCAATGTAACCCTACTCAATAAATTTTGCATTCCCAGAAACCCGAATATCCCCCCCAAACATAAACACCCATCACTCACACTACATCAATTCATTAGTTCGAATCATCCAGACGGTTAAGCTAGCTAGCAAAGATATTTATTTTTCACACAAAACTTAGAGTCAAGACAGGGCAGAAAGACCGATGGTCGATAGCCCAAACGGACAGACTAACCATTATTGTTAATCATTTGTATATATTTTTCAAAATTGTAAGTGTTCGAATAAAGATATTATTCTCTCTTATTTGACATCTGATATTTATCATTTGATACTTTATATTTGACATCTATCATTTGACATTTGATATTCAATATTTATCATTTAACATCTATCATTTAACGTTTGCCATTTGACATTTAAAAATTGTTAGATGGCAGTTCACAAATAGCAATTCGCAAATAGTATAAGTCAGTGACAGATATCTGTCAGTTTATTGTTTGTCATTTGACGTTTGACATTTAAACTTAACATTTGACTTTCGATTTTTCATATTTGACTTTTAGACATTTGATATTAGACATTTTACGTTTGGCATTTGCTTATTTACTTATTTACAATTTATTATTTGATACTTTACATTTTACATCTGTCATTTAACATTTGACATTTAACACTTACATCTGAAATTTGGTATTTGAAAATTGGCTTTTGATATCTGATATAAAATTTGGGATTTATTTATTTCACATTTATCATTTGATACTTTACATTTGATATCTGACAGTTTATAGTTTGTCATCTGATGTTTGACATTTAAATTTGATATTAAATTTTACATTCGACATTTGAAATATACCATTTGGGATTTATTTATTTGACATTTGACATTTATCATTTGATACTTTACATTTGACATCTATTATATAACCTTTGACATTTGACATTTAAAAATTGGTAGATGGCAGTTGACAAATGGCAATTCGCAAATAGTATATGTCAGTCAAGAAGTTGATATCTGTCAGTTTATTGTTTATCATTTGACGTTTGACATTTAAATTTAACATTTGACTTTCGATTTTTGACATTTGACTTTTAGATATTGGATATTAGACATTTTACGGTTGGCATTTGCTTATTTACTTATTTGTCATTTATTATTTGATACTTTACATTTTACATCTGTCATTTGACATTTGACATTTAACAATTACATTTGAAATTTGGTATTTGATAATTGGCTTTTGGTATCTGATATAACATTTGGGATTTATTTATTTGACATTTATCTTCTGATACTTTACATTTGATATCTGACAGTTTATAGTTTGTCATTTAAATTTGACATTTGACATTCAATTTTTGACGTTTGACATTTTATATTCGACATTTGAAATATAACATTTGTGATTTATTTATTTGACATTTATCATTTGATACTTTACATTTGACATCTATCATTTAACCTTTGACATTTGACATTTAAAAATTGGTAGATGGCAGTTGACAATTTGCACTTCGCAAATAGTATATGTCAGTCAAGAAATTGATATCTGTCAGATTATTGTTTGTCATTTGACGTTTGACATTTAAATTTAACATCCGACTTTCGGTTTTTGACATTTGACTTTTAGACATTTGATATTAGATAATTTACGTTTGGCATTTGTTTATTTACTTATTTATCATTTATTATTTGATACTTTAGATTTTACACCTGTCATTTAACATTTAACACTTACATCTGAAATTTGGTATTTGATAATTGGCTTTTGATATCTGATATTTTACATTTAATATTTGACATTTGTCATTTGTTATTTTACCTTTGTATTTGACACTGAATATTCAATATTTGACATCTTACACTTTTATATTAGCCATTTGATATTTGACATTTAACTTTTGGCATTTCATATTTGAAATTTGTCATTTTACATTTGATATTTTTCAGTTATTTATTTGACATCTGATATTTATTATTTGATACTTTATATTTGACATTTGATATTCGTCATTTGAAATTTGACATTTTACAATTGAAATTTAACATTTAACATCTGAAATTTGGCATTTGATATTTGACGTTTCACATTTGATTTCTTCATTTGAAATGTGATATTTGACAATTGACATTTGAAATTTCTTATTCTACCTTTGACATTTGATATTTGATACTCAGCATTTGACATTTTACGTTTAACATATTATATTTACCGTTTGACATTTGATATTCGATATTTGAAATTTATATTTTACATTTTAGATTTATTTATTTATTTATTATATAAATATATAATAAATGTCAAATGACATTTCACATTTATCATTTAACACTATATATTTGACATCTGACATTTGACAATTAACATTTAATATTTGACATTTGATAATTGGCTTTGAATATTTGACTTTTTATACTTGAAATATGACATATGATAATTGACATTTGAAATTTATCATTTGTTGACATTTTAAATTTGGGATTAATTAATTCATTTGACATTTCACAATTGGAAGTCAACATTTAACATCTGAAATTTGGCATTTGATATTTGACGTTTCACATTTGACATTTAACATTTGATTTCTTCATTCGAAATGTGACATTTGAATGTTCTTATGCTACCTTTGATATTTGACATTTGATGCTCAGCATTTCACGTTTTACATTTTATATTTGACATTTGATATTCGATATTTGAAATTAATATTATACATTTAAGATTTATTTATTTATTATATATTTGACATTTCACATTTATCATTTAAAACTTTATATTTGACATCTGACGTTTGACAGTTAGTATTTGAAATTTGGCATTTGATAAATGGCTTTTGATATTTGATATTTCACGTTTTACACTTGAAATATGACATATGATAATTGACATTTCAAATTTATCATTTGACATTTTACATTTGAGATTAATTTGACATTTCACAATTGAAATTTAACGTTTAACATCTGAAATTTGGCATTTGATGTTTCACATTTGACATTTAACATTTGATTTCTTCATTTGAAATGTGACATTTGACAATTGATACTCAGCATTTGACATTTTACGTTTTACATTTTATATTTGCCATCTGATATTTGAAATTAATATTTTATATTTAAGATTTATGTATTTATTTATTTAACATTTAACATCTGAAATTTGGCATTTGATATTTGACGTTTCACATTTGATTTCTTTATTTGAAATGTGACATTTGTTGTTATTTTACCTTTGACATTTGACATTTGATACTCAGCATTTGAAATTTTACGTTTTACATTTGCCATTTGTTATTTGAAATTAATATTTTACATTTAAGATTTATTTATTTGTTTATTATATATTTGACATTTCACTTTTATCATTTAACACTTTATATTTGATATCTGACATTTGTCAGTTAACATTTAATATTTGGCATTTGATAATTGGCTTTGGATATTTGATATTTGATATTTGACTTTTTACACTTGAAATATGACATATGATAATTGACATTTTAAATTTGTCATTTGACATTTTAAACTTGGGATTAATTAATTCATTTGACATTTCACATTTGGAATTCAACATTTAACATCTGAAATATGGCATTTGATATTTGATGTTTCACATTTGACATTTAACATTTAATTTCTTCATTTGAAATGTGACATTTGACAATTGACATTTGAAATTTCTTATTCTACCATTAACATTTGATACTCAGCATTTGACATTTTACGTTTTACATTTTGTATTTGCTATTTGACATTTGATATTCGATATTTGTAATTAATATTTTACATTTAAGATTTATTTATTTATTATATATTTGACATTTCACATTTATCATTTAACACTTTATATTTGACATCTGATATTTATTATTTGATACTGTATATTTGACATCTATCATTTGACATTTGATATTCAACTTTTAAATAAGTTGACAAATGGCATTTCGCAGATAGTATATGTCAGTCAATAAGTTGATATCGGACAGTTTATAGTTTATCATCTGACGTTTAAATTTGACTTTTGATATTTGTTATTTGAAATTTGACATTTTACATTTGGGATTAATTTATAAATTTGACATTTCACAATTGAAATTTAACATTTAACATCTGAAATTTGGCATTTGATATTTGACGTTTCACATTTGACATTTAACATTTCATTCCTTCATTTGAAATGTGACGTTTGACAATTGACATTTGAAATTTCTTATTCTACCTTTGGAATTTGACATTTGATACTCTGCATTTGACATTTTAGGTTTTACATTTTATATTTACCATTTGACATTTGTTGTTGTAGATATTTGAAATTAATATTTTACATTTAAGATTTATTTATTTATTATGTATTTGACATTTCACATTTATCATTTAACACTTTATATTTGACATCTGACATTTGACAGTAAACATTTAATATTTGACATTTGATAATTGGCTTTGAATATTTGATATTTGACTTTTTACCCTTGAACTATGACATTTTATAATTGATGTTTGAAATTTATCATTTGGCATTTGGAATTAATTAATTAATTTGACATTTCACAATTAACATTTAACATCTGAAATTTGGCATTTAATATTTGAGATTTCACATTTGATATTTAACATTTCATTTCTTCAATTGAAATGTGACATTTGACAATTGACATTTGAAATCTCTTATTCTACCTTTGACATTTGACATTTGATACTCAGTATTTGACATTTTCCGTTTTACATTTTATATTTACCATTTGACATTTGATATAAATAAATAAATAAATTTATAACACTTTCTATTTGACATCTGACATTTGACAGTTAACATTTAATATTTGACATTTGATATTTGGCATTTGATAATTGGCTTTGAATATTTGATATTTGACTTTTTACACTTGAAATATGACATTTTATAATTGATATTTGAAATTTATCATTTGGCATTTTACATTTGGGATTAATTAATTAATTTGACATTTCACAATTAAAATTTAACATTTAACATCTGAAATTTGGCATTTGATATTTGCCATTTAACATTTGATTTCTTCATTTGAAATGTGATATTTGACAAATGACATTTTAATTTTTTTTTTCTACCTTTGACATTGACATTTGATACTTAGCATTTGACATTTGACGTTTTACATTTTATAATTGCCATTTGACATTTGAAATTCCATATTTGAAAGTAATATTTTACATTTATGATTTATTTATTTATTTATTATATATTTGACATTTCATATTTATCAGTTAACACTTTATATTTGACTTCTGACATTTTACATATTTGATATTTGAATTTTTACACTTGAAATATGACATATGATAATTGACATTTGATATTTATTTGACATTTTTTACATTCGGGATTAATTAATTAATTTGACATTTCACAATTGAAATTTAACATTTAACATCTGAAATTTGATATTTGACGTTTCACATTTGACATTTAACATTTGATTTCTTCATTCGAAATGTGACATTTGAAAATTGACATTTGAAATTTCTTATTCTACCTTTGACATTTAATACTAAGCATTTGACATTTTACGTTTTACATTTTATATTTGCCATTTGACATTTGATATTCGATATTTGAAATTAATATTTTAAATTTAAGATTTATTTATTTATTATATATTTGACATTTCACATATATCATTTAACACTTTATATTTGACATCTGAGATTTGACAGTTAACAATTGAAATTTGGCATTTGATAATTGGCTTTGGATATTTATTTGAATTTTTTCACTTGAAATAAGACATATGATAATTGACATTTGAAATTTATCATTTGACATTTTACATTTGGGATTAATTAATTAATTTGACATTCCTCAATTGAAATTTAACATTTAACATCTGAAACTTGGCATTTGATATTTGACATTTCTCATTTGATATTTAACATTTGAATTAAATTAGCAAAAGCAATTAAAAAATCTAGCATTCAAGTTTATAATCATCTGCAGACACGTGTTTCGAACTTTCGCTCTCTTCAGTACAGCTTTATTATAAAATTGATTTTATAATAAAGCTGTACTGAAGAGAGCGAAAGTTCGAAACACGTGTCTGCAGATGATTATAAACTTGAATGCTAGATTTTTTAATTGCTTTTGCTAATTTAATTTAATGAAATCAGTTTAAAATTCATTTTTCATAATTTAACATTTGATTTCTACATTTGAAATGTGATATTTGACAGTTGACGTTTGATGTTTCTTATTCTACCTTTGACATTTGATGCTCAACATTTGACATTTTACGTTTTTACGTTTACATTTGATATTTGAAATTAATATTTTACATTTAAGATTTATTTACCATATATTTGATATTTCACATTTATCATTTAACACTTTATATTTGACATGTGACATTTGACAGTTAGCATTTGAAATTTGGCATTTGATAAATGGCTTTTGATATTTGATATTTCACTTTTACATTTAACGTTTTATTTCTTACATTTGAAATATGACATTTGACAATTGACAATTGAAATTATAATATTACCTTTGATATTTAATACTCAACATTTTACGTTATATATTTTATATTTGCCATTTGACATTTGAAATTTGACATTTTACATTTGAGATTTATTTATTTGATATTTGACAATTAAAATTTATTATTTGAATTTTAACATTTGATATTCAACATTTAACATTTTACATTGTATATTTCCGATTTGACTTTTGATATTTACCATTTGACATATTTAATATTTATTTTTGACGGGTAATACCATTGTACAATGTTCACAGGATTGTATAAATATTATAAAAATACACAAGTAAATTAAAACTAGATAAATATAAATATAAAACAATTTACGGACAGTTGGCAGTTGTTATCTGACGTCTGACATTTAAATTTGACATTTGACCTTTAATATTTGAAATTTCACATTTTCATTGGGGATTTATATATTTGACATTTATCATTTATTATTCGATAGTTAACATTTGACGCCTGACATTTAACATTTAATAATTGCTTTTGAATATGTGACATATGATTTTTACATTTGAAATATGCCATTTGACATTTGATGTTCCACATTTGACATTTTATATGTGTCAGTTGATATTGACATTTGACATTAAATATTTGACATTTGACATTTATTATGTGACACTTGTTCAGGCACTTGATGCTTAACTCCTTATAAATAACAAATTTCAATAATTAATGTTCAAAATTTTGAATGCCCTCTAAACCAGGAAATTTTTAGCAAATTCACAGTTATTGATTATTCATAGAGCCAACGTGCTGATTTAACCTTAAAAAGTGTTAACAATTTCACAATTTAAAATTTTATAATTTTCAAAATTTCACTCTATTTTGTTTCATTTTCACATAATCTGCTTAATTGGGTTGATTGAATTACTTGAAGATAATAATAACTTTGATTAAAAACACTTAGAACATTTCCTTAATATTTTATTTTAATCCAAATGTATTAAACTATTGATAATGTCCGAAATGTACATCTGGATCAAAATAAAATATTGAAGAAAGGTTCTAAGTGTTTTTAATCAAAGTCATAATCTGCTTAATTTACGGATTATTTTGTTTAGAGGACTAGTTGCTTCTAAAAAACTACCTCCCAAATTTTAGCCTCTTCATAAACCTATTTTTGCCATAGTAACTCTTAATAAGCTTGAGATATTATTTAAAAATGCATTTTTTAAGTTAGTACCCCCTAACATCACCTTTCAACTCTAATCCAACTTCAATTCATCCACCCCATCTTTCCTTTTTGTTATGATCCATCCCTTTTCAGGCTTTTCAATATTTGATAACGCCAATCGATACGTTCCCGTCCATTTGTCTAATCACGGCCGAACGATGGGTTACCCGAAAATAACAAATAGCACCTGCGGCGACCGTTGAAGGGGCGGCGGCGAATGGAAAGGGTGGAGGGTAAGGCTCGGATCGAAAACTCGCGGCACAACCAATTACGCCGCCGGCGTAATTTCCCAGGTGAAAAATCGTACCTCCGCAGCATTTTCAATAACTACAAAAGGCCATTCAACGGAAAGTGTGGAAATAACCTGAATTCATACGGAGTTTCGTAAATGGAAGGGTGAAATTGAATTAATTACGCTTACTTACTTCCATGCATGAAATGGCCTTTGTTTGGTTTTTTTCCCCGATTTCGTTCTACAAAGAGAGAGAGAGAGGAAAAATGTGCAGAAGTAATTAACGTGTGTTATTATGTTTTGTAGCTGGGTGAGAAAAACTATGCGTCATTCGGGAGTAAGGTGATTTAAGTGATACAAGAATGTTTTCTACATTACATACTTAATACTTATATCATTTAGACAGTTTTAATGAAACTCTTATAATTATTTGAAAACATTGAACATTATTTCTCCATCAACATTAACCACGAACCGGACCGGTTTCGATCTGTGTTGGATCTCATCAGCGCAATAAAAGACAGAGTTCTTTAGGTAAGCATGTCATCTATCTTAAAATGTAGGCAGTAAGTTGATTTACGTTCGATATTGGCTTAAAAGCGAATAGATTTGTATTTCAAAAAGCTTCTCTTTTGAATGAAATTCTTCTATAAATATTTCTTAATATTATATATTAATAAGTTATCTAAAGAAGTTAGAAACATTAAATACAATTAGTATTGATTTGTATTTGCAAACTTTATAATAGTAAAACAATAAAAGATACCTCATTATTTCCTAAAAATACAATACAATTCAAAACCGTACATTTCATATTCAATCGACACGTTTTACATTAAATTAAAAATAACTTTCAGCTGGCAACATTTCAAACATTTTACAACACCCGCTAACAATTTGAACGACTTGGCGGTAATTTATTACTTCGCTTCGGATTCTTTTTGTAATTAAATACGCGAAATTACTTTCGTTCCCGTGAGCGATCACATCCGTGTGTTGAAAATGTATATGCCGTCCTGCTTTTCCAGGGGATGCGGGGCAGGAAGGTGTGCGCGGGGGCGGTTGATGGATGGCCGCACGCTCACAAAGAGTAGTGCCAGCGGAGGAGGAAAGGAGCAAGTGCACGGCCGAATATAACGGATTACTTTTTCTGCCCCATAAAAAATAATAAACTGCATTACACCCCGGGAACGCTGGATTTCAGGACCGAACTACATTTCCCCGGAGGGTGGTTGCCGCCGAGGGGTGCATCTTCGCATGCCTAATTGGGTGCTAAGGACTAGAGTTCCGACTGTTATAATTCGCCAAATAAGATTTTATTACTGAAAACTTATTGTTAAAATTTAATTATGTATATTCTTCGTTAAAGCAGTGCTTCTACTAACTGTATTTTAGCAGTTACAGTTGCTCCATCCTGTTGAAATGATTGAAATTATATTATTATTTTATTCAAATTTTAATCTTAGGTTTTTGGAAAGAAAGTAGGATAAACTTCTTTTAAAGTTAATTAATTGCTCACTTAACCAATGGTTTTTGGTTCTAACTAAAAATTAGGATAAGCTACTTACTCTCTTCTAAATTTTGCTGTTTGGATCCTATTTGCAAATACAATACCGGGGTTTTAATGCTTTGTAGTACTTACTACGTAGAACTTAAAATCATAATTAATACATGAAAAGAAAGAACAACTCGAAACTGTTTTCTTTGTTGGTACATGCAAAAGCTAGAGGGCCCTAGTAGAAAACATCATAATTAATACATGAAATGATAAAACAACTCAAACAGTTTTCTGTATTGGTACATGCATCCGCTAGAGGGTGCTAGTGGCAAAAATGTCGACTAGTAAACAAAACGCTTTTTGTGTTCTGCAGTTTGCAAAAAACGGATACTTAATTCACAGGAATACATATGTTATTATCAGTTTGAAAATACCTGCTACCTGCTACGATCAGATGTTTCCGAAGAGAGTGTTGGGCGAGTGAGAGACTTTCACGAAATTTTGATCTTATAGATACAATTTGGTACCTTGTTGTTTTAAAATTTGTCTTTAAATTTAGATCTCTTATAATTTACTAATATACCCGTGGGGCAACTCAGAATCAATCTGAAGACATGCGGCAAAATTTAAAATCAGCCATCATAGAATCCTTGTAAAAAACATCTGAAACTTGAGAAAAGAACAAATCGAAGAGATTGGATGACCGAGGAAATATTAAGGCTTATGGAAAAAAGGAGAAACATAAAAAATCAGACATACAGAAGTAAACAGAAGTACAGAAGAAGAATATAAATGTCGACAAGCTAAAGAAGAGTGGCTGAAAGAGAAATGTACTGAGAATGAAAATCTGCAGACTCTGCCATAATGTGCATAAGAAAATATATAATATAAAATATGTAAATATACTCAAAATTATAGTCGAAAGGAGGACGGACGAAGTTCTCTTCATCGAAGGTTCTGAGAAGAATGAAGAAAGACAGAGAGATCCTACAGAAAGTGGAAATAAGAAAATTGCAATATCTCGGCCACATCATGAGAGGTCCGAAATATGAAATGAAAAAATTGCGACTTGTAATCCAAGGAAGCATCGTGGGAAAAAGATCTCTCGGAGGGAGAAGAATGTCCTGGCTTAGAAATCTGCGAAAATGGTTTAATGTCATGCCATCTGACCTATTTAGGACTGCAGTTTCCAAAATCTGAATAGTAATGATGATTGGCAACCTCCGGAATGGAGACGGCACACGAAGAAGAAGCTGATATGTAGTTTTAAAGTTAGTGAATAGTTCGAACTCTAATCAATCTTCTTTTGTCAAAATCATCTGTCAGTAGGAAAAGTATTACTTACAAAAATGGGAGCTTATATCACGTGAAATACTGGTTCTTATTGATCCGAGCTCTCTGATTTAACTGCATCACCTCTTCTTAAAATTATGTTTTTTTTTTTAAATCTTATTTATTAAACAAACACGTTTAGTTTGTTGATATCACACTTTATTAATTTGCACTCAAAAATATTTTCTTATATTTTGTCTTAATAACATAGAATTTTAGATTTCTGTATGATTTTTATCGTTCACCTTGCAAATATTTTTCAGATTTGGGAAAAAATGATATTTTTAAAGCATAATTCCTTTTTCTCTACAGTTTTTGAAAGAAGCTGGTCTGTAAATTATGGCCCAAAAACCTACAAAGCTTTGATGCTTTCAAAATATGATCTCTAGGTAAGGCAGAGTAAGTAGTCTATATCTGTAGAAGGTTGTCTTCAAATAACCTTAATGCTAATTTTTAGAAATCCTTGAAGCGTACTTAACTATTGCAGTTTCGTAAATATTTGTATGTACCCTCAAATTTATGAATTTCTTCTGAGATTGCCAATGCAAAAATTTCTATATTTGATACATTTTTTTGACAATTTTCCAAATAAACTGGTTACTTAGGAAGATTCCAAAATAGCTACGGAGTTTTTTTTTAAATTATTTCCAGGTTGGAACAATATGATGCTTTAATGTATAATTAACGTAACTAGTTATCTTATTTCTTGATAATCATTAGTAATGATGGTTTTAATCTCTAGAAGCCAAATCTACATATTTTCTTCCATTAACTTGATGAGTTCTTATAGTATTTTTGCTTATCTATGTTAAATAGTTTTTCGAAAATATGATAGCTTACATCACACCACACATTTTATCCTCTTTGTATCTTATGATTTCTTACAGTGCCCCAACTAGCTGATACCATATATGTAGTTCCAAACTTGATCAAATTATAGTTCAAATAATTTAGAAAACTAAGATCCCATTAAATCTGTTTGCCCTCTTCAAATTTGAATCTCTTTCTTGGATACAATTTTTGGACATCATGTTGTTTTGAATTTAGATTATTTGAAACTATCATCATTTTGCTTGTGATACATCGATAAGAACCCTATTACTTAATAGAAATAACAGTTTAGATCTCCTTGAAGCTTTTTGCCCATCTCAAAATTGGAATTCTTCTATCTATTTAAATTTTCTCTTAGATAATACAATTTGTATCAAATTGTTGAATAGTGCACAAGTGCAAGATGAAAGAGAAAAGGCCAATTTGGAGGATGCTATCGAAGAAGGCGCCAAAAAGTTTTAAAACTAAGGGGTTGACGAAAAGTGGCGATCGAACAAAAACAAGGAATAAATTAAAGGAGGCCAGTGCCCAAATCGGGGTTGTAGAGTCATTGAATTGAATTTGCTGATATAATATTTTAAAGTTAGTGAACATCCAAATTTCTGTCAGTAATACATAAAAAGTAAAAGCTTATACCATGTAAAATACTGGATTTTATTGATTTATTTTGTGGGCTAGCTGTGTAATTCTAATTTTATTTTATTACTTTGCATTCCAGAATATTTTGGCCTGTTAACACAGATTTAAGACTTCTGTATGATTTTTACCTTTCACCCTGCAAGATTTTTCTGATTTGAGGAAAATTAATAGTCTTAATTATTCCTTTTTTCTCAACACTCTTTCAAAAATGCTGGTCTGTAAATTTTAGCCTCAAAAACCTGCTGAGCTTGCTTTCAAACTATGATCTCTAGGTATGGTAGAGTGGGATATCTCTGTAGAAGCCAAATCATCATGGTTTTCTTCAAATAACCTTCAGTTTATACTTTAATGCCAATTTTTTAGACAAACTCCAACCGTACTTAACTATTGAGGTTTCTTAAATATTTCTAAGTTCACTCAAATTTGCGAATTTTTTCTGAGATTGCCAATGTAAAAATTGCTATATTTGGTACACAATTTTGTGTTTTTTAACAATATTTCAAACAAATTGGTTAATTAGGAAGAATCCTAAATATCTACTGAGGTTATCTTTATTATTTCTAGTTTGGAATGATTTGATTTAATATGTAATCAACGTAACTAGTTATGTTATTTCTTAATAATCATTATGGTGGTTTTAATCTATAGAAGCCAAATTTTTCTTCTGAGGTAACCAATACAAAAGCTACTATTTTTAATATATAATTTTGTGCTTTCTTAACAATTTCTAAAGGAATCTGGTTACTCAAAAAGAATCCAAAATATCTACTGAGCACATTTTGATTATTTTTATTTATTTAGTGTTTTATTGTTATTTCAGGCTGGGGATAATAGCATTTAACAGGACATCAACTTAAATAGGAATCTTCTTTTTTGATAATCGTTGGTCTTCTTCTGTAGAAGTCAAAACTACATATATTTCATTAAAGCGTACTTAAGAATTAATATACTTTATGCATGATTCCTTTTTTCTCACCAGTCTTTCAACAAGCTGGTCTGTAAATTGTAGCCCAAAAATCTACTAAACTTTTTTGCTTTCAAACTGTGGACTCTAGCTAGGGTAGAGTTTATATCTGTAAAAGCCAAGTCATAATTGTTTTCTTTAAGTATGTATAATGCTATTTTTTAGAAATGCTTAAAGCGTAATTAACTATTGCAGTTTCGTAAATATGTGTATGTACACTCAAATGTCAAATTTCTTCTGAGATTGCCAATATAAAATTGCTATATTTGATACATAATTTTGTGTTTTTTACATATTTTTTTTTAAATTATTTCTAACCTAGAATAATAAAATAATAAACAGCCCCTAAAAAGGGATAAACATGTAAATACAAGTATTTAAAAAAATACAGATGTCCAATAGAATATTTGCACCCTCAGCATCATGGACAAATACAAGGGTTAGAGTGGAAGAACGTCGCAGCTGCAGGAAGTTGTCGAAACTCTATAGTTTCGACAACTTCAACTATAGTTACAAGTGTAAATAAAAAGTGATACCAACAAAGTTAATTGTTTATTTATTTTGAATTTATCAAAATGTATCACGAAGTGAAAGCCTCCACAATTACTTATTAAATCTGATTAGTCAAAAAGATTCCAAAATATATACAAAGCTGTTTTTTGATTATTTTTATGTAATTTTTATTGTAATTTCAGGTTTAGGAGGTTTAGAATAATAGCATTTAATAGGGCATCAACTTGAATAGGAATCTTCTTTTTGATAATCGTTAATAATGATGGTCTTTCTCTGTAGTCAAATCTACATATGTTCCATCAAATAACCTTCAGTGTATGCTTCAGAAATTTTGAAACGTACCATAGCAATTTGTAAATACAACATTTGTTATTTTCTTCTAAGAGTAAATTACTATTTTTGATACATTATTTTGTTTTCCAAAATAGAGTCAGTGCGAAATAGCCAAAAGGTATCAAGTAATTTTTTAAAATTATATACCAACTAAGATCTTAAGCCAGGTATGATAGTATTTACTAGGCTGGTAACTTACTAGGTATCTTATTTCTTTACCTCCCTAGGTAACTTATTTTTAATAATGATAACTATTAATGGTCTTCCTTTGTAAGATAAATATTTTTGATTAAAATAAACATCAATTTACGGTTTAAGAATAGCTCAAAATATCTACTAATTTTTTTGATTATACCACTATGATAGGACGATAGTATTAATTATTTCATCAACCTCACAATGTATCTATTTCTTAATAATGATTAATAGTGATGGTCTTCCTCAGTAGATACCGAATCATCATATCTTCTGTTTAAATTAAAAAACCTTCAGTTTGTTGCTTTAAGAAATTCTTCGCCCCTAGAAAACTTTGAAAGGCAATAAACTATCAATAGTTTATTACTTTCCCTATATAGTGTATATAGAGGAAGTATTATTTTCGTGCATGAGAATGTCTGTGGGTGCTGTATCTCAAAATCAAATGATCCGTTTGAGATACAACTTTAAACTTAAGTTTTTTGTTTTCTTCCGATATTTTTCTAAATATGAAAAATATTACAAAACTTTTCAAAGAAAAGTTAAAGGGAAAAAGAAACTGAACAAGTTTATTTAAACATGTTCTTTGTAAAGTTCTTATCTTGTGAGAAAAAAGATAAAAAATAATAATTTTGATATTTTTGCCTATTGCTAATAAACTATGGAGCTACATGAAATTTATATAACAAGTAATTGTGGAGAATCTAAAATTAAGTAAATTATTAAGAACAGCATTTTTGCGTTGATGTCATAGTTTTCGAGAAATATACAGAGCAAGTACTATGATAATCACATCGCCATTATAATTTTTTGTTTTTAGGAATTTCCATAATTTTTCTTGAATTTTTAGACAAGTTTTCTTTCAGTTTGCGAGAATATTTATTCAAAAGTGCTAAAATTTTTCAGAAATTTATCTTTCAGAGCTTTAAAAACTTTCTAATTTTAATGTTACAGATTTTTTCAGAAAATCCTTGAAATTTTTTTCTCATATAAGCGAAATATATATTTTTTTCAAATTTGCGAACATTTTCTTCGATTGTTCTAATATTTTCCAACAACTAGTTTATTTTTTTCTTTACTCTTGAGATTTTTCAAAGAAATTATTTTCCAGATTAAGAGGTTATTTTTCAGTAGTTCAGTTTCATTCTACCAGTTTTATAATTTTCAAGCATTTTCTTAAAAATTAATCACAATTTTTCAAACTTTTTACTGCTTCAGTAATCTCTTCTCCAGTTTATGATTTTTTTATTTGTTATAATATTGTCAAGTAATTCTTCTACGAATTTTTTACAAATTTTTCAGTATTTTTTGCACACCTTTAGAGTTTCTTCTTTAGATTATGAGAATTTGCCTAAAAGCTTTTAAATCTTTTCAGCAATTTAGCTTTCAGATATTTAAAATTTTGAACTAATATCATGGTTTTAGAATTTCACTGAAATTCTTCAAATATTTTATTTACGGAATTTACCAAAAACTTTTTCTTTTTGAGAAATTTCTCTCGAAATTTAAAAATATTTTCTTCTAGGGATTTTAATAAATTGCAGTTTTTTTTTCAGGAAAAACTTTTCTTCAAGCGTTCTACAATTTTTCAAAAAAGTTGCTTTCAGATTTATAAAATAGACCAATTTAAGCATTTGTTAGCAAATAGATAACAAGTTTCCAATTTTTCTTGGTTTATATTAGAGAAAATTTTCAGATACTTTTTTCTTTACGAATATATTTTAGAGATTCTCTAATGAAATTCTCTTCCAAGTTTTTTTGATTTCTAAATTTTTTTGCGTTTAATTTTTTTTCTACCAATTTAAAGGTTTTTGCAATTTTCCAGAATTTCGTCGACAAAATTTCTATCTGTTCTTGCTTTATACAATCAGAATTTTTAGCATTTTCTCGTTTAAAAATTTGTAATAATTTTGTTCAATAGTTAAAATACGTTTCAATAATTCTTAAATTTTGCAATAACTTTCCCTTTCAGGCCGTGATTTTTTTCACAGTTGCCAGATTTCTACTAATTCAAGACCTTTGAATTTTCCAAAAAATCTGAATAATTTCCAAAATGCAATAATTTTATTCGCTTTTTTTCTTAGAGAATCTTTCTTCTAATTTGCAAAAAATATGTTAATTTCCAGTGGGAAAGTTTTCAATATATTTCTCTTCCAGGCTGCGAAATTTAAGCAATTCAGATTTTTGAAATTTTCTAACAATTCAAAAGCTTTAGACAGTGACCTATCGTACTCCTGACCTATATTGAAAAGATGCATGAAATTTTTCAACGCATTACCTAAATCACTGAAAGAGGAAAATGATATAAAAATCTTTAAAAAATCAATTGTAGAAATTCTACTCGCTGTAGAACCGTATAATTTTGGAAGATTTTTTTATGTTCAAAATGAATGAATGAATGAATGAATTGTACTTATTTGGATATTTTTTGTTCCTGTATGTATATTTTTTAATTTGACGCCACTTTCTATACTATGTAAATTTATTTGTATTTATAGAAATAAAGATGATTATTTATTTATTTATTTATATATTAATAAACTACGTATTAATCTAAGAGTACACTAGTTTAAGCGTACATATAATTACAGTTGAAATATCTATTTTCTAACCAATATTTTGAATTATTTATATTTTAAATTTATTAGCAAATTTATTTTATTTTGATAGTTTCACATCCTTTTCCATTTCAATTTTTTTTTAATGATCAATGATTATTTATTTTAATCTTTAGTCACTTTTCTTAAAAAAAAGTACATACATATAAAAACAAATCAATTACAAAAATCATACGTAAAATTTTGGATGAAATTCATTTCTTAATCTCTTTTATCTGTTTTAACGCTTTCCTTTTGTTCAATATTGCTAAACAATGAAGAGTGTTATGATGGTTACATCACCATTTTTAAATTTACGTAGAAAGTTTCACTTTGTTTATTTCTTTCTTTTAGGATTTCGAATGTTAGAATACCTATTTTTGGATACATAATTTTTTGATTTTTTATCAGCTTTTCAAAAACTAAACTGTCAGCAATAGCGTAAAAGATTTGCTGACTTTTGTTGATATTACACTAAGTTCTAAAGCTAAAGATGTTAGAATTTAATCACTAGTCTCAATTAGATATGATGATTATACACTTTGTTAATTTCTTCTAGGATTTTAAAATACCTATTTTTGGAAACATATTTTTTTGATTTTTTGCCACGTTCCCAAAAACTAAACTGTCAGCAATCACCTAAAAGATTTGCCGATTTTTGCTGATTTTGCACTAAGATCTAAAGCTATAGATCTTAAAATTAAATCAATAGTGTACTTAATTAGGTATGATGATTATATTCATTATACTTAATTATAATTGAGTACATTATTGATTCAATTCTACCATCTTCAGCTTTATATCTTAGTGTAAAGTCAACAAAACTCAGAAGATCGTTTAGGCTACTGCTGACAGTTCAGTTTTTTAGGGACCTGCTGAAAAATAAAAAAATAATAATATGGTGATTCGGAATCCATAGAAGAAAACCATCATAATTATCCTTAAATATCTCTCAGTTTATTCTTCCAGCCTAACCTTTAACAAGAGAAAACTTCGAACTGTACTCAAATCTTATAGTTTCGTAAATATATATGAAGACTCTCTCACATTTGCCAATTTCTAAAAACTACGATTTTTGATACAAAATTCTGTATTTAATGAATGATTTTCTCATTTACCTCGTGGGGAAACATTGTGGAATAATAGGTAATTAATTAAAAACACTTGGTCTGTTTCACTAAACTAGTGACAAATACTTGGTTTGTTTCGCTAAATTAGTGAAACAAACCAAGAGTTTTTAATTAATTACCTTTTACAAAATTCTGTCATTTCTCAATAGTTCCAGTTAGAAATAGCCAAGAAGATCTACTCTGTTTTGATGATTTTGCTCTAGGTTATCAACCTAGGGATGACAGTATTTAGTGGGTCATCAACCTCGCTAAGTATTTTATTTCTTAATAATGATTACTAGTGATGGACCTCCTCAGAGATGCCGAATCATCATATTTTCATTTAAGTAACCTTCAAGACAAATTGTCACCTCTAGAAATCTTTTAAATGTCACAACTATTGCAGTTTTGTAAATATAATTGGGGACTTTCACTTTTGTTAATCAACAATTAAAATACATTTTTGATTCTTCAACAGGTTTACAAAGAACTTCATAGTCAGAAACACCCCTAAAAACCTATTGGCATTTTTTGATTTTACAGATATAAAGTTATTGATAGTAGAATTTAATGATTAATACATTTAACGAGGTATATAATTTCTTAGTGATGATTCAATAATAATAATATGATCTTTTGGAACCTAACTTCTACAGACTTGCAATTTTTTGAAGACCAGAAAACTTTTAAATGCATTTATCTATTAGAATTTTGTTTGTTTGTGTGAATTCAATTTTGTTAATTTCTTCTAAGTTTGACAAGTAGTCTAGTTTGCCTAACAATTTATACATACTTGATTTACACTACTATTACAGTTATGGGTTCGTAGTGTTCTAAAGAGTACCACAGTGCCAGTTCATCAACAGGACGTCGCGTCCATCGTTAACAGTAGAGTCTCTCAGAGTTCTCAGTCTAACTATTGATGATGAAGGTTTTAAGTCAAGACCAATTTAAATAGTTGATGGGTTTTAGGAAGGCGAAGCTCGGAAATATTTTATGAAAGGTCTTTTTAGTGTCTTGCAAAGATATTACGTGCCTAAAAATTTTGCATGAAGCCCATCCCTTCCCCGTCTATTATCCCGACTGCAGTCTACATCCTTGCAAGTACAAACGACCTCCTAAATCATGCACTCAACAAACGCACGTATCCGAACGTCGACAATGTCGAAATTAAAATTTCCTTCCGTTTTAATACATCACGCTGACATAACGAATTGCGAGCCAGACACATCAAACAAGCAGATGGCACTTGGAAACACATTCCAATACACTTATTGCCGTCGGTGTGGCAGCATCTCGTAAGTTCAGTGCAAATAAGACGCGAGATGCACAGAGACGGACGGGGGGAGTCTACGTTCATCGCGCTTATTTATGTGTTTCCGTCGTGCAAAGTGCATTATAAATGGAAAACGGTGCCTGCCGTTCCGAACTTGACGGCGGGCCCTAAAACGCAAATGTAAACATTTACGGCGGGAATAAAGATGGCGCCGCCGGGTACTGTGTTGCTGATGCTGATGCTGACGCTGACGCTGTTGAGGTTGTAGCGAGAGCGAGAGCGGTCCCCCCGCACCTCCGTCCGCCCTTTTCAGCGGGACAGAGAAGCGCGGAGGTAAACAAAAGACGATCGCCCGGTGATTTATGGCCGTCGCTAATTGACGCGAATTGTGGCCGCGATTCGGAATGATTAATCGCGCAGAAATTTGCCGCAAGGCGACGGGAAAGTGTTTTCGTCGAAATTTTCCTGCGTTTCTTGGCTTTCAAGAACTGCTACAAAATTCCAAACAAAAGTTTTCCGCATAAATTTATATGTATGTCAATTTGTGTTTAGAAGTGTACACATTCAGTTATCAATTCTCTTGGAAAATCCTTAAAGCTGATCCATTTTTCATTCAATCTTTTACTAGTAGATATGCTAATAAGTAATCATCATCATCATCATCATCATGCAGCTCTCTGGATCCACTGCTGGACATAAGTCTCCCCCATTTCTGCCCATTCCTTTAATCTTGAGCTTATTATATCCAGTTCATGTATCAGTAATGACCATACCATGTATAGAAGTCATATATTTGGGACAACTCCGAAAAAGTATTGAGTTCGTGATTTTGAGTCCGAAATTTTGATTGAAATATATGTGCTGAAGTCTGAATCTGTCATCATCCTAAAGATTCTGAACTGAATCCTTCGAGTCGACTCACTGAATCAATTCTTTTAGTTGAATCAACCTTTTGAAACGTTCTTTAATGCGGGATTAATCTGAATTGTCAATGAATCTTTAAATATACTTTACAAATCGATTCTTTGAGTTGAATCAGATATATTGAACTATCTCTAATACATGGTATTCATGTTATTTACTGTGTAAACTTAGTCCAATTAATTATTCTATATTATAAATTCTACTCATGTTAGTGGAAATTACTTATCGATCCATTATATATAAGCCATAGATTCGCGTTTACATCCTTCAGGACTTTAAAAAAGGGTACTACGCTTACGAGATAACCTGTCATATCTTGTTGCAGATACGAATGCAACCTGCGATAAAATTATTGCTTACAGATTTTGATGTCTGCGAGAATAATTCATGCATGACGTTATCGATTCCTCCTCACACCCCCCAACGCGTCCCGCTATAGATGCATGGTTGCTTTGTGCAGGGCACAATTGGCACGTTCCACGATAAATATTACCATTGGGAAATGTGGGTGGATGAGTGGATGTGCAAGAGATGCACAGTTGGCAGGCGGATGGAACTACGGAGACGGATGGCTCGTTGGTTTCAATTCATGTTTGTACATGAATTTGATAGTGTACATGTGTGTGTTTGCATCTCGAGGGCAGATCCTGATGCTGACGGGTGCATTCCTCTAGACCCATGTCAACGGCTGAGTGTTCTGGACAGTTGGCCACGTGGTGATGTTTACGCACAGAATTAATATTCCCCACTCGTTTTGATTAAAAAAATATTTTTCAGAAATATCACTTACGGTTTTAAGTACGAAGTTTATTTTAAGGAAAAATTAAATATACATATATAACGTTGAGGGAATTCCTTTTAAGACATTGACGTCGTGCGTAATCAAATTTCAAAACTTCGCAATTTCGAAATTCCTATTTTTCATCCCTCCATTCCGACGGGCTAATTCGTAATTTCTGTAATGTATGAAATTTGTTTATCCGGTCCACGGGAACGGAATAACAATCGCTTCTCCGTTCCTCGCCCCCCCCTCACCCCCCAAGTCCTTTGCCCTCTCGCATAAGGGGGGAATTAAAACGAATCCAATTTTCCGCAGGGCGGAATTAAATTCGAGTCTCACATCCAGCGGCGAATTAATGAGGCCATTGTGGAAACTTTTTTTTTCCGCCTCTCGTTCCCCCTCTCCTCCAGCCAGTTCCTCGTTCCGGGTCCGGTTTTATGAAAACTTTAAGCGTTATGTAAAGCAGCACTACTTATTGCAGAACTTCGAACGATTCCATTAAGACACCAATAAAATGCGCCCTCAGACACAGAACGAGACTACGATGGGCGAATAAGAAGTGGAGGGGGGAGAGGAAATCGCATAAATCTTTATGTAATTTCCTCGTCTTATTTTTAATTAATTTTTTGAGAATTTTTATTTTACTATAAAATGTAACTGTCTGTTATAAAATGGTTATTGAAATAAATTTATAGTTAGTAGTAGTAGTAGTGTTAGGCTATCGACCACGTGGTCCTTCCGCCATGTGTTATTTGTGTATTTGTGTGTGTGTAAATGAGCTTGTTAATTTAAAGGATAGTTATTATTACGTATAATCTTAAAAATAATAAAGAAAAAGTAACACTTCATAAAGTGTACAGAATTAACTACTCCTACCATTATCTGAATCCTTAAAACTTTTGACACTATCAGCAGTATTAATGGCCCTATTGTATCACACCCTCCTCTTACATTTCGAGCTTCTTATTAATATACTTTGCGCGTTTCCCCTACGGTTAATTAAGAGCTTTTCGTTGCTAGGTTCAACTTTCTTAAATTTTATCGAAATGAAATGCACGAAAATCTCGGGTTTCCAGCGCTTGTTTGGCTTGTAAGCAAGCGAAATCTCAGGTTAACCATTCCATCTCTGCAAATTACACTGGGGGCAATTACACCGGGAGATTCTTTCGGATTCGCACATAAATTAGTGCGGATGCCCTCTTGGGTCGAGACAAATTGCGCAACTCACTTAGGCCGGGGACAATAAGGGGCAAACGTGTGTAATTTTCAAACGGCGTGCGAAAACCTACCCCCCGCGTTCGTCTTCCACCAACTAAGCCAGGAATTACCCTTTTAAGGTACTCGGAGCCAGTGAAATTTTGCCCTGTCGTTTCACGGCGGTTAAACAATTTGCACGAGTTCCTTTAACAAAAAATAAGTTGTGTAAAGAACACATGAATATCACTGCTAAAAAATGTTTGCTTCAATTACTTCAAATTACTAAATTGTTTAAATATAAAATTGTAATATTCCATGGAAAATAAGAGGTCAATTCAGTTCGTAATATCAAGGTTTGAAGGAACAATTTCTGGAATTATTTTTGTATGTATATTGAAATGATTTAATATTGATTAATGAGATTCTTAATACAGTAAAAAAAACAATATAAATATATCTTTTGGATCATTAGAGCTTGGCTGGTAAAATTGCATTGCACGATACAGAAAGCTTTCAAATCAAAGCTTCAAATAATTGAAGTTTGATAAATATCTCAATGTAACTGATTCAACCTAAGCCAAGTTATCTATGCTACATGGCGTTTCTACTTCTTCTGGAGCTTCTTCATTAATACAAGTTCCTAACCACATCTTAATATAACTATCTGCAGCTTTTCTAAAATATTCCTTTACTGTTAGGTCTGTCCAATTTAAAATATTCCTCATCCATAATACTGACCGTCTACTAACACCAATTTTATTCTTCTACTAGTCGCCCTTCTATTATTACTCAAAGAAGTTTATGTTTGTTATTTGTTATGAGGCCAAAATAAGCTTTTCCTTTTTTGACATGGAAAGTATTGTTTTATTCTAGTACACAATATCCAAAGATCTCTTTGACCCATTATGCAAGTACTTCTACGTACTCTAGAAGTGAAGAAAAGAAAGTGTTAGTGTTTTTATACAATGTACTCTAGCTACGTTAATAATATTTACATCCTTAGACCTAACTATTACAAACAACTTTATTAATCCTTATGAACAAGTAGTTTTTACAGAACTAATTACTGTCGTTAATAAGGGCATCACAATATGTCCTTGATAACGTATTCACATCCTGAAGATCTGAAGGCTTTAAGAGGCCAGAGCGATGTTATCGCCGCCCCGTTTTACCGACTACTCAAAGTAAAAGCGCGCCCTCGCAACTCCTTGTATATATTAAGATTGCGGTGGTTTTTGTGGCAATATCTCTGTCCCAATTATTGTAGACATTTTAAAAGCCGCGAGCGAGGACTAATCAGGCTCGTAAATCAAGTGGCTCAGAGAGGCTCTCTGCATTTTTAACGCGCCAAAAACAGACGACGCGCGCTAGCACTTAGCATTAAAAAGCGCGAAGCGGGTTGTTGCCTCCTTCCGACCGGCCGCCCCCGCGCACCCCCAATTCACCCTTTCTGCGGTTTGATAACGCGGTATCAAGAAAACGCGCGCGTGATTAATACGCCTCGCATCGAAATTTCCGGAGCGCGTTTTTGCGTACGGGAAAAGCTGCAGACTTACTTTTTTTTTGATTAATTGCACGGCACGCGCTGATTTAATAAATGGCGGCCCAAATTACCCCCGGCGGACCGTCAGGGCGGGGGAGGTCTTTTTGCGTGCCGGGGAGAAGTTTATCGATAAGGGGGAACAAAGGGCGGGCAAAAAAAGTGGACGTATTTTATTGGGTTTTAAATTATATGCCGGGGGTGATCATTAATTTTTGATGCGTTTTCATTATCACTAAAAACCTATTACAGAATGATTATTATTTAATTCAATAGTTAATTTGTCTAACGAAATAATTTTTACACATTTTTCTTTGCAAAACTGATATATTTGGGATTTCAACAAGTAACAGTCCCATCTATCTATAATTAGAATATTTTGACGGATTACCGCTTCAATGTCCAATGGTAATTCGCCAAAATCTTCTTTGAGCGAGCTAAATCTTGAAGAAAACATCAGCAGTCTTCATCCGTAACTGTTTTCCGTTTGATAAGAATAAATAGTTTTTTTTTTGTTGAAATACATTTAAATACCATGATTAGCCCTCTGTTGTTGAAATTGTCTTCAGATTTGGAGGAAAAATCTAAATAGGAGTGCTTAACTCAATTTTTAATGGCTTTTCACAACTCTATTCCTTCTATCACCAAAATAATTCTTCGAAATTTGATTTGTTGTTGTTCAAAAAGTAGTTACACTGTTTCACGTGCAAATTAAACTTCATTTCTTAATTGATTGAAAATCTTTGAAAATAGTTCGAATTTAATATTACATTGTCTGCAAAAATTATTAGGCTCCCACAGATTTTTCTCATTTTCTTTTTGGAATACATTTCATTGCCTTGAAGCTGCTGTTAAAATATGTTTTATTGTCTTGAATCAGCTACTGGTTTCTGTTATAATGTCCTAAGGTAATTCTCTAAAATCTTCCTCCAATCGGCAATTTTGTGAAGGAATTGTTCTTCTGAAATTGTTTCCAGGTTGAGAGGTAAAATCGTTAATGGGAGATAATAATAATGGCATATTTCAACTTAGTGGCTCATGTGATTGAAATAATTCTTTGTAATGTTTTTTTCCTCTTATCTAAAACGTTGCTATACGCTTCCAAATGTAATCCAAACTTAATTTCTCATTTGATTTAATTATTCTTTTAAAAATCTTGTACAAAAATTAAAATACAATCCAATACTTTGAATCAGATGCCCCGTGTTATAATCTTCAACGTCAACCTGCCAAAATCATCTACAATTGGAAAAAAATATGAAAGAAACGTTCACAGTTTTCATCTGAAAATGTTTTTGGAATAGGAAGAAAAATTTAAATGGAAATGCATAAAATAACTTTTAAAAGTATGCCGTATTTGCCAAAAATAATTCTTCGGCATTTTTTCACCTTCCTAATATATAGTTATCCAAACGTTGTATTTCTTTAATTGCACTCTACGCTCAAAAGTTGATTCAACTGTTCCTAGAAAACATTTCCTTGGCTGCATAAATTCTTGGACTCTCACCATTCATTACGATTTCTTGTTGATACGCATTCTAATATCTTGAAAAACCTCAACTTAGACTTACCAGTAAGATTTTGAAAAGAAAATTAATTGTCCAAATAGGAAATACCGTATATTTTGCCAAAATTAAAATTGTATAGCCCATTTGATCTTAACTCCAAATAATACGAATCAGCATGTTTGTTAAGAATTGTGATGTGGTAATAGATGTTATCCAACTTGATAGAAGATTTTGGCGGATTACTGTACTTGAATGAAACGTATTTCATCTGAAACTGTTTCCAAATTGAAGGAGAAATCTAAATTAGAGTGCATAAAATAATTTTCATCTTACATCTTAGTTTAGACTTTAAATCAATTTCAAAAAAAGTTCATAAACATTGACTTAGGTACAAAAATTCTTTAGCTCCTAGAGATTTTTTTGTTTTCTTGTTAAAATACATCTTAATACCTTGTAGCAGTTATAACATCCAACAATCCGCTAAAATATTCTCCAATCGGAAAGAATATTAAATAAAATGTTTTCGGTTTTAATCTGTTTCCAAATTTAGAGAAAAAAATCTAAATGAAAGTGCATAAAATTATTTAACATCCTCAAACTAAGTGCCTTATTTGATGAAAGTAATTCCTCCTAAAATTATTCATATTTCTTTACCTTATGAATTTTTTAAAAATTTATTTGAATCCCTATTTCTTATTTGATTCAACTTATTCTTTGAAAAAAGTTAGTTTTTTTTTATTAAGTATGTCAATTTTACAATAATTTTGGAAATATAAAAGCAATATTTACTTCGAGTATTTTTTGTAGATGACAGTTGGCAGATAACAATAGAGCAACGACTCTTGACTGTTGACAGGCAACAGTTGACATATTATATTAATTAAATCAGATGACAGCTAAGAGATGAAGGATAATATCTGACAACTACTACTATTTATCAATTGTCAGATGACAGTTATCAAATGATAAAAATAACAAATATTAATAACTAATCATTCTACAAATAGACTGTGCTGACTTTAAAAAAAATATTTATTAGAGATAATATTTTTTTTAAAACAAATCTGAAAATCTCAGAGGAAGAATATTTTATTAAAAGTTGACAGTTAACAGATAAGAGTTGATGGATGACAGTTGACAGATATCAGTTGATACTTGACAGATGATAGATAATAGTTTACAAATAACATCTAATAACTGATAATTGGCAGTTGACAGATAGCAATTCAGATATGACGGTTAATTGTCGACATATTATGTTTATTAGAACAGACTACGGTTGAATGACAGTAGGCAGTTGACAGACTGATTTGGCATCCTACAAATACATTGTGCTGATTTTTTTAAAAATAATTTCTAGAGATCTAAAAACTAATAGGCATAAAAATATTTCCATAACAGTTGATAAAAGGTAACAGTTTATAGATGACAGTTGCCAAATATTAGTTGATGCTTGACATGCAGCAATTGATAAATGATAGTTTCTAATAACAGACAGTTGGCAGTTGACAGATGATAGTTCAGTGCTGACAGATGACAGTTGACATATTATATTTATCAAATCAGACGACAGTTAATCAAACAATTCATCAGTAAAAGGGAAAGATGTTTTAGAAATTGGAGAGTGGGTTAGAGGCCACCCACCCACCCTACATACACATTTTACTTCTACCACAGACAATTGGTTATTGTTCAGAATAAAATTACATCAATTGTACTGTTGAAGTTCACAATTCCAAAGACAATATTTTAACATAAGATGTAAAGCATTTGTAGGGTGGGTAGAGGCCACACACCCACCCTTACCAGAAGTGGTGCCAGAAGTGGTTTTCACGGTTTAAAAGTGACGATTTCAACATAGAAGACAATGAACGAACTGGACAGTAAAAAGGTTTGAAGATGAAAAATTGGAGGCATTGCTTGATGAAGATGCCAAACGCAAAAAGATCTTGCAAAATCATTGGGAGTTGATCAAGCAACCATTTCAAGATATTTAAAAGCATCGGAATTCATCCAAAAGCTTGGAAATTGGGTGCCGTATGAATTAAAGCCAAGAGACATCGAACGCCGATTCTGATGTTGCTTCAACGCCACAAAAAGAAGTCATTTTTGCATCGGATTGTCACCAGTGATGAAAAATGGATTCATTATGATAACCCCAAGCGCAAGAAATCGTATGTGAAGCCCGGCCAACCATCAACATCCACGGCAAAGCCGAATATCCATGGCGGCAAGGTAATGCTCTGTATTTGGTGGAATCAGAAGGGTGTGTTGTATTATGAGCTGTTGAAATCGGGTCAGACGATCAAAGGGGACCAAACATAATTAATTCACTTGAAGAGAGCAATTGCGGAAAAACGACCAGAATATGCAACCAGACACGAATCATAATTTTACATCATGACAACGCTCGGCCACATGTTTCAAGATTGGTTCAAAACTATTTGGAAAACAGTGGGTGGGCAGTTCTACCTCACCCGCCTTATAGTCATAGCCCCTTCTGATTACTACTTGTTCAGATCAATGCTGAATGCTCTCACCGGAATACACTTCAGAACAGGGTATCAAAAATTGGCTCGATTCATTCTTCACCACCAAGCCCGAGAAGTTCTTTTGGGATGGAATTCACAAACTGCCAGAAAGATGGGCAAATGTTGTAGCTTCGGATGGACAATACTTTGATTATTGAGTGTATAACCATTTTTCACAATAAAGCCTTCATTTTAGAAAAAAAAACGCATGAATTAATGCATACTCCCGATAATATAAACACTCATTTGCAGAAAAGAAATATACAAAAGAGACAAATCTGCTTAAAATTTTAAAATATAAATTTAAAGATTGGCGGGTGGATAAGAGACCACCCCCTTAAATGATCTGTTTGGGAGCTATTTCCGCAGCTGATACTGTGTATTAAAATTATTAAAATGTGGTAAGTGATTAAATAAAACCTCATATCTATCTATGACACAAAAACACCACTGATAATCATTTGGCGAGAGGGGATTTTTTTGAAATCAATATTTGACAAATTAATGATGGAATATCACCAAACTGAATTTCAGTGGCAGCAGTGTTAAGAGTAGAAGGTCATGTAAGTATGAGCTTAAGCCTTTCCATGTGCATTCAAAATATTTATTGAATTATATTTTTATAGTTTAAGAAACATTTTGTAAGCATATTGGATAAGTAAATATTACCACTACTCTAACTACAAAAATTGTTAAGCTCTCACAGATACTTCTGTTTTCTTTCTTCTTTTAAATACAGCCTAATAACTAAAATCAGTTACCTCTGTTTTATAATATCCAACAGTAAAATACTAAAATATTCTTCAATATGGTAAAAACTCGAAGGAAACGTTAAAAAAAAGAAAAAGTGTTTAAGATTTGAAAAAACCTAGTGCTTCGTTTGCATTTTCTTTAATTTTCCTAATCTGATGCTTTCCAAAAGTTTTTACACTTTTTGAAATGCAGTCTAATATTTCTGAACCTCTGTTTTATAATTTCCAACAGTAATCCACAAAAATATTCTTCAATATGGCAAAATCTTGAAGGAAACGTTTGAAACCTTTATCTAAAGCTGTTTCTAGATTTGAGAGAAAAAATCTAAATAGAGCTATGTGTAATATTTTTTACAACCTAGTGCTTCTTTTACACTTTCTTTAATTTTCCTGATCTGACGCTGTCCAAAAGTTATTACACTTTTTGAAATGCTGAAAAAAGTTTTATTTCTCATTATGATGTTTAGAAATACCTACAAACATTGTTGGGCTCTCTAAATCATTTGTTATCTTGTTGAAATACTTTCTAATACTAATAATTAAATCAGCTACCCTTGAAAATAACTAAAAATAATTTCTAAAATATTTTTAATTAAGCCAAACTTTCGAAGGAAGGAAAGTCTTCATCTAAAACAGCTCCCGGAATGTGAGAAAAAAATTAAAATAGAGGTGACTGAAATTTTTGATATTATTTTATATGGTTGTAAGATTCTTGTGCTTTATTTGACGAAAGTAATTCTTTGATATATATCTTCTTCATTTTCCTGATTGGATGCTCTCCAAAATTTAGGTAATTTCAAATTGAAACACTTGTTTACTTTCATATTGTTATATTCAGTTTCCTCACACGTGTTTTGACCGAAAAACGAAAACGTTAAAATCTTCTTAAAATTTTAGTTTATTTCTTATATACCATATATAGAAAACCAACAGCCACAGACACACTCATCACTGCAATCTGAACAAATCAAATCCTCCGCATTAAATTCATATATTCATCGTCTGAACAACATCCTATTAAGCGAAGAAGATGTTAACCTAGAACTGCATACAATTTACCAAATTGCCACCAAAAACGGATACAAGAAAAACAAGATAGACAGGATCCTGAAATGGAAATGAAGACATGTAGTTCAAAAACTCTTGTTTAATGAAGTAGGAACCAAAGAAGATGGCAAGTTCGCAGCCATTCCATACATCCCATACGTGAGCCAGAAGAACTTACCAAACACAATATCCGAGTAATAGAAGTCAACAGGGGAAATTTGAAAAAACACTTAGTTAACAACAAAATAGAGAATGTACAATGTGAAAATTGTGACGGAAAATATATAGGATTGACAGGAAGAAATTTCAAGATCAAGTACAATGAACACAAGAAGGCAATAGAAAAAACAAACCACGGGAACAGGATTATCCGAGCATTGCGTCACAACAGGACATCAGACCAATCCGCTTTGCAGAAAAAGGCCGAAAATTAAATCTCCTTGAAGGTCTGGAGATTAAGAGAGCAATTAGGAATGGTGATAATCTCCTAATCAACCAGAACGAACTATTAACAAGTTCGAATCTCTTAATCTCTGGACTTTCCCACAATTAACCCCATAATATATATATATATATACTGTAACATAAAATAAATAATACCTAATACCTAATATCTTCTTTTTAATTAGTTATTTTGTAATTCCTTTGAGAATGGTCGTCATTGACCGAAACACGTGTCAGGAAACTGAATATTACAATATGAAACTAAACAAGTTTTAATTTGAAATTACCTAATATTATAATTTCGTTTCATCAAGAGTGCAGTGAAGAAAGTATATACTATCCAAAATTATTAGCTGCCAAACTTGTTGGACATGTTTACGATATTATAGAATCATATTTGATATTACTGTGTTTTAAACAAAATGGCGGCTGGTTGGATTAGTTTATTCTCTTGTGAAATATTCTTTACCAGGAAATCAAAATAGTGGTACACAAAAAAAAATGTATTTGATTGAAGTATTTCTTTGATATATTTTAATTTACCTTATTTAATGTTATCTAAAAAGCTGTTACACTTTTTTAAATGCAGCAGTTTTATTTCTCACTAGAAAATTTGGATTCATAATGAGTAATGACCAACAGTAATCTAAAATCATCTTTCTTCTTCTTCGGGTGATATTTGTTCTGAATTTTGGCGACCATCTTCGATATTATTACTTTATTCACTGTGCTGTGATTAGTTCGGTGGAAATTTTTGAGAACTGTGATGAGGCAAAACCTTGAAGAAAGGAAGTCTTTTCTCAAACTCTTTGCAGATTTGTTCTGAATTTTGGCGACCATCTTGGATATTATTACTTCATTCACGGCTGCTGTGTATAGTTTGGTGGAAGGTTTTGAGAACTGTGTTCTTTAATGAGGCAAAACCTTGAAGGAAGGAAGTCTTTTCTCAAACTCTTTTCAGATTAGAGGAAAATGAAATAAAATAAGAGTGGATAAAGTAAATAACATCTTGCAACGCAGTGATTAATTTGTCGAAAGTAATTCTTCTATTTCCTGATTTAATGTTATCCAAAAAGTTGTTACACTATTTAGAATGCACTGAACCTCAAGATTTATTCAAATATTATTTAAAGAATCATTTGTAGCTCAGCTAATTATTAAATCTTCAACATTTTTGTTTTGTTTTCTTATTGACATTCTATTTATATCTTGAAATTACTCAGCTTGTACAGGTTTATAGTAGGAAAACCAATGCCTAAGTATGAAAATACATGATATTTTGATCAAAAGCCTTTTTATTTCAGATTTTGATACCTTAAAAGTTTAAGAAGCAACTTTTTTATTGACGGAAGGGTTTTGATGTAAACAATAGATTGTCGTTAGATTATTGAATTGACGAGGGGGATTAATGATGAAACTTCACGATACAGTATTCATCTGCCTGGTGAAGCTACTGTGTGATGTGTTCAACAATAAATGTGAAATCCTGTCAACTGTGTTGTTTTATTTCAATGTTATGAGATTTGTCAGGAAAGCATAAATATAAAAAAAAACTCTTTAGTAAACCCTGAAAGAATATATTCGTCACGATTTGTTTTTCTATTGGAAGCAATGAATCAATTCCTATGTACAAACTTTTTGTATTTTTTAAAATACTAAAAGAACAATATTTTTATTGTTACAAGAGGTTAAATAGTGGTAATAGAGGATGTTACTAATTATGTGATCAGAACCTTTCATTTTATTAAGGTGTCATCAATTGACTAAAAGCAGCACATTTTAAGAAAGGGAAATGGATTGTCAGTAGTTATCTACCAAACTGAGAATTCACAGATGATTTTCTAGTTGGGTGGATTTCCACTGACAATCCATTATCCTTTCTTCAAATGCTAAAGAGTTCATCTAGTGTTACACCTAGGTATTTGAAGTACTGTTATTCTATGGTAGCTTTTTGTGTGTAATTTCATAATAATTTAATAGTGTTTAGAATATAATTCCATTAGTCTTAACTGGGTTAAATTTAGGGCTATATCGCTCTAGGTGTCGCATATATCTTCTATAAGTTAACTAAGTTAGAAGCTATTAAAGTGTATTTAATTAATTGCTAACTTAACCCGTAGTGAAACATTTTTGAACTAACTTGATTAGAATTAAAAACACTTGTTTTACAGAAAATTTTATTATTTCTTCTCAAACTAGTTTCGACGATATGTCATTATCAAGGATAACTTCTTGATATCATTTTTCTGTAAAACAAACCAAGTGCTTTAAATTATAATCAAGATATGGAAGTGTTTACGATGGCAGTGTCGTCTGCAAAGAGTGCAGTGATTACTTTAGGGTCTTCACGAAGTTGGTTGATAAAAAAGGTTGATGTTGGGTCAAGTGTACTACCTTGTGGAACATCTGACAGTTTTGGATTTTAACGATGAATTTACTTTGACAGTAAATTTTCGATTTCTGAGATATGATATTATTATACTAGCGTCTTTATTAATTTTGTTAATACAAAGGTTAAGAGTATTGGTTTAAGTGTACTGCCTTGGGGAACACCAGGCAGTTGTGGATTTTTACGTTAGCAGTAAAATGTCAGTTTGTGGGGTATTTGTAGAATTTTGATTAGATGTATTAGAATTTGGGCTTGAGTAAGTCGATAAATCAGCACGTTGTAATTATGACTTTTACTGAATGATGCTTTGTGGCCCAGATCATTAAACTCGATGGTATTTAACATTTAAAACCAACAGAACTAAATTGAAATAAGCGGTGGTTTTCTTCACTAACTGTTATTAAATACAATCTAATATATGTGTTATATTCTATTCCTATGGCATTTGAAAATCGTCCAATATTATATGTTTGAGTCAAATAAGATATGGAAAATTATTTAAATGGTGAATATAGAAAATCATGAAAAGATCATGCAAAACATCGACTGTAAAGAATCCTAGCCGCAATAAATTCACATTACACAGCATTAATGTGCAAATTTTTTATTACACGGTTCGAAACGCGATTTAAATATATAAATCAAAACAAACTTGACATAACAGATTACACACCGTTGTGTGCATAAATAAATGCCCTAATTTAATTATTCATCTGCGCTGGTCGGTAATTGAAAATGATTTGCTGCACAAATTTCGGACGGATTTTCGTTTGTATATTCGTGTGCGCGTGTGTGTGTGTGCGTCGGTGTCGGTCGTATTTTACATTCGTAATATTTTGTAATTATAACTGATTAGTGTGTACTGTTTTTAATGGATATTAGAATAACACGCCGGTACGAGGGGGATAATGAACGCTATTTAATTAATGCCGAACCCTCTGAAAATAATTAGCGAGATTGAAATTGTTTGCGTTGTGCGAACCGGCGGCCGGCGCGAAACTATTTATTAATTGCGGCCGCGTTGCAAATTTTTTACGCAAACCCATTGCAGAATTATTGAAATAACGGTAATTACATGTTTGTGTATTTACATTGGCTCTAGTTACAATTTATTTATAATATACGTTAATAGCCGACACTGTTTACTTGGCTTTCAACTAATGCAGTTTGTTTTTGTTACAGGTACCTACAGCGGAAATAATTCACCTGGTATAAAGAAAAGGGGTAAAGTGCGAAATTGATTGTATGTACCATTTCCCTCGCAAAAAGGGTTACAGGGTTAAATTTAGCCCCGCGTCCTTGGACCCTGGCGTCCGGGGTTATTGTCCCTGGGAAACGTACGCATCGCGTAATCGCCGCCTACCCCTGCAACCTGTGAGGGTGGCTAACCCGAGAATAATGGATCGACGGTGGTGCGGGAAAAAGAGAGCAGCGGGGGAAAAAAATACAGGACCAGATGATGGATGGCGTTAATTTCGGTCCCTAATTTAATATTTTCACACTCGCGCCTAATTAATGAAAACGGATCCGCGACGACCGCCGCACGCAGACAATGCGGATCCCTTATTGCACCCTCCGAACCCGAAACCGTGGTGGTCATTGTTACAAATCGCAAACTCGCCACTCGCGCGCCCCCTCTTCCGCCGCCGCCGCCGGAGGCGGGGAATCGATACTGTTTGGTTTTCTAAGCGGATTGAACTTTCCTCCACCCATCACTTACGGATGCAATGAAACGGTTATTATACGGGGGTACGTTCCAATTGATCTTTTTAAATGTATCTGGTGGGATTTTCTTAAATTCTAAAACGGAGCATTTCTGTTTGTGCAAGAAGGGATTGAAATTGTAAAATATGCATTGCGATCACTAAAAATAACTTTGACAAACAATTATTTCACATTTAATATCAAATCTGCATAAAGTTCCTAACCTTCCAAAATTAAAATTAAATAAGGTTACGGTTTTCCAATCTCTAATTATCTTCCTTTAAATCCCGCACATCTGTTGACTATTTACTTTTCGGTGTTATCGTAATTGGAAGCAGGTTTGAACGTGATCACACACAAAATATTTGCACAATCTATTATTGCTAAAGGAGACCACCACGCTCCTTAATAGTTTGATAGCGATATATTATTATTGCTTCTGAAAATGCCTTTTCTAAATTTAGTCACGTATCAGAGATTCTCTATTCTTCGCTGCATGGCCAAGTTAAGAACGCTCTCCTAGGCAATGTTCCATCACAAAGGCCCCAATACCTAACCCTGTGAAACACCGACCTAAGAAGTCACGGTTGGTGTTTCACAGGGTTAGGAATTGGGGCCTTTGTAATAGAACATTGCCTATTATTTTTGATTTCATTTCATCATGCTTATCTTCAATCTAGAATGTTCAACACTTTATAGTTTAAGTATTTGCCTCTTTCACTTCTAGCTCTCCCTTGATAGCGACCTAAATTATAGAATTAAAGGCATTGTTGATGTCCAGTGCAATCACCACCCAATACCTTAAGTCACTTCCTAAGTTTTGTTTTTCTTAATTTTATTTACACAGAAGTACAATATGTATTACATAATAAACCACCTAATCCACATCAAGGTCGGTTGCGGTGCGGATTTTAGTTGCTGCTCGCACGTGATGAAGTTTTACGTCGTAAAGCGTCGCGGCGTGTGTTCAGTTTCAATCTCGGGCGCAAATTGCGACGTTATTGTGCGATGTCGGATTGGAACCGCGATCGTAAATACATTTTGTAAACACGGGGGACCGTAAAACGGCACGTCCGAGCCAGTTTTATAACGTTAATCGCCAACTTGAGGGTCCCCGACTCTCTCCGCCGATCGATGGTTATTGTTCTAATTATGAATAATGGACACAGTGTTATTGGATACTTGCAGTCTCATCCTCGTGTGCGAAGAGTTAATTGCCGGTTTGGATATTAATTTATGCCTAAAAGGTTCGTAATTATAAAGCTGAATTGATTTTGTGTAAAAGATGTTTAATAATAGGAAGGAATCTTTAGTATCCATCACATACATCTATTGAAAGATGTTGATTTTTAATCAAATACGTATTATGTTTACAATTTTTTATCTGCTTCATCTCATCCTAGGTTTTCTAAGCAGAAGTTGTAGTAAAAGTTAAAAATTAAAGTTTGTTGAAGGTACATATAAAATATTTTTTTTCGAAAATTTTGGTAGAAATATCTTACATACATCTTTAATATCTATCACATCTGATGTCATAGTGACATAAGCATTTTTAGTAAAATGGTCTCCAAAAATGTAATCTAAATAAGCCAGAAATGGCAAAAATATTACTTCAGTTGCTAGTGTAGCCTGATTCACAGCATTTGCAGCATTATCACCAGCTGCAAAGTACAATGAGTCGAGTGGAAGAACACCAGAAGTCGTAAACGCTGCCTTCAAGATCTGTGTTCTAAATTTTAAAGTGATTATTTAGTATATTTATGTATGTATTTTATGTATTTTAATAGATCTTGCAAAACAAATAAACTAAACTAAATATAGATACGTGTAACTATGTTGGATTTTAATCAAACGTCCACTGTTTCCTTATTTTTGATCCATTACCTAAGTGTGTAAGTAAGTGTAAAAAGTATATTTTTTGAGAAGACGCAAAATTTGGTATATCTATTTTCTGTCCCAAAGAAGATTTAATACAAATTGTTGTAAAATCCCTTATGCTTAACAATCAAAAATTATGATAAAAGAGCAAAGTATTAAAAATGTTGTACTCTTGAGAAGACGCAAAAAATCATTTTATGCTTAGATACTTTAGATTTCTTCAAAATAATTTTTGAATTTTAACTTTATGATAAACCCCTATGCACCTTTGATTTTAGCTACAAAAAGTACAAATTATATGTTACATTCTACACTTAATTCTACTGCAAATATTATTACTACTACTACTACTACTACTACTAATTAACTTACAACTTTAAAAGAACCATATACATAGCACGTAACGTATTAATAATATATATTGTCAAACATGTTTTATTAATTATTATCTAATTCAACGTAAAATATGTCATAAGCCCCGCCTACTGTACTTGATTCCACTACAGAAACCGAACGGTGGGCGTGGCTCCGAGCACCGCCCACTGTTGCCCCGGGAAAGGCTGTAATTGCAATAATTTCCGTTTAAATCAATTGCAGACCGTGTGCGAGCGTAGTTTTTAAGCGCGAGAAAGCTTCTGGGGATATAGGGCTCCATAAGCCGTTAACTAATATAGTTTGTGTTCGACCTGTCGCCGGCACACTTCATAAATTCCACTAATGGACCCTCCCCCAGAGGATATACGCGGAAATTCCTTCGAACCTCGCTAAACCCGCGTGTGCGTGCTCTCGATGTTTACCGTAAATAATGTACATTCCAATATTTCAGTCTTAAGCCCTCTTACGCCGATAAAGGAACATCTAACAATATTTACTTGAACTACTCCTACGCCAGCATTTTTTATCCCTCGTCAGGAAAACTTTTAATTATCGATTGATCGCTTTGTTACTTAATCCTATGTAAAATACACCTACTTAAAAAAAACTCCTTCATACTTTCTTAATGTATTTTGTTCCCCCAAGAAATAATAATCCTCTCTTCGTCGGTGTGTGTGTGTGTGCGAGCGATTTTTCCAGTTTTTCCTTCAGCGCGCTGCTTTTTTTTGCGTGTATCGGTCCCGAGTTTGGCGAAGTTGGAAGCTTTACAGATTTTTGCTAAAGTTTGTTGGCATTTAATCTACAACTTTCCCGGGCCCCCCCCATTTCGAGCGGTGGCATTGTCTGAAAGTATTTCTATCAAAACGGTCCCTTTTTACCAGCTAGTGTTTTATGTACGAGCTTTTTATTGTAATTGGCAGAGCGGCCGAAACTCGCTCCCGTTTTTTTTTTTTGCTGCTAATGCGAACTTCCTACTCACGTAGCTTTTTTTCCCCTGTAATCTAGGGAAGAAAGAGTTATCGGTCGTGAATTGAGTTATATTTTCTGCTCTCGATGAAATTTAATTCAAAGAAACTGTCACTATTCATCGTTTCAACGAGAGTAGAGTAGAAAATATAAAATTTACGATCAACTTCAGGCTATAGGATTTTAATTATTGTCTGCAAATGTTAAACCTTTATTCCTTCCAAAAGGATAAAATAATGAGATTCTAAAAGTATTCTAATTCAAGTAGTATTTTTATGTTTTAGGTAGAGATGTTCATTTAATTATAATAAATTAAAACAACTCTTTCATACTAGAGGCATACACTATAGGTTTTGATCAAAGTTTATTGCCAACATGTTACAACATTGCCTTTAAACTAGTTTTAGATAATGAGGTGATGCCTGAGGTCATTACTTTGTGATAGATTTTGAATCAGGAAATTTAAAAGAAACTGCATTTTGTGATATAGTTTCTACCTAATTTTAGATGAGCTAATGAATAATCTCCACTATTTTGGCCAAAGTTGATGACCAGATATTTTCATAAAAGGACAAATTTTAATTTTAAAATACAATGCCATTTTTTGGTGAGCAGTATTTTCAATTTATTATTGCTATTTCAGTACATTCAAAACTTTCATAATAGTAATAAGTTCAAGTTCAATTTATTATTGCTATTTCAGTACATTCAAACGATAATGGAAGTTCAAGTTTCAAGTTGCTAGCTTTTGTTAATTTCAAAGCAGAATTGGACAAGCCTTGTATTGTTCATCTATAAGGAACCTGAGGTGCATTTAGACAGTCATGAAACAATTAACTTATTAATTTTACAACACTGATGACTCGTTATTGCGATGGTAATCCTGCTCAGTACAAGAGAAACCGCAGGTTAAAACTTTTGGTTCGCACCCTCGTGCAGTGGTTGGAAGCTAGCATAGGTGGCATTTCAGGCACTTGTAAGATATAAAGAATCTTTAAGAATTCTGAAGTCGAACGTTCTTAAACCATTTACATATTCAAATCCCGAATCAACTCTTTAAGGTATTGTTAATTGGAAAAGTATGAAGCCATTACTTTCATATTAAATTCAGAAGTTTCCTTAGTTACTTTTTCGTCTTGTCAATGTAGGCAAAGATATCTTTAGGAGTTCTATGAGTCTAAAGGTTCTAAACCATATACATTTGCTATTTACAGATATAAATCACGAATCAACTCCTTAAGGTCTTGTTAATTTAGAATGTATGATTCTGATAAACAGCTGCTGATTTTATATGTAAGCTAAAAATTACCTGGATCACTTTTTTCTGCCAATAAAGAACAAATTTATAAGCATTTAATCATTCCTCTGCTAGAAAGGTGCAAATGTATTGATTAAAATGGACGAAAATTAATATTAAAAGGCTAAAACGTCGCAGTAAAAAAAACCGACACCCCTTTTAAAAAAATCTGGCGATACACGTGATCCAATTGTCAATTTTTTTGCGTCGATAACCGGATTGAATGTCGAAATTTGAAATAATTTCGTTACGATCGTTGATGAGATTACTCGTTTTTTTTTTTGATGCGGGGGATGATTGAATTCGGGAGGCGGTGCGTTTTTTGTGTGTGTGTATGTATGTATGTGCGCCTCCTCTCTGTTATTTTTTTTTTCGATCCTCGTTAAATTGCATAATGGGAATCGGCGTTGGATGAATGGCGAGCCGAGTGCGGTCGATTAATGAACCGTCGATCGAAGCCACGCTAATTATCACATCAACATCCCGGATTCCGTTCGTGGTTCGCTTCCGTTAATGGCCCTTTCCATCTACACACTAATTCAGGAATAGTTACCGCGTCATGGATTCGTTCTTCGTTTAAGAAAGAAATAATTTTTAATTTCCTCTTCTCATTCTATAGATATTGGATTATTTCCAGATACTAAACCAAGTGATGTTAGTCTCGCCAGGGCAAGTTGAAGTAAAGATAATTTGTAGAGCCTTTCAGAGTATTTAAAATTTTCAGAATAATAGGTTATAATTAATTAAGACAATTTGTGACAAGAACAAAATCATTAAATTGACTCTTAATAAAAGTGTTTTTATGTTTAATAGAATGTGAGGTCCTACAGAAATTCTTATTTTATTTTGAAAGCCTATTTATATGTATATTAAATGTATATTGTAGCTTCGCATTGTGGTAGGGTGTCCATCCATAACACAGGTTGACTTTGAGAGCGTTAGATGGTTATGGCAAATGTCTATTGTAGCTTTGCATTGTGGTAGGGTTTCAAGATTTGAAGCAATGCTCCATCCTTGACACTGCTTGACCTTGAGAGCGTTAGATGGTTATGGGTTATTGGCATATACCTGCGACTTAAGACAACTTCGAAAATTATCGTCTAGTGCGGCCATTGGCGTCATCTATCCAAAAGATATACATACCCTTAAATTTTTCATTAGGCCCAAAATGCGCAACAAATAGTAACTTATTATGGATGCATTGCCATTATGAACCTTGTAAGTGTCACATATAGCTATTTTTCTAGTAAAGGTTTTCATGGTAAAGATTGTTCTTCGGACAAAATTAGCGTCTTCTTCCAAAATCTCTTGAATTCAAGCTTATAGGGATGTAGAACCCCAAAATTTTGGCGCAAAAGTCCCAGTTTGGCCACGATGAGAAATCGACTATTCCAGATTCTCCTGCACAGTTTAGATGTGTTACTTCAGGCAATCATTAATTATAATTAGTTTAAATTATGAAGTAATATACTCACAAACCTACATCTGGTTAAATCCAAAATGTTCTTCAACACTACATATTTCTGTCGTTGAGATGTTTTTTCTAAAGGTAAGTAGATGTATTAGGTATTAAAAAAAGATGGATGTATAAACGAATTATATTCCAGTTCACGATAGTTCAGCAAACAATCCGCACTCGATCTTGGTCGTTTCGCGTGGAATCAGTACTACATGCATTCGTAAGTGCACACTCGAAAATCTCTTCGCAACTCGCACATCCATCACCCGCTGTCAGATTTCGCCTGGAGTGCACTTCGCCGGGGGTAAATTATGTTAAAATTTTATTACGGAAATAAAATCCCGAACATGCGACAACATTTAAAACGCTCCGGAGAACCTTCGACGGCACTCCAGGCCGGGACAAAAGTGCAGTTCCTGAGCCGAGGCGATGTTCGCGGTTTCTAATTACACATGAATAACCATTAGAGTCGACGAGTTATGCGAAGATTATGTAACGGGCGTACGAATCGCCGCATTAAATTTGCATTAGCCGGCGGTGACTCACAGCGAACGTCAAAATCACTGCCAGAACTAATCGCCGTGAATCGTTGACGGCTGTTGTTGTTGTCCCTTTTTTTTTCTGTCGCATCATCCTCGATAATGCACATGTCCGTGCATCGTGAATCGCAATTACGAGAGGAAAATAAAATGAGAGACACGTTACGTGGAGGAATTGCGAAACCGGTGGACGTGAGTCAGTCGCTGAGCCACTTTCTACGTGGCCGTGGTGTCGACAACGTGTTCCAATCAATTTATATATGTAGTAATCAATAATTCTTTGTTAGATTTTAATCAAACTCTTTTAGAAAAATACTAGGTATACAAAGTACTAACCATAATTTCCTTATCTTCCAACTATTGATAATGATAGGCATTGCCTTCTATCTTCTCGATTAGATCTAAAGAATCAAGATAGTTCAAAAATGTTTCACCATGGGTTATGTGAGCAATTAATTAAATATATAGTCTCCTATCTTTATTTTTTCTAAGCTTCTTACTAAAAGGACAAGGAGGTTGAATTTGCAACATAGTTTTGACGTTTTCTAAATGCCTAATGGACTGTTACTAATCACAGTACTTCACTTATATCAATTATCAGCTGCGTCCAAATTTTTTTGACTATCAAGTTTTCTAAATTAATAAGCTCTAGTTACAATTTTTCTAAATATGTATATTTTCGAAAACAGACGATTCGGCAGATTATACCAAGATTTGCCATCTTCGAAGCAGAGTCTAATTGTTGATGCTAATTCTTTTGGTTTGAGAAATGCATATCCAAAACTTTCTCTTGAAGAATTTTCTTTGCATAAACTTCTAGAGAAAATGATTTTATTATTTCTTTTGGCAATATTTGAAAGAATAATAAAAGTTTTAACCTTGGTTCATCATTTAGAAATGCAGTTTTTAACTCGATTTTTATTTCAAGGCTATTAACGTTTCATATGGTACCCAACATGGCCTTCTTCTGCCATCTTCATTTCCATCTTCGTGATTAAATCTTTTACTTTACTGTATAACTTGTTGGGATATTGAGTTTTAGCAGTATTGCCATCATAAAATTTTTCAAATGAAATCCAGATAAGGTTAGCTTGTTGTTTTAAAAATAAGAAAACATTTCCCTAATCTACAACTCATTGGTATTGATTTACGAAATGTTTTCGACTTAAATATCTTTGAAGATTAATTTTTATAGACAATTCTTCTTGAAGTCTTAAATCATTAATTCATAGCAAAACTTTAAATACTTTTACAATGTGAACATGCTAGCTTATATGTGCATGATATTTTACGTTTATTTTTCTAAGCTTTTTGGATTAAATTCAATGTTTTTAACTTATGAGTATTTCGTCATTTAATTAATTTTAATATCGTATTTTTTTCAATTTTCATGATTTGGCAACTACTTGTGATAAAAGAAGTAAAGTGATTAAAAACTTCATTGTTATGTGAATTTTCTTCTTTCATTATTATTTTAACCGTAAAACATATGCTGATATTATACTGACTGGAGTGTGAATTAGAGGCCACCCACCCACCCTACATATATTTTGAGTCTTTAATTACAAATACTGTTTAGATTGTAAGGAAAATAAAACATAAATCTTGTTTGTAATTTTAATTTTATTGTATATGTAGGGTGGGTGGGTGGCACCTATACCAACCTCCAATCAGTGAAACATCAGCAGGTGTTTTTCTGTGAAAATAGTTTATAAAAATATTCCAATTACATATTATTTTTTTCCCAACAAGACATTTAATGACATTTAAGTGATACTTTAATCTGAAGAACACTTTAGTAATTTGGAATAACGTTCGAACACTTCTCTCAAGAAAGAAATGAATATTTTTATAGAATAATGTACTTTAAACGTTTTTAATGGATAAACATGTTCACAGTGAAACACTTGCTGATGTTTTACTGATTGAAGGGTGTGTTAGAGGCCACCCGCCCACCCTACATATGCGTTGGAATCTTAGTTACAAACACTGTTTGGATTTTAATGGAAGTAAAACAAAAATCGTGTTTGTAATTTTGATTTGATTGTATATGTAGGGTGGGTGGGTGGCACCTATCCTAACCTCCAACCAGTAAAACATCAGCAGGTGTTAATGACCTTTAAGTGATTCTTTAATCTAAAGAACACTTTTGAAATTTGTAATAACATTGAAACACTTGTCCCAAGAAAGAAGCGGCTTTAATTACAAACACTGTTTACATTTTAAGGAAAAAAGATAAAAATCGTGTTTGCAATTTTGATTTTATTGTATATGTAGGGTGGGTGGGTGGTATCTATCTCAACCTCCAATCAGTTAAACATCAGCAGGTGCTTTTCTGTGAAAAATAAATTATGTATTTAAAAAAAGATTTCAAGTACAAATTTATTTTGTTCCGAACAAGACTTTTAATGACATTTAACTGATGATTTAATCTGAAGAACACTTTTGATTTTGAATTTCTAATAACGTTTAAACACATTTTAATACATAATTATTCTCACAGTAAAACCCTTGCTGATGTTTTACTGATTGGAGTGTGGGTTAGAGGCCACCCACTCACCCTACATATATGTTGAAACTGTAATTACAAACACTGTTTATATTTTAAGGAAATAAAACAAAAATTGTGTTTGTAATTATGATTTTATTTTATATGTAGGGTGGGTGGGTGGCACCTATCCCAACCTCCAATCAGTAAAACATCAGCAAGTGCTTTTCTGTGAAACTAGTTATTTATAAACAGATTTCAAGTACAAATTTATTTTTTCCGAACAAAACGTTTAATGACATTTAAGTGATACTTTAATCTGAATTTAGGGAAGCTTTAAATACTTCGCAAAATTTTGTTCTCAATTGTTGAATAAGCTTGATTTGTTTGATTTTAATTAAAAGAAATTCCCGTTTGAACCATGCTTTTGAAGCTTTTTGAAGTACATTTGAGATATTTTCAAACGAAATGTTTATCTATATATTAGATTATTACTTAATTTTCCTTTGCTCTTTAAAAGGTAGATTTTTTAAAATTTAATACATTTTTTGGTTTTTAATGCGAAAAAATCTAAGAATTAATTAATTAAATATATTAATAGTCGGTTTTTAAACCTAGAGCCTTATAATTTCCACGGCGACCTTAAAACATTAAAAGATCTTTGTCATATTCTACTTTGCTCTGAGAAACTTGGAGAACTTTTGATTCAAAAACTTTCCTAATTTTAATGCAAAGTGAAAGAATATTCAACATAGTTCTAAGCCTTCATTGTTCACATGCAACCTTAAATTAATCCTTGATTAACTTCCTTGGATTGAGAAGTTTGAATTACGTTCCTGCTATGAATCCAAAGAAGTACCAAATTTAACTTAGATTTTGGAAAACCTAAAGAACATTCGAGGTATTCCTGAGCTTACTAATTTTCAAGATAGCCTTTGTTTAACTTAATTTAATGAAGAAAATCACTTGTTATGTTTCATATTTCTATTTTTAGTTTCCTGATACATTCCAATCTCCAATCTATAAAACTTCAGCGGGGTTTTTTAATGTCAAATAAACCTCCCAAAAAATGGACACAAATAGCGCATTTGCTTAAATACATTATAAATGAAGAAATCAGAAGCTGTTAGCATGTTTTACTGGATAGTGGATTGATATGGGTTAAAGTGGAAGATCATTGGAAACCTGTGATCTCTGCCCGTGATGCTTGCTGTCTAAATTGTTTGTACGTGTATCATTAATTTATGCATTCTTTTGTAAATATGATATAAGCAAGAAGAACAAAGTTGTAGAGAATGAACACTTTTGAACTATGTAAAAATATTCAAACACTTCTGTCAAAAAAGAGGCAAATATTTTTATAGAATAAAGTACTTTAAACATTTTTAATGCATTATAATTCTCACAGTGAAACACTTGCTGATGTTTTAGTGATTGGAGTTTGGGTTAGAGGCCACCCACCCACCGTATATATATATATATATATATATGTTGAAACTTTAATTACAAACACTGTTTATACTTTAAGGAAAATAAAACAGAAATCGTGTTTGTAATTTTTATTTTATTGCATATGTAAGATGGGTGTGTGACACCTATCCCAACCTACAATTAGTAAAACATCAGCAGGTGTTTTTCTCTGAAAATAGTTATTAAGAAAAAATGGCAAGTACATATTAATTTTTTCCGACAAGACTTTTAAATAATTTTAGGTAATACTTTAATCTGAAGATTGGAAGGTGGGTTAGAGGCCACCCACCCACCCTACATATGCGTTGAAATTTTAATTACAAACACTGTTTGGATTTTAATGGAAGTAAAGCAAAAATCGTGTTTATAATTTGGATTTTATTGTATATGTAGGGTGGGTGGGTGGCACCTATCCCAACCTCCAATCAGTAAAACATCAGCAGGTATTTTTCTGTGAAAATAGTTAATTATAAAAAGCACTTCAATTACATATATATTTTTTTCAAACAACACTTTTAATGACCTTTAAGAGATAGTTTAATCTGAATAACACTTTTGAAATTTGCAAAGACATTCATACACTTCTTTCAAGAAAGAAGTGAATATTTTTTTTTGTTAAAAAACTTACTTTAAACGATTTTAATAGATAGTCATTCTCACGTACAAACATTAGTTGATGTTTTACTGAATGAAGGGTGGGTTAGAGGTCACCCACCCACCCTACATATACGTAGAAACTTTAATTATAAACACTGTTTATATTTTAAGGAAAATAAAACAAAAACCTTGTTTGTAATTTTGAATTTATTGTATATGTAGGGTGGGTGGGTGGCACCTAACCTAACCTCGAATCAGTAAAACAGTCACAGGTGTTAATGACCTTTATGATACTTTAGCCTGAAGAACCCTTTAGAAATTTATAATAACATTTAAACACTTGTCTCAAGAAAGAAGCGATACTTTTTTCTTATAAAATAATGCACTTTAATCGTTTTTAATGCATATTTTTTTCACGGTGAAACACTTGCTGATGTTTTACTGAATCGAGGGTGGGTTAGAGACCTATCCCACCCTCCAGCCAGTAAAATATCAGAAGGTGTTTTTCTGTGAAAGTATTTATTTATAAAAATATTTCATGCACATTAAATATATATATTTTTTTCGGAAAAGACTTTGAATAACTTTTAAGTGACACTTTAAATCTAGAGAACACTTTTAAAATTTGTAATAACATTCACATTTCTCTCAAGAAAGAAGTGAATACTTTTTGTAGAATAATGTTTCATAATCATTTTCTAAAACACTTGCTGATGTTTTACTGATTGGAGGGGGGAATAGAGGCCACCCACCCACCCTACATATACGTTGGAAATTTGATTACAAAACACTGTTTAAATTTCAAGGAAAACAAAATAAAAATAGTGTTTGTATTTTGGATTTTATTGTATTTGGAGAGTGGGTGGGTGGCATCTATCCCAACCTTAAATCAGTAAAACACCAACAGGCGTTTCTCGTGAAAATTATTATTTATAGAAAACACTTCAAGTACATATTTACTTTTTCCAAACTACACTGTTAATGACCTTTAAGTAATATTCTAATCAGAAGAACACTTTTGAAATTTGTAATAACATTCAACTGCTTCTCTCAAGAAAGAAGTGAAAATTTTGTTTGTATATAATGTGCTTTAATCGTTTTTAATGCATAATCTTTTTTATCGTAAAACACTGGCTGATGTGTTACTGAATGGAGGGTGGATTAGGAGCCACCCACCTACCCTATATATACTTGGGAATTTTATTTAGGATGGGGTTGCTCAAGTCGTACCCCCTAAGAAAAGAACTGTATACAACTTAGGATTTATCAAATAAACGTAAATGAAATGTGTTATTCAGACCTTTGTTAATAATGGTAATATGTGCTATAACCAAACTTGAAAATCTATATATATATTTTCACGTAAAAAACTAAATCTTTAAAAACTTACATCGGTACCACTAAGGCAACTTGTTTCTTAATTCGTACCACCTATACCCTAGGTCGTACCACCTATAACCTAAGTCGTACCTAGGAGTTCAATTAAACAAAAATAATAATTAGAATGTAATTTTTAATCATATGTTTACAGAGATGCATTCAATTAGTACAATACAAATCTCTTTGTTCTCTTGTTCAATCCAGCACAAACATCATGCACCCAAGATTTGCACTTCAAGCATTTAATGTTTTCCGTCCCATCTTCTCCACAAATAAAACAAAACTAATGGATTTTCTTCTTTTAAATTTTTGATGCCAATTCTTTTTTATTAATTGGTTTATTTATTCTTTTATTTGCCGTGTTTTTTATGCTTTCTAGGCATTAAAGTAACTTCGACGGACGAGATAGAGCATCTTTTGCTTTAGTTTATTATAGGAATAGGAGCTAACGTATTTAATGCAGTTTTATTTCTTGATTATTGATGTCCAATGGAATAGTGTGTAAATAGTCTTCAATCACAACTGTAGAAGCGTAAATATCGTCATCAAATTTATGTTTGTTGCATGGCCAAATATCGGTAGATTTAAAACCATTCAAAGCAATATTCAAACGAACTGATTTTGAATAGGCAATTCCAAATAGTTCTGACATAGTAGTTTGTTTAATTGTGTTATCAGGATTTATTCTTAACCGAGAAGTTGAAGTTTCGTTACAATTGGTTTTTAGAGATTTAGAAAAAGATCTGTTCAAAAGTTGAAGATGATGAGTTTTATGAGCAGGAAATGGACACATAATGCCATACTTATAAGTTAGTTCTATAGCTTCAATATTTTTGTCCATCCAAAAGAAAAAGTATTTGATTATTGTACTATTCTCCAACTTTGCATACTTAATAAAATGTTCCAAATTGAACAAAAAGTTTTAATTTTATCCACTCGTTTTTAAAGCATCCGAATATAGTACCTGGTGATACTACTTTCTTTAAGGAATCGTTTATTCGCATGCGTTTAAATATTAACATAGGAGGTTCGTATTTACCTGCAGCATTCGTACAGCATACACATGTAGTCTTCAAACCCCTTTCATCACTTGTAAGTGCACCCACGTGATGTTTGCCTTTCTGAGCAATTATTTTGGATGGTTTTTGAACATTGGATAATCCATATTTTTCAAAGAATCCATAAACACTTTCTTTATTGAAAGCCCTGGCCCTGGCCATTTATGTTTATCCTTCACGAATATTCAGTACCACTTCTTTCCTGCAATCTCTTCTTTATTGAAACGGTTGGTAATTTAAAATTTTCCACCAACTGATAAGCAAGTCTTCTTAGATCAGTTTAAACTTTGAAAATGATTGGTAACAATCGAAATATGTGTCAGTTAACTGATATTAAATCTATGGAACATTACAAGTGTCTTAGTTCACGAGGGCCAAATCGGGAGATCGCACCGGCCACGCCAAAACGCCCTAATTGAAATTAGGCGTTCTGAGAAATGTTTCATCAAAACAGCCATCGATACTCTTGAAGATTGAGCCATTGCACCGTCTTGTTGGAACCAAATGCCCGCTAAGTCCAACACATCTACTTTGTTGACGGATCCACACAACTGAAAATGGGCTTCATCACTAATAAAAACAATAGCGTCCTCAGGAACTTTGGCGTAACAAAACTTCAGAGTCTACCCTCTACAGTTACCTCAGGAACTAAGCGAATATTTTTGTATGTAATATGAAACTCAACAAACATTATTATTTTTTTTATAGATTAAAGTACTTTAAATATTTTTAATGCATAAACATGCCCACAGTAAAACACTAGTTGATGTTTTGCCGACTAGAGAGTGGGTTTGAGGACACCCACCCACCCTATATATACACTAATACATTAACTACAAACACTGTTTATATTTTAAGGAAAATAAACCAAAAATCGTGTTTTTATTTTGGATTTTATTGTATATGTAGGGTGGGTGGGTGGCATCTATCCCAACCTCCAGTCAGTAAAACATAAGCAGGTGTTTTCTTGTAAAAATAATTATTTGATAAAAGAATTCCAAGTACATTTTTTTTTCGAAAGAAAAAAGAAGAAGAAGATTTAAATCTTTTTCTCAAGGAAGAAGCGAATATTTTTTAATGAATATTGTACTTTTAACGTTTTTATTGCATAATCTTCTAACTTGCTGATGTTTTACCGAATGAAGGGTGGGTTAGAGGCCACCCACCCAACCTACACATACGTTGAAACTTTAATTAAAAACACTGTTTATATTTTACGGAAAATAAAATAAAAATCGCGTTTTTAATTTTGAATTTATTATATATGTATAGTGGGTGGCACCTATCCAAACCTCCAATCAGTAAAACATCAGCAGATGTTTATCTGTGAAAATTCTGCTATTTATAAAAAGCATTTTAAGTACATATTTTCTTTTGACATTTAAGTGATACTTGCATCTTAAAAACACTTTTTAAATTTTAATGCATAATCATTCTCACAGTAAAAACTTGCTAATGTTATACTGATTGGTGGATGGGTTACAGGCCACCCACCCACCCTACATATACATTGGACCTTTGATTATAAAACACTGTTTGGATTTCAAGAAAAATAAAGCAAAAATCGTGTTTGTAATTTGGATTTTATTGTATATGTAGGGTGGGTGGGTGGCACCTATTATAACATCCAGTCAGTAAAACATTAGCAGGTGTTTTTCTGTGAAAATTGTTGTTTTGAAAAAAGCATTTTAAGTACAAATTAATTTTTCTGTTAAACATTTTTAATGGTCTTTAAGTGTTAATTTCATCGAGAATTTGAAAACACACAAAAACAAAAAAAATCAAAGTCAAAATAAAAAAAAGTGATGAAATTGTAAGTAATTTGGTTGAATACATAATATTTAAAGCACTACTTTTATTTTAGTTTCGATTTTTTGTGTTATGTAATTTGCCAAGTGAAAGTTTTAAAAAGTACGTATCTTCGTAGTGCAAGGAACTGATAAATATAGAATCCAATTGTATCAATGGTAAGAGCCTTATTAAAGAGTATATCCAGATTAATTTTTTTTTAATAATAACCATTTAAGTGAAAATATTAGCTATTATATATTTTGTTAATTTTTAATTTAAAATTTTTATGTGGATTTGAGTTCTTATATTCAAAAAAAGCAAATTAAAATACGAATCCTTACAGCAGAAGGAAGTGGGGAATGTCAGATTCAATCCGAAGAGATTTTATAAGTATATCAATATTTGAAATTTGTAATAATCTTTAACCATTTCATTCAAAACATTGTCTCCTATTTTAATTTGACTTTGACTTTTCAGTCTAACAATTCTCTATTAATGCTACATCACTTAGCTTTTTGTTTATATTTTGATTTTTTCATTTTTCATTACAAAGCTTTTGCTGGATATAAAATTCCCTAATAGCAAAATGATTTTTTTCTAAAGTTTGAATCTTCAGTGTGGAGGTTTGTAGAGAATTAGAAAATCAAATTTTTATTCAGATTCTAAATTTGTATTCATTTCCAATTAATTCTTCAGAAATACCAGCACTTCTTAAATTTTTATTTCAACTTTAAATGTTTTAGTCTAAGGTATAAATTATTTAAGTTCTTTAATTCCAAAACTAGAAGTAGAAATGACGAATTGAATCGTTTAAATTTGATTTTGAGTTTTTTTTAGTCTAAAGTATTTAAATAGATTACAGTTTACTAATTCCAAAACTACAAATTGAAGGAGAATGTTGAATTCAATTAGAAGACTTTTGTATAAGTTTACCAAAACTCGTTGACAATTCAAGAAATATTCTAAGAAATTCTTCGTATTTGACTTTGACTCTCTAATCTAAAGCTTTTTCATAAATTCCAGCACTACTGTTTTTTTGTGTTTGTTTTTCTTTCGATTTTTTTAAATGAAGATTTTCATTTTCTAATTCTACAATTATTTTTTAAAGAATTTTCTTTTATTTAATTTTTTTTTTAGCATTTCTTCATACTTTAGCTTCCTCTTCAACAAAATACTTACGAGTTGTGAAAAATATTTTACAAAACATTTTGGATGGTGCAGGCAGAGCAACTTCCTATTCTTTTTATCCCAATTTGAATAATAAACGTTTTATTTTTGAGTCATTTTAATGTGGATATCACTAAAGTAACAATTTTTTATGACACGTACCTATCCTAACTGAATAGAAACTCAATTTACCATTTACTGCCACGTCAATACCGTAAGCACACAATTAAATTAAGGTGCATCTTCTCCACCGCAAATTGCATTTCGCTACATTTTCCATTACGCAATTACTTTATACGGAACTTAAATAAAATAACAATATTTCCGATCGCATTATGTCCGGGCACGTACGGCTCTTATTCCACGATCGGGACGTGTGTGCCGGAACAGCCACCCACCATCCGCTGAAGGATTACACTGGAGATATTTTAAAGAAGATAATGGCGCCATAAAGCGGTCCCGAGGGCGTTAAAAGTACTCGGGCAATTCTCGGTTTACAAATAAATGATCCCATTAAAGTTTATGGATTCAAATCTTGTTAAATAATACGATGGCTCAGTTAATAATGTCCCAGTTTGATTTTATGTAATTTTCACGTATATAATTATTAAATAATTATAACTCTAATATGTTTTATTATTCGGATAGTACAGTAGGCGTGGTTTGACGTGTCAGAAACACAACAGTGGGCGGGGCCTAATAAATTATTTTTAATTTAACCTGTTGGCGACACACGACGATGATGCATCATCGAGTCGTGCGATTTGAATTTCGGTTTTTACGATATTGCAATGAAGTTAATGGTAATTATGGATTTATGCACGTTTCGATTTTAATTCTGTCGCGTAATTCACACCGTAAGCGCGGAATTTATTGTGAGAATTACACGGCCGCAGCCCATGTAACAACAGTCATTAGTGATAACGAGATTTCACATGTTTATGCTAATTGGGCCGTACGTCAATTTAATAAATTAATTGGCGGTCCTGCTGATACGATGTGAACCAAACGGTTTACTGTTAATGTGCGGGCGAATGGAGTATTTCTCAGCGCTGTGATGATGATTTTTCTATTCGGATTTTTAACAATTAAATTTATTTGAAATAACCAACAGATTTAATTGTTTTAAATGTACAAAAAATGAACGTTAAGGTACAAATATATAATAAAAATGGGGAGAAATTATTTGCTGTAATATTTTTTAGCATAATTCGATAATTTTTCCTTCCGGATTTTTAGACAATGGTGAATTCAATTAGAATAAACAATAAGTGAGACTTTATGAGTTTTACTCAAACTTTTCTAATTGATTCCCTACTCTTGTCATAGTTATATTCTAATTGTTGTGCAGAAGAATTCCTAGAGAAAATAAATAAGCACCTTAAACTTCGTTGATCGAAGGTTTAAATATAAAGGCAGAGTTGTACATCAGCATCAATGACTTTTGACTAACTAATAATTTCTACTTTGTTATCTAAAGTCGTTTGGCTGTTGTCTTCTATCTTCAATCTTTATTTTTCTACCTTTTGCCTTCTATTTTCTATCTTTTTACATCTACTTCCAGTCTTCTAGCAGCTATCTTTTGTTTTTTTGACTTCTTTAGCCTGTCTTCTAGCATCCATCATCTGTCTTTTTACTTCTACCTTCAATCTTCTAGTAATTATCTTCTATCTTTTAACTTCTACCCTTAGTCTTCTAGAAACTATCTTCTATTATTTAACTCCTATCTAGAGTCTTCTAGTAACTATCTTCTATCTTTTAACTTCTAACTATAGTCTTCTAGTAACTAACTTCTGTTTTTTTACTACTAACCTTCAGTCTTCTAGTAGCTATCGGGGATATTTTGACTTCTACCTCCTGTCTTCTAGTAGCTATCGAGTGTCTTTTGATTTCTACCTTCAATCTTATAGTAACTATCTTTTGTCTTCTGACTTCTACCTTCAGTCTTCTAGTAACTATTTTCTGTTATTTGACTTCTACCTTCACTCTTTTAGTATTTATCTTTTATCTTTTAATTTCTATCACTAGTGTTCTAGTAATTAACTTCTGTCATTTAATTTCTATCTCCAGTCTTTTAGTGTTTTACTAATTCCACTGCTGAAAGGTAACAGTGAGCAACAACCAACTGTTAATGGTGTCCGATGTTAAAGATATAAAAACCTGCTGAGTTTATGACGTTCTAAACACTACAAAAAGAAATACAGTAACGACCCGTAGTGTTATTCCTCTCAACATCATTGTCGGTTCAGAGTAGCAAAATAGCGGATCTGGTCGACCCAAGTCCGAACTTCACTCATCACAGCTGTGCCAAATTAATACATTTTCCTTTGAAACAAAACCTTTGTAGGTATTCGTTACATCGCATTACCATCACGTCTCTTTGGGGGCGAAAAAATTGAACCCCTCTGCACGTTTGCGCATTTTTTTGCCGGAGATGCGTTTAACCGCCGCATGCAAAATATTCCGTAATGCAAATTTCCCCGGGTCCGGCAATAAATATGGTCGCCGTCAATAAGCGGACCAGAATATTTCGCATTATTGCCGGCAGCACACGTTCTCAATAATTCACGCCGCATGCCTAACAAATTGCATTTGACAGATCCGAATTGGGACGTGCCCCGGAAACAAGTCTGATGAAATGAGTACAAAAAAGGGCACACATAGAAATAGAGTAGTAGACAGACATGGATCGCGCACGTCCGAATGGAAAACGTGGACCGGCGGTGTTGTGCATCGATTTATGCAGAGTCTCGAATTCCCCGAGTCGATACTGGCGTGCATATAATATATAAGGTGTGGGATTTGTAGTGCGGATGTAAGTTGTGCTAGGTAATTACCTTTGAACTAGTGCGGTTGATTGAGTTCGTATATAGATGAGTTTGTTATATATTAGGAGTATATAGTTAATATCTCCTTATATGTTGGAAACAAGGCAACCAGGGTATTCTATGCATCAAGAAGCTTTAAATCAAAATGTCGTAAAAAGAAGGATAAGAGATGAACGACTAAGTTACTTAGATCTGCAAAAGTCAAACATGTAATTTCTCAACTATTCTAAAATAAGACTTCTAATAGAATAGTGAGGTAAGACCTTTAGAAGAGTGCTATAAATGAAGAATACCACTTAAAAGTCAAATATATTATTTCTCAACCATTCCAAGTCTAAGACTTAGGTGAGATCATTAGAAAAGACTCAGCAATGAAGAATACTACTTCTATATTGATGACTATGTAAAACTCATCAATACATATCAACTGAACCCATTTTTGTTCATGTACTACCAGTTCAAATAAGCTTCCCATACAACAAGCTAAAAGATGAAGAGTTATACCAACTTTTGACAATAAAATCATAAGCCTGTATGTATTATTACGATGGTATCCTTTGAACATAAGCTGAAGTATAGACGGACAAGAGTCTATAAATTCCTTGTATTCCCCAGGAGTACTATTATGACCCAAAGAACGCGAGCGGGTCCTTAATCAAATTAGAGAACTATTCCCGAAGATACAAATTCCGCTTTGTTCAATTTATATTATTTCATAGAAAATTTACAACTCGGAGACACGCCATTCTATCCCGAATTAATTAGTTCCGCAAAGGGGAAATTCTCCTTTTCCTCGTCCGACCGTGGAATTCCAATTCTTCATCGTGCGCCCGCCGTCTAGACCGTCGCGATAAATTAGAAATGATTCAATCCGGCCCTTAATTGCCGATCGAATTAGAATTTCCCGGACGCGATCAAAGCGGGCGTCGCGACGGTGCGGGAAAAAACCGTGGAAATGGGAACGGCGCCCCCCACCCCCCTCCACCCGGTCGCGATAAACTCTGAAAAATCGGAGCTTAACTGCTGACTAGAAAAGGGAAATAATGCAACCCAGGGTGGGGGGGTTGAAAATGGTGCGCACACATACATACAACAAAATGGGGAAGTGGCGCTTTCAATTCTCATTCCAATTTGCAAATAGTCGATTTAGCGGGTGCACACAAAAATGTAATGCGGACAAACGGGGCAGAAAACTACGCGTGGACGAGTGGTAATCACCCCCCTCGGTGCACGCGGACACAAACGGATATGCGTTTTTTTTCCGCGTTTCATCCCCTTTCTGCCGATTAAAGTAGTCGCAGACAATTTCGATATGGACGCACTAAACTCAATAAAAATTTTATTACAAAGGCCTGTGTGAAATGGCCACACATCCTGCAGAGTTGACCGTGCATCCATTAGTGGTTATTTGCTCCGTTTCAACAGTCACGAGCTCGCAATTTGTAATTGCATTTTGATGGCAACTTGTGTGTGTACTGCTGGTAATTTCAATCACAATCTTGTCTCCTGCTAACACGTACAACAAAGTGGGATGGAAAATAATCCGGTGGGATTATCGTTTTTGGTAACATGATTATTCAAGCAACTTTGATCAAACAATTCAACGCTTAGATTTTTTGTGTTCTTTTGATCAAGCCTTAAAATGTTTCTCTGCTGGCCAATATATACAATTTGAAAACTGAAACTGATATACAGTAAACCAATAAGGCTTATGTTAAATTAGTAATAGGAAGATACATGTGATTCGTAATTATTTCCTGATAACTTGATTGCCAAAAATATTTTTTGATGAAGGGAGATGAAAGTTTATTCTCGTAATGATCTTGGCTGAATTAACAAGTGCGAGATTCTCTTGAATGATAGCAAAGAATTTACTACAATAACTTCTATCTTCTGTTTTCTACCTTTTGTCTCTTATTTGTTGTATGTTTTTTGGCTTATTACCCATGATCTTATGCCTTTTGTCTATTCTTTTATTTCCTGATTTTCCATTTCTGTCTTGCTTTTAGTTTTCTGTCATTTATCTAAAATCATTTGACTTTTTCTTTTATATAGCTTGTCTTCTATTATGAGTCTTCTTTCTTCTGTTTTTGATCTTCTGTCTTTTCCTTTCGTATTTTGATATCTATAATATATCCAGTCCTCTAATAACATCATCATCATCTGTCTTTTGCCTTATTATAATATTATTGTGCCTTTTGAATTTTGTCTCGTCGTTATTTTTGGTTTATTAGTTTGATGTCTTTTCTTAAATCATGTAACTTTTGCTTTCCTTTTTCTAGCGCCTCTCTTCTGTTTTAAGTCTTCTGCATTTTGTTCTATCTCCTGTCTGTCTCTTTTCTACCTTCCGCCTTTGGCTTCATATATGTTTTTTTGGGATTATTACCCTTTATCTTTTGCCTTTCTTATATTGTTTTCTGTCTTGTTTTCAGTTTTCTATCTCTTATTTAAAGACGTTTAACTTTTGTCACCGCTTTCACCTGTCTTCTGTCTTGTGTCTTCTATCTGTTGTTCTTCTATATCCTGTCATACTTTGTTTGTATAGGTGTATATTATTTAATTGCCTATCAAATAAACATCCTACCATTTCAACATATAGAGTAGCATTTTTCTAATTACTCTGTTTTTTTTTTCCTGTCAAACGTAAGCTACATTTATCATTTTTTCATTTACTAATATTCTCCCCTTGTTAATTAATTAAAAACCTCTTCTTTCATTTCATTTCATCACATTTCAGTTTCCCCGATAGATATCTTACGATCTTCGGCATGTGTCGGTATAAAAAATGCAATCAAATAATTGGATCGTACGGGGCCAACATTTCCAAAAGCGGTGCTGTAAACCCCCCCGCAACAAAACCACCATTTACGTCTGCCAGAAGCCAGATAGAAATCCGCCCCGGGATTAGGGATTATAAATAAGTAAAGGGGTTTAACATTTTTTATTTATACGTCGGATAAAAGGGGGGGGGGGTCGAAGGTGGTGGAGAATTTCAAAATATTTTGACGGCAGTCGGTGGCACATTTCAAAGATCATAATCCGACGTTATCGATCCCGGCGTGTCGTGGGGATTACCGTCGACAGAAAAATAAAAACCCACCACCGGAGCTCCGCTGATTAAAGTTCCTGTCGTGGACAGCGCAAATACTCCCTCGATACGTCCACGTTGAGGGGGGGGACTCTAGGGGGAAACGCCCGCAACCCCAGCCCCTCGTTCGGACGAGAAAAACGTTCGACCGTGCCGCGCGAAGGAAATTGCGGAATTTTTATGAAATTTATTCGGCGCACTAGAAGTGAGATTTATTGCCAAGAGAAATGCAATTTCACGATGTAAAATTGTGTGTGTGTGTTCGGATTGCGCCATTCAGGGATGTAATCGGTGTTTTGTTGATAACTCGACTGCAGCTACGAGTGCTGATGATTTAGAATGATTGCAACGGTGATTTAAAATCGACGTTCTACCGCGGATAATTACATTTTTCGCCGCTGAGTGAATTAGTGTGTGCCTTGTTACTAGAGAGCGTAGACAGACGGACAGACAGTAGGCGTGGTTACTATTAGTGCCAGACACCGCTGTAGCTTGTGCATCTCGATGCAACAGTAGGCGTGGTTTGGTTTCACTCGCAAACATAGAGCTAATGTTTGTGTATTAAGGATTAAGATTTCCTTATGTATGTACCTAACGTATCATTACATTTTTATTCCGTCTAGACGTACCAATTACAACGTATACGTTAATATTAATTAGCAACGGCACGATAGCTAATTCTCGAGTGCCCGAAGTTTCTTTCAACAGATTCCCACTTAATTAAATTAAACTCTACTTGGAAACTACACCACCGGCCAAGTTTCGCGATTCATTCTGACACCCTTACCCGTGTTCCTACCTTAACAGGTATACGGGGGCGAACTTGTGCGGCTATTCACTTTCTTGATTTGTGTGCACGTCCAGACAAGTTGTGCCGATGCGAAGTTGAATGCACAGACTGCAATGGGTGTTGTTTACAGAGCCAACTTCGCAGACTTCGTAATTCTTCCAGGAAGTGCCGATTTACGTCGATGTAAGTGTCGTAAATACGCAGTAGACATGAACATTATTATTAAAGATGTTGGAATCATAGAGATAGTAAAGATAAAGTATTTTATTGATAATCTCAATATTTATAAGGTATAATTGAGTATAACTTAAAAATAAAGTCAACTCGTCAGTGCAAACGCCACAAATGCCAAAGCGATCGGATCCGGTTCGAAGGTCCAATAATTGGTGGCGGATTATCCGGTAATGACGGTGCGGTCGGGTTTGGTTAGGTCGGTCCAGTGCGACAAATACGTTACTCGATTACGGGGTGAATTTTACAGAGAGGGCATCTTCCAGGGTAAACACATCTGACCGGTAATTGGCGCAATCAGCGTAATTACAGCTCGCCACTACGGAATAAAATCACCTCTCTCGTTCCTGTGTCGGCTCTTTCTCTCCCCATCTCTCTCTCTCACTCTCTACGTCGAACAAATTACAACCCCTTCACGGTGGTGGACGGTTTTCAAAAAAAAAAATTTGCTGAATTTCGCTCGGCGAAATTTATAACGATTGAACTTCACGCGCCCCGTCCTCATCGTTACATTATATTTACTTGTCAGGAACTTTGTTCCAGTAAGCATTAATAAAATTGTTGATTAATTCGATCCCTGCAAATTACCGATATCAATGTTGTCGATAACAACAATATGATACTTTAATGCCCCAGTATACCCATTCCGGGCCCTCGTAAACTTTGCCCTGGATGCTTACTCAAGGATGGCTCGGAAAGTTCATATACAGGGGAAACTAATAATGATATTATTTGATGAAGTATAAGAAATCAATAATAATCATCCAAACTTTTTTACCTCTAATTGATGAAGTAGATAAGTGTTGAAAATCATTAATTCATCATAGGAAATATTTTATAGAATTCATGTTTAGTTAAAAGAAAACAAGAAAATAAGAACGAATAAATAATGAAGTGATAAAAACCTTAAATAATCTTTATTTTACCACTTTATTCAAAGATGAATTTATTTCAAGATGTACCACAAAGTACACAATTAAACCTTAAACGATCTTGAAACTTGTATAAAGGAATTGATATATCTATATTGTTTCCAAATATGTAATTTGAATACAATCGCATTTTGAATTGTAAAGGCTTTTCATCAATTATCTTACACACGTTTTAAGATTATTTCTCTAATGTATTGGTTTATAAAGAGGTTTAGGGGAGGTAGAGTACAACTAGATGATGGGAAATTACATGCCATGGTCTAAAATGCGCGATTAGACACAAGGCAACGAAACATATTTATTATTCTTAATACAGTAAAAAAATTATTGAAAAAAATAACAACTGACGATTGTACGGTAATGCGCATGCTCTAAGTTTTTGTTTATTAACGTACTGACATCTATTGCGTACATTCAGCATTGCTATTCGTTTAGGTTAGAAAGTTTGTAGTCGATATACTGAAACATCTTGTTTAGAGTAATGATGAAGAACCAAAATTTGTTGAGTTTTGTTTAACGTTAGAATACAAAATAATATGGTAATTGTAATAATTATTATTTTTGAAATAAGCTTAAGAAAATCTATTATTATTGATAACGAAGACGGAAAAGTATTCGTTAACACCTCCGCCGACTGATCGCTAGCGGTTTACCAACTATTTATAGAAGAGATTCAACAGGTGCCGGGACTTCCGGACCCACGGAAAAATTATCAAATTTTAAATTAGGATTCGAATTTCCAACGAGACGACTCCCCAAGTTTCAGGTGGAAAGCGCGACGACGACATTATTTCGATTGGATTATCAATCACCCGGAAAATAAATTATGCATTAATTTTGCTACCCGTGCGCGCCCCTGAGGAAGAGAGAACACCCCGCGATCCATTACCGCTCCCGCCGCCGCCGCCGCCTCCGCAACGGAAGCAAGGTGGCTGGAAATTTTTTAATCCAATTTCCCCTCAATTATTTAAAAAGGATCGACGGCGCCGTAATGGCCTCCTTTGTTTATGTTTCATTATCTCGGCAAGCGCGAGTGTTTTGTTTTTCCTTTCCGATTATTTACGCTTCGCCACGGGGAAATTGCGGGAAACGTGCCAATTATAAACACATTGGCAAATACTAGTGCTATTTTAATATGTAATCATTATTATTATGTAAATAATAAAAATATAAAAATCAGAAGATATATTAAATTATTGTTTCCCTGTTAACATCAATAGACTTGTTTTGAAATATTCGAGTCTCATCAGCACAGCGTAATTTAATTAATAGACTTCCATTTATGTACCAAGGTAAAGTAATGGCGCTTCAAAATGACAATATTAATCCATTAAAGCTCATTTACACACACATAAATTTACAATTCACTTGTTAATAATTAATTTCTGATTTTGATTTTTCCGAATTTTACTCACAGTAGGTTTTTTCTTATTTAAGAAATTCTTGCATTTTATAATTAATAAGAACATTAGTTCTTAATTTATTTATAGAATCTACAATATAGAAAATATTTGAATGAGCTAGGTTATGTTAGGTTAGGTTAGGTTTAGGTTTCCCGCAGGGGTGGTTGACGTGCACAGCCATTTGGGAGTAGTTACCCCACATACCCGAGCCGTTTATTGCACATACACGCACATCTCTCACACACACTCACACACACACTCGCTCATCACACACACACACACACACACACACACACACACACGACACTGACACCCCGTGAAGTAATGCCAGACGGTGGTTCCGCGGGGTGTTAGGGCGACTTGGGGACTCTTACACTCTGTCTATACAAGATTTTCCACCTCCCAGTCACAAAAAAAAGGTTAGGTTTAGGTTAGGTATCTGTAAAAATCAAACAAATTCAAGCTAAAGGTTATCGAAGCAACTTTTGCCTAGATTAAAATAACAAATACATATTTTCCAATTTTTATATACGTTATTAGTGATACCGTATATGAAAAGTAAAATAAATATTCCTACTTACTTTATCCATAGTCTAGTATAGTTTGTTAATGTGTGAAAACTTCCTGAGTGGACTAAGCAACAAATATTATAAGTTAACGATATCAAAACGATGGTATACAAACGATCATTAAAACTTTTCACCGAACTAAGCAACAAATATGAATTAATGATGTTAAAAAGATAGTAGACAAACGATGATTAGTCTCATATATTGTATTGAATGCGTTTACAGATATAGAGATGTTTACGCGGGAAATTTGAATGGAAGTCGCTATTTATCGATCACTCATTATAAAAAGTGATGATTTACTTTTCGACTTCAACGTTTCAAGTTTAAAGTATACTGTTAATTCACGCGACTCTGAGGAGAGTCTGCTACAATTTGAAATTATTTCACGAGTGCACCGTAAATCACATCTGAATACAAAAGTAGCTGCACTTTTTGACGCGACTTTTCTCCCCGGTAAAAAGGATGCGCGATGAAAGGGATCGCTCCTGTTTGACGCAAATCCTCGCTACACTGCTCATTCCTGTTGCACAATTTTTTTTTCGCCATCAGCATAAAAACCCCTCATTGTCTCCGTAGGATATAAATTATCGCGGTTTGTTACGTTCGGTATGAAATAAACAATGGCGTTTCCCGTTGAACGGCCGCAAAGTAAACCGTTTGTTCTGTTGGCGCATTGTAAATCCAAAGAGTCGATTATGTATACGCCGCGGAATTAAAGAGTCGTAATGAAGTCTGCGCCGTTTTCTTTGAGCCATTCAAATTTCGGGATCTGAGCAATCGCCGCCGCCGGAATAACAAACAGGGACAATGGCGGATGATAAATTTCGGTCAGTGCAAACATATCGGTTCGGATTTTAATAACGTCGAGTTATACATATTTATACCGATGTATTGTTGGTATAGGATCTGAAGGGATTCGGGATATAAAGTGGGGGCGTGCTGTGCCTACTGACTTGGCCGATTTTAAGGGACGCTGAGGGACGTGGATACAGTCTCTCTCTCGGCCCCCGGCCAGCTTCCTCATTTCCGAGGGCAATCAGCGTGCCTGAAATCTCAATGCGCACACAAAAACCACCCTTGCTTACTCGGATACAATTGGAAATACGGCTTGCCGGTGGGGTGTCCACTCATTGTCCTGCAAATAAAAAAAATAGTCGCAGTTCTGTATTGAACGTTGATAGACTTTTAATAATCTCAAGATTTCTTCTTCCTCAAGTTTTTTATTTTCCCTACATGAAATATAGGGGAAGTATTGTTTTCGTGATTTTTCATATAAGATAAACCATTAAGGTATCATCTATTGTCTGAGTATTGCACTATATTGATACCATAATGGATACCTGGAGAACCCCAGAGTAAAACTACGTTCCTCTTAATCTACTAGACTCTATGCTGATGAGAAAACATATCTCAGGTTATTTTTGAAATCGAATCATAATTTAATACGTTTTACTTAAGATTACATGATTAAGTTATTTTTTTTTCTATAGTTATCCGATTATTACAGCCCTCACCGACGAAATTGTGCAGCCATAAACATATTTACTTTCCTCAAAAGTGCTTATCATATTTCATCCCCTTCGCCCTCGCGACATTTGCTTGTATTAGATTACTCCTGTAAACCCAATACGGCCGTAGCCAATTTTATTTAACGATTCTCGACCCAATGGGAACAGCCGCAGATATACGTTTTGACTGTCCCCGAAGTACAAGCGCGTAAAACCCCTGTCCGATGTTTTCTTATTACGTTTTGCCCCCCCCCCCTCGTGTTCTTTATACGGCCCCTTTATGAAAATACCCTTTTCGAAATTCAATATCTCAAGGACCCGAAAAAATACAAATAAAAATCGAGCGCATTTATTAGTGTAATTAAAGGCGCGCTCGCGGCGGGATCAAAGGATGCCGAGATATGAATCCGCTCCAGTCAAACGTATCTGGTGTTGGTTTTGCGACATATAATATTTGTAACGTGTCTCCCCCACGAGCACACCTCGGATTCTATTAAAATAAATGGGGTTTGGTGTTATTGATATAAGCTTGGATAAAAGATTTAAATTTTTGAACACGTTGACTAAAATGTTCGTAATAATAATAAATCAAACCTTTAAAGTAACAAGCTCATTTACAAACACACAAATAACACGGCGGAAGGACCACGTGGTCGATAGCTAAACACTACTACTACCACCACTACCAATAAATCAAAAATTGTTAAAACTTTTAAACTAAAATGGATAGTTTCGAACATTCTTTATTATTTTACAACTATTTCGTCTTACAGTTAGCATCATCACGTAGATGTATACATCTATGACTTTATAGAGATGAACTTATTATCTTAATTTAATATATATATTCATTAATTGGCGAGTTATCACTAATTGATTAACTATTAATCATTGATTTAGTAATAAACCACGCAATAGGTGTTCATCAAAGTATACACACATCACTGAATCAGACAACATTTATGGTGCGTGCGCAATCTAATAGTGCAATACGTTAAGTAATTAGCACTGATCCAAATCGATTAGCTTAAATTATTCGAACCTGTATTACCAGACAAGTTTAAATTCAAATTTCCCGCCAAAATCTCTCAACAAAATTTTTAATTAATTTCTCGTATACGTAACTTCCACGTTATTTATTCAATTTCATAGACTAATTTGTGAAGGCTTAGTGCAGTTAGTGCGAGAATCGATTTGGGGATTACACATGCCACACATACGGCCCTCCGCCATCTAATAACCTATATGACGCCGTTGCCAGCTATTGAAATGTAACTACATCGTACATACACACACACACACACACACACGTACACAATAATCCATTGTATTGATTACCTAATGTGCAACGTTATAGCTTATTTAATCCCCTGTAATCCGCAAGCAGGTGCTAAATCGCCGGATTGGAAGGTCTAATTCAGAGATGCACAGACTTATTAAGACTAGGGGCCACTCGGGCAAATCATGAACTGATGGCGGGCCGCCAGAAGTGTAGGTAATTAAAGACAATAAATAATTGATAATAATGTATTAAAATTAAAAAGGAATTTATTAATTTGAAGCGTGGCACTGCATAGTGCTTACAATCTTTTTTATATTTGGCTCAAATTTACTTGTAGCAACACGTAAAACTGCTTCCAAACTTTCATTTGCAAGGCGGTTTCTATTTTTGGTTTTATTATTATTAAGTATTGAAAAAGTTTGTTCACATATATAGGTAGAACCAAATAAGCTGGCACATTTCAGAGCGTTTATGCGCACCTCTTTGTACATATTTTTATCAATGCAGCGGTAAAAGTTCAGCAAGTCTCCTTCGTTGAATTTGTTGCGTAAATCTTCGTCGTTTTGAATGTCGATAATTTCTAACTGCATTGACTCTGGCGCATTTTCAACTGAAATCGTGAAAGGATTGCTGAATATGTCCAACAGAGGTTTCACTTTTTTAAACTCCGAAAATCTGTCTTGAAAAGATTGAATCAAAATATCTAGCTTTTCTACATAACTGAAATTAATCGCAGTTTTGTTGAATTTTTCAGCCATTTTCTTATAATTCAGAAAATGATTGTAATTTCCAGAATTCAATTGCGATCTGAAAAGTGTCAGCTTGCATTGAAAGGATGATACATGAGCGTAGAGCTGGGATATCAGTTGATTTTTGCCTTGAAGCCGTGTGTTCAAGACATTCAAATGATTTGTAATGTCAACTAAAAAAGCCAAATCACACAACCAATCAGGATTTTTAAGTTCCGGGACATCCTTTTGCTTTTCCGCCAGAAATATTCCAATTTCTTCTATTAAATTTAGAAATCGTTCCAGTGTCAATCCACGACTTAGCCACCTTACTTCTGTATAATACAGTAAATCTCCATATTCGCTTTCGATGTCATCAAGGAATTGTTTGAATTGCCTGTGATTGAGTCCTCGTGATTTTATGAAATTTACAGTCGAAACTACCACTTTCATGACATTTTGAAATTCAATTTGTTTAGCACAGAGGGCTTCTTGGTGTATAATGCAGTGAAACTGCATGAGATCTTCAGCCTTTATGTTTTTTTCTTGCAGATGCTTTTTCAGCAAAGTAACTAGCCCGGAATTGACACCAATCATCGAAGGAGCACCGTCAGTCGCAACTCCCGATAATTTTGATAAGTCCAAATCAGTTTTTGAACGCTCATCCAAAAGTACATTGAGTATATCAACTCCTTTGGTTTGACCTTTCAATGAACACATTCCTAATAACTCTTCTACGACTTCAAAATCTTGAGTAACACCTCGTATGAATATTAGAAGTTGAGCTGTGGAACTAATATCAGTGGATTCGTCGAGTGCTAATGAAAAAAATTCAATGATCTTAGTTTTTTCAGTTAATTGTTCCGCAATATTACCTGACAAAGACATAATTCGTCTTTGGATGGTCATACGATTCAGTTGAATTTTCTCAAACTTTTTTGCTGCTTTTGGACACATTTTCTTAGCGGCAATTTCTATGCATTCTTTTACAAAATCCCCATCATTGAAGGGGCGACTTCGCTTTGCTATCATTCGAGAAATTTCATAACTAACTTCTGTAGCTGTTTCTGAATCTTCAATGGGTTTTCTAAACATAGCTTGCTGACCCGTAAGCTCCCGTTTTAAAGACAACATTTTTTGCTTTCTTAATTCGCCTGTAAACTTGGTAAAAGAAGGATGCTGCGTTTCATAGTGCCTTTTTACATTATATTCCTTTGCAATTGCAACAGAATTCTTGCAAATTAAACAAACGACTTTGTTATGCGACCATACAAAAAAGTATTTCTCAGTCCAAATTTCTTGAAATTGCCGATTTTCATCTTTAACCTTACGTTTTTTACTAGGTCCTGGCTTGTCCATGTTGCGTTCTAATCCTGGCTAGGATTAACACAGCACCTAAAAACAATTACAGTACCTACTTAAATTACCCATCCTTTTTAAATTATCAAAAATAATTGATTAAATAGGTAGGGAAACACTTATTAATAATAGAGTTTTACTTACGATTTCACAACACAATTATACACGGCACTTGACGGTTAACACTGCAACAGGAAATCTACGTTGAATGTGGATCAAAATATATGACACCGGCTAGTGGAGTACAACTATTGCCTTCCAAAATCTCTATTAAACTCACAGAACACTAATACACCTAGCGGCGATTAAACGTGGCTTTTATACCGCGCGTATAGAGTCGAAAACTGTCTGGAGAAATCTCGAAACCGACTCTGGAAGCTTCGAGTCGTGTACTATCTACGCGAGCGATCGTCATCGCGCCGCCGGCCGCCGCGCTTCTTCAAGCAAACGAATTTAACCGAGATCAGCACGAACATTACCGACCGCTGTTACCGACGACGCACGTACGGCGCACCGTAATAGCGCGCGCGCGAGATTCAAATTACTTTTCGAACATATTTTTTTTGGTTTTATTCTGGAATAGAATTCAATATTTTTAGAATGTACGAGAGTATTATTTTTGCTGTCGGCGGGCCACCGGTATTCGACCGGCGGGCCGCATGCGGCCCGCGGGCCGCGGTCTGTGCATCCATGGTCTAATTAAATTGGACCGGAGCGGAGAAAACCTGGGGATTCGCGTAATAATTAAAAGGGATCCGCTGACGAAAAAAAAAATAATAATTACAGCGGATTTTTTTCGGGGTGTGTTGTATTTACACGGGGAAATGAGCAAGAATTCCCTTGTTTGCGGACCACGTCCCCTCACTGTTATAAATTTTTGTGCGAATGTAAACTTTTGTTCGTTCCAGATTTAACGTTCAGAACTTCCCCCTTATTATGTGTTTAGATTTTTTAAACTCTTGCATATATTATATTTTGTATAAGTACGTAACATCTATTTTTTTTTCTTGAATAATAAAGCTTGCAGCGTATTGATCAGCTCGATCAACGCCACCCATCGAAATAGTTTAATTTACAACAACTTTTGGCTTTTGAAGATGTTGCTTCTCTCCTTTTCTTAGAAATCTTCTTCTTGAAAAATTTATTAACCAGCGTACTTTTGACCTACCTCCAAATTATATAACCATTGCTTAATTTAACTATTACTAACTATTATATACAGAACTATTGAATTCCTGATCTACTTCAATAGGGTATATATTAACCTAACGTACTTTTTACCTATCGCATGAATAAATTTCTCAATATAACAGACATACAGAGCTATAAGTCATCGTAGCGTATTTTTGACCTACCTTAATAGGATGTATATTTACCCAGTGCACCCTTCACTTACTCAATAAAAATATATACTAACCCAGCGTATTATACCGTTCAACTATCTCAATAGAATATTTATTAACCTAGCGTGCCCTTGAGCTATCTCACAAAACCATTGCTTAATCAAGCACACATAAAATATTGTATACAAACCTAGCGCTCTTTTGACCTACCTCAATAGTTTATACGTTAATCTAGCCTACTCTTCACCAATCTCACGAAAACATTGCTCAATTTAATCGACATACAATGATGCAAGTCAATCTAACGTAATCAGAACTTAACATAATAGAATTTGTATATTTAATTAGCGTACACTTGAGCTAACTTAATACAAAAAATATTAAACCAGCGTACGTTTCATCTAACCCAATTGAATATTTATTAACCCTGCGTTCTTATCTCAGAAAACCATTGCTTAATCAAGCACACATTAAATACTGTATATAAACGTAGCGTACTCTTGACCTACCTCAATAGGTTATGTACTGGCATGACAACTAAAACAGATAGTTAAATAATTGTAAAGAATAGTTTAATATATATTAAAAATTCAAAAAATAAATAAATATAAATTATAATTTTAATTTCTTCTAAGCAGTTGGAATTTTTCAGCAAAGAGAAATAACCGTTTTTAAAACTCGTTTAAAAACCAATGAAAACTTTAAAAAAAACACAGTTTTAATTGTTTAAAATAAGATTAATAAGGTTTTCTAATATAATTGTTAAGGTTCCTTAAAACTCTTAAAAATTAATTATTAGAAAAACACGAAAATTTCGTCTGTTTTTAATTATTAGTTGATTTTCTACAACGTAAAGGACTTTAATACATTTGAAAATGAAAAACAGACAAAATGCCAGTAAAAAATTTCAGAATATTCCATACTAGAAAATAGTTTTGCAAAAAAAAAACAATTCAAAATTTGCTAAGAACTTTAGAAAAAGTAAAGTAATTTACATTTAAACTTTAATTCCTTTGAGACGGTTGGAAATTCACTGGAAAAAGCAAATCAATTGAAAAAAGACGAGGAAAACTTTTTAAAAATAGTTGGAATTTCATTTAAAAATATTAAAGGCTTTCCAAAAAAAAGAAAACTTCCTATTACTCTTTAAAATTAGTTCAACAATATACCAATTGAAAATATTCTTTAAAAAAACTATTTATAACTTTGTAAAAGAGTACGGAAAATAGTCTTGTAGAGAAGAAAACAAAAGGAAATTGGCAAAAATAAAATTTTTAATTTTCATTTATATATAATTAATGCTCACAAAGAAAAATTATTTTTCTTATTATTAATTATCATATATAATTAAATTTAAATAAGGATTGCATATTTACCGGAAAAATGAATAGAAATCTTGCCTATAACAATAAAAACCAAAAAGCTGTTGCAATTTTATCACAAAATGGAAATTTGCAGATAAGAATTTTTAGAATTTATATTCAAATTCTACAGTCGGAATTTGACTGGAAAAATCAACAGAAAAGTTGCAAAACATCAAAAACTATATAAAAAAACAAACAAAAATAAAAAATCTATTAAAAACAATTAAAAATCAAGATGAAATAAATTTTATTAAATTATTTAAACTAAAAGAAATACAAATGATTCAAACGTCCTAAAAATTATTTTTAAAATATTATTAATATGTTTAAAACAGAAAAATAACAAAATATTTAAAGCTTCCCAAAATAATACTTTAAAATTACTCAAAAATAATTTCGCCAAAAAATCATTTGAATCAAAATCAAAACTTTTGATAGAGTTCAGGATTTCTATTAAAATTTTTAATTTTAATCTATTAAAGACATGTTTAAATTTCACCGAAAAGAAAAATCAAATGAAAACTTGTTTAGAAAGTAAAAAACACTGAAAAGTTAAAAGAAAAACAGTTACAATTTTATTAAAAAACTGTTAAAAACAAAAAATAAAATGCTAGTAAAATAATTGAAAAAAATAATTAGTAAAAAATAGTCAATAACACTATAAAAGGTAATGTATAAATTATAATTACAAAAAATCGTTCAAGGTATTTAAAAAAATGAAAATTTGTAAAAAGGAAAGTTCAAATCACCATTGTGACCTTAAATTTTCGCTGCTCTTATACGAATTTATTGACAAATTTTAATTTTATTTTGTTAGAAACAGTCGATTGATTAATTTATATGAAAATGTAAAAAAAAATATTAATTCTAGTAAATCTGCGAGTCCTCTACTTTATCGAATTCGAATTATCATTGGATGACCTTTAATGACCTTGGATGGCTTTTTAAATGACCTTGAATTATTTTCAGATGGACGGGAATAACTTTGATGATCTATGATGATTGATTATTTTTATGAATTAAAGAATCAATCAAGGTCATTTGAATTATAAATTTGTTTGATTTTTTAGTTTTTTGTTTATGAAAGTTTATAATGCATGTGTGCATTTTTTATTTGTGAAAATTTGTGAAATAAAATTATCATCTAATGATTTTACATAATCTTGGATGATCTGTAAATAATCGTTGTATGAATGTAATGACCTTTAACGACCATTGTGATCTTAAATATGCGTAGCTGTTAAATGAACTTGTCGACTAATTTCAATTTTATTTGGCTGCATGAAAACAGTTGATATGTATAGAAATATTAGCTTTAGTAAATCTGTAATTTAAAAGACCTAACTCCTATCAAATTTGTATTATCATCGGATGATCCTTAATGACCTTGGATGACCCTTAGATGACCTTGGGTTATTTTCGGATCGACGCGAATAACCTTGATGATTATAAAATAAAGTACTAAAAACCATTCTTCACAGAGTTTATATGATATACAAAATATATATTTCGGACACAAAGTGACCATTATCAGTGGTTTCAATTGACGATCTAGAAGTGACCTTGAATGTTTTTGGTTGCATTAAAACAATTGGCATATTATATGAAATTGTAAATAAATATGAATTATCAGGGCAGAAAGACCGCAGGTCTATAGCCCAGACGGACTAACACCATTTATTTGTTTTCATATTTATTGTTATTGTTATTATGTATAATGTTTTGTTTAAATAAAGATTATTATTAATTATGAATTATCATAAATCTTTAAATTAATAAGAATAAAAATACATGTAACGAACTAAGATGACTTTTAAATGACCTTGAGTTATCTTGCATTAATGTAATGAAACTTGAAACAGTTTAAAATAAACACATTGAAAATTAAAAAAATAATAAAATTTTCATGTTGAAAATGGCTAAGTGCCTTAACAATTAATCAAATGAAATTTTATTGTATTTTTTTTAAGAAAATGGTTAAAGACGTTCTAAAATTTATTTAAAACTAGTTTTATAAAAAAGAAATAATTGACAAAATAAGAACTTTTAACGAAGCTAGAAATTTATATTGCAATTTTCATTCTAATTTCTTTAAGATTGCTGGAAATCCACTCAAAAGAACAAATCAATTAACAACTTTCTTAAAAATAGAAATAATGACAACTTTCCAAAAATCAGTTGGAATTTTATACAAAAATAAAACTGTAAGGCTTTTTAAAAAGAATTTCTTGAAAACTGTTAAAAAATTATTTCAAAACCAGAATATAAAATGTTAACAAAACAATTTAAAATATTATTTACCAAAAAAGTAGTCAAAAACTTTTATTAACTTTCTAAAAGAATACTTTAAAATTACTTTAAAATAGTTTCGCAAAATTTAACAAAACAAGGTTCAAAATTAATGTTTTAATTTTAATTACTTTATGTTAATTGGATTTGTGTCAGAAAAAAAAAAAAATATATATATATATATATATATACAGGGTTATTCACGCTATACGGCACGGAATATTGTGGCCAAAATACGTGACTTTCAAAAAGTTTCACTTTGGGGATATATGGGGGTCTATTAGGGCTACTTTTTAAAATTACTTTCATAATATACAGGGTGTCCCAAAAACCCTAAAAGTATCAAAGTTGTGTTTTTTTTAATGAAACACCCTGTATTTTATTGCATATTTGGATCCTTCGATAAAAATAAGTGTGTATTTTAATAAGGTTTTTATTACATAAACCTTAAGGTTTTTTAAATAATTTGAATTTTGTAAAAATGTAACCTAATTTTCATGTTTCAAATACTTAAAAAATAAATAAGTTATGTATACCAAATTTACACTGAAATGTAACAATAGATCATATTTTATTTTCCAAGTATAATAAACTTGACATCTTATACCGGGTGTAAAAAAATGGAATTAAACAATTGAGAACTTTAAATGGCTATAACTTCATTTATTTAAATGGAACGCTATATTTATTAATTTATCAGCAAATGCACGTTTTAATTACCTTTCGAATGGTATTTAAATCTTAATTGTTAAGTCTTCTCGTTTTTGCAGAAAACGCCAAAATATTGTTTATTGCACCGTTTTAGTACTTTTTAAGTAAAATTTTTTATGTATCTAGTTTTCTATGGTATTTAAAAACGTCAGATAATTAATTTAGTCTGTCATTTTAGTTTAAAAAGCCTGTCTTTTGTTGTAGTTGTCTTATTTTGCATTTTTGTGTTAGATCGTTAGTAATCGTTACTGTTTGAACATTGCTGTTGTATTTTTTGGTAAAAAATGAAGATTTACTCAAAAGAAGGGGTTATTGGCATTATTTTTATGCTTGGATAATGTCATCAAAATTGTTTATTGGCTTGTCGAGTTTATACTTAAAGGTTTCCCGAAAGAAATCACATCACCCTAAGCCAGCCATTTTGAGAGACTATTAACCAGTTTAAAGAAATTGGAAGTGTCAGTTATAAAAACCTCAGTATAAGAAAATCTGTGTAAATTTTCATTTTTTACTATGACATACAACAACCATGTTCAAACAATAACGATTACTAACGATCTAACACAAAAACGCAAAATAACACAACTATAACAAAAAGACATCCTTTTTAAACTAAAGTAACAGACTAAATTAATTATCTGACGTTTTTAAATACGATAGAAACTAGATACATTAAAATTTTTACTTTAAAGTACTAAAACGGTGCAATAAACAATATTTTGGCGTTTTCTGTAAAAACGAGAAGACTTAACACTTAAGATTTAAATACCATTCGATAGGTAATTAAAACGTGCATTTGCTGATAAATTAATCAATATAGCGTTCCATTTAAATAAATGAAGTTATAGCCATTTAAAGTTCTCATTTGTTTAATTTCAATTTTTTACACCCGGTATAAGATGTCAAATTTATTATACTTGGAAAATAAAATATCATCTATTGTTACATTTCAGTGTAAATTTGGGTATGACATA